>QEPC01010693.1:1455657-1526380 GCA_003113815.1 Sphenodon punctatus
CTTTGAGGTGAAGAACGATGCAAGATCCTGAGCAGCAAGGGAAGAGGACGGAGGAGGGCAGGGGAGTTTAAGAAGGGAGTCAAAAGTAGAGAAGAGGCGGCAAGGGTTGCGAGAGAAAGATTAGATCCTGGAGGCATAATAGTGTTGTCTAGCTAGGGAGATAGCCGAGGAGAGGGAGAATTTGTAGTGGAGGAAGTCAGGGAGGGAGCGGGATTTGCGCCAGAGGTGTTCGGCAGCCCGGGTGCAGGAGCGGAGGTAGCGGATGTTAGGGGTGAGCCTGGAGCCAGGTAGCTTTGCTACCCTTATAGCATTTTCAAAGTCTCATCCAGCTGAGGTTTTCTGGGTGGTGAGAGGGCTAGTCAGTCCGGCCTCCCTCCGCCTAGAACCTGAACCACTGGATGCCCGCTGGGACTGGTTTGTTGACTATTTCGTGGACAAAATCGCCCGGATTCACCATGATTTTGATGGCATGTTTAATACAATGGGAGAACCAGCAGCTGTGGAAGTCCTGCCTTGTCTGGTTTCATGGAATCAGTTTCAGTGGGTGTCACCCACTGAATGTTCTTGCGGCTTTCAGAGCCAGTCTTTGAGAACTGGACCCGTGCCCATCCTGGCTGGTTAAGGCCAGCCAGGAGACGTTAGGGCTGTTGCTGGTGTGGGTGGTCAGTGCCTCCCTTCAGGAGGGCAGAGTGCCAAGCTGCCTCAAGGAGGCGGGGGTGTGGCCTTAGCTCAAATAACCATTGCTTCACATTGACGCCCTCGCCACTGTCTAATCTTCCCTTTTTAGGGAAGATTAGTGAACGGGTTGTGGCTTGGCAGTTGCAGGGGCATCTGAATGGCATCAGTTTTCTGGATCCCTCACAGTCTGACTTTCATCCAGGTTTTGGTACTGAGACCGCACTTGTGGCTTTGGTCGATGATCTCTGCTGAGAATTGGACAAGGGTTGATCGACCCTTTTGATTCTATTATAACTGTCAGCTGTTTTTGACACTGTTGACCACGAGATGTTGGTGACTTGCCTGCGGAACCAGGCCGGGGTGGGCATAATTGTTCTTGAATGGTTCTGCTTGTTCCTGGTCGGAAGAACTCAGTGGGTGGTGCTCGGGGATTGTTGTTCATCTCCCCGGGACCTCTCACGTAGAGTCCAACAAGGCTCCATCTTGTCCCCTCTCCTGTTAAACGTATACATGCAGCCGCTGGGCGAGGCCATGAGGAGGTTTGATGTTTGGTGTCATCAACATGCTGATGACACCCAACTCTACCTCTCGTTTTCATCCGACCCAGATGCCGCAGTCTCAGTGCTTACCTGATGATTGGTGGCTGTGGGGGACTGGATAAGGGCTAGTCAACTGAAGCTGAATCCTGACAAGATGGAGATGATGCTAGTGGATAAGGCGATGGGTGTGACATCCTGTTATTGATGGGGTTTGTCCCCCAATGGTTCCCCGGGTTCACAGTCTGGGAGCACTCCTTGATGCCCGGCTCCACCAGGATGTCCAGGTAGATGCTGTGGCAAGGAGCACGTTTTGCCAATTACATCTGGTGTGATGGTTTCAGCCATGTATCTCAGACTATGACCTAGCCACTATCATCCATGCTTTCATTACCTTGAGATTGGACTATTGTAACACAGTCTATGTGAGGCTACCCATGGTGACAGTCTGGAAGTTGCAGCTGGTGCAGAATGTGGCAGCCCACCTCCTTACGGGGACGGGTTGCTGCGGGCACATTACACTGGTGCTCCGCTCTCTGCACTGGCCGTCTTATAGTTTTCTGGGCCTGATTCAAGGTGTTGGTCTTGACCTATAAAGCTCTAAATGGTCTGGGCCCAGCTTACCTGCGGAACCGCCTTACTCCCCAGGCCCTGAAGCAGCCCCTGCAGTCATCCGGGGGCGCCTTCCTGGAAGTCCCCCAGGTATCCCGGTGGGCAACTCTGAAGAGGGCGTTCTCGGTGGCCGGGCTGTAGAACTCCCTTCTGGTAGGGGCCCGGCTGGCTCCGAACCTTCCTTCCTTTTGACGAAAATGCAAGTCCTGGTTGTTCCGCCAGGGACTTGGTGAAGGAGATGGGCAATAGGTGGAGGTTGGTTAGGGAGGTAGGGGTTGATTATTCCCCCCCCCCGTTTTAATTGTTTTGCATTGTTTTATTCATTTTTATTAACGTTTTCGTCTATGTATTTACTATTGTTTTTATTTTTGTTATTGTTAGCCGACTCCAGCTCCTGTGAGCAGAAGAGTATATTTTATTATTATTATTATTATTTTAATAATATTTTTATTGTTTTTTAACAGGTTATTTTACATCCTTCAAAAGTTTGTCGGTAATGTTGCTTAGAGGACCTAGGTTACAGAATCGGTCCATATTGTTAACACTTGAATGTAAATCTCTTATTGACTTCTCGCATTCTCCCTCCACCCCCCAGTCCACCCAATCCCACCCTTACCCTTACCCTCCCCCCAATTTTATCTTGTTTTTAAGATTTCGGTTATACATATAGTGGGTTTCAGATGATTCATTTCCATTTTTTCTTGGAGTAAGTTCCAAATGTTAGTCCAAACTGCGTAAAAGTTCTCCATCTCATGTCGAAGCTCTGCTTGTATTCTTTCCATTGTATATCATAGTCTGTGTGTCCATTTTCCCTCTGTGGGTTTTTTAGTAGACTTCCAGTTACATACTATTGTATGGAGTGCTGCTAATCTTAGTTGTTGACACACTTGAATTCTCTCTGGAATTATTTGTATATCTGGGGAAATGCCCAACAGTGCAGTTTCTGGCTGTCTTGGGATTTCTGTCTGTGCTATTTTATTTATGTGGACCCAGATTTTTTTCCAGAAGTCTTGTATGTGTGGGCACTCCCACCAGCAGTGGAGCCATGTTCCGGTATTTTTACAAAATTGACAACAGTCCTTTGGGTAGGTATTGTTCATTTTGTTCAGTCTGTTGGGGGTTAGGTACATTCTGTAGGTAGTTTTTATCTGGGGCTCTAACACTGATATAGAGCGTGATAGTTTGCATATATTAGTCCATATGGTGTTCATTTCCTTTTTTTCGATCTTTCTTTTCAGATCAGTCTCCCATGCCTCGAGGTATCCTGCATCAGGTAGGTGCATTATTGCTTGTAATACTTTGTATATTTTTGATATTTCATGCTTTCGTTCCTGATCAGCGTATATCACTCTTTTGAATTCAGTTTCTTTTCTAATGATGTTGGCTTTGGTTTCTTTGTTTCCGAATCTGCTTATCACCTTAGTGTATACCCAAATATTTGGTGCCTCTTCTAGTTTTTGCTGTATCATTTGGCTTCTTAACATATAAGTTGGATGCGTATTTTAGTCCTTTAGATTCCCACTTTTTTTTAACTTCTTGTGGGATTTCTGCCTTTTTACTCCATTTTCCGAACACTGGCGTATATGGGGAAATTTCCCTCAGAATTCCCAAATTGTTATTTATTTTCTCCCAAGTCTGTATTGCCATACTGGCAAAAGGGTGTCCCATCACTTGTTTTTTATTGACCTTTTGGCCATCTGTTAATACATCCCCAAACGCCTCCACCTGACATGCCTCCCTTTCCATTACCAACCAGTCTGGAACCATATTTTTACCCCTCTAAGGGCAGCCACCCAGTGATAGATTTGCATATCTGGTAAGTGTTGACCTCCCTTATCTTTACTGGTGTATAGTCTCTCTTTTCTTAATCTAGTTTTTTTCTTCTGCCAAATAATCCTTGACACTATTTTATTAATTGTTCGAAAATAATCTTTAGGGAGTTGGATTGGTAGTGCGAATGAGGTGTACAGTAATTTAGGGAATATCATCATTTTGATTAGGTTTAATCTTCCTATCCATGAGACTTGAAGTCTCTTCCACTCTTCCTCTTTGCGTCTTAAGTTCTCTAATAAAGGGAGGAAGTTACTTTTATACAGATTCTTCCTTTTTTTTTGTTATTTGTATACCCAAGTATTTTATGCCATCTGTTTGCACCGCAAAGGGTGTAACCATTGTTCTTTATTTGATAACTTCTCCTCATTAACATCTCTGATTTATCTACATTAATTTTATATCCTGAGATTTTTCCAAATTTTTCTATTTTTTCCAATAGGCTGGGTATTGATTTGGGCAAGTTGGTAAGGCTCAACATCATGTCATCTGCGTACATCGTTAATTTGTATTCAGTGTTTTTCACTTTGACTCCCTGTATTTGTTGTTCTGCTCTAATAGCTATTGCTAATGGTTCTATAGTGATGTTGAATAGCATGGGGGATAATGGACAGTCCTGTCGGGTTCCTCTCGTTATATTAATGTTGGGTGATTGGTTTCCTTCTATCAATATTTTAGCTCGTGGGGGCCTTACATATTATTTTTACCCATTTTAGGAATGCTCCAGTGATTCCCATTCTTTTCATGGTCTCAAATAAGTATGGATATTCGACCTTGTCAAAGGCCTTCTCTGCGTCCAGCGCTACTATTGCCACTGGCGTCTGGGTGGTCTTTACGTGTGTTATGATATTGATTATTTTCCTTATATTATCTATTCCCAGTCGTCCCGGAATGAAGCCTGTCTGATCTGTGTGGATTATGTTAGGGATGATCAGCATCAATCTGTTTGCCAGGATTTTAGTAAATAATTTGGCATCATTGTTGATTAGTGATATGGGTCTGTATCCACTACATATTTCCAGATTCTTTCCCTGTTTGGGGCATAATGTTATTGTGGCATCGTAGAATGTCTTGGGTAATTGTTCTTGGTTTATTATTGAGTTATATACTCTGGCTAGTATCAGGGCTATCTGGTCTTCGAATTTTTTGTAAAATTCTGCTGGGTATCCGTCCGGGCCCGCAGCTTTGTTATTTGGTAGAGTTTTTATTGTGTCTTTTATTTCTTCTAGACTTATTTCTCCATTTAAATATTGGGTTTCCTCTTTATTGAGTTTCTTAAACGTTAGGTTGTCAAAGAATTGGTTGATACTATTCTGTGTAGGGTTCCCTGAGCTGTATAATTTCTCATAAAATTGGACAAAGCAATCAGCCATGTCCTTCCCTTTCTGTATTGGGGACTCTCTAGTTTTTCTAATAAATGGTATTGTTGTTTTCTGTCTTTTCTTTTTTGTTAACCAAGCTAGGACTTTATCTGCCTTGTTTTCCTTTCCAAAGTAAAATGCTTTGGTATACCTTATTTTTTTAATTAATGCTTCGTTTTCTAATAGGTTAATTTGGTTTCTGATCGTAGCTATTTTGGTAGCATTTTCAATCGGGTTTTTGACTAATTGTTTTATCTGTAAGTATTTTTCGCTAATTTGTGCTTTTTTCTCTTTTTTCAGGTGAGCACCCAGTGAAATAAATTGGCCTCTCATGACTGCCTTTGCTGCTTCCCATGATGTAGCTGGGGCCGTGTCGGGAACATCATTTAACTGCATATATTCTTTTATTTTTTCCTCTATCTGCTCTGTAACCCATTTATTTTGCAAATAAAATTAAATTGTTTTAGTCTCCAATTTTGTTGTCCCTGTGTTTTTGCTTTCGTCTTTTTTGTTGTTTCTAGGGCTATTGCGTTGTGGTCAGAGAAAGGGATTATTAATATATATGTTTCGCCGCAGTCTTGTACTAGGTCCGAATTTATTAGTATGTGGTCTATTTTGGTCGATATTTTATGTGGGTATGAATAGAATGTAGATTCCTGTGTTCTGGGGTGTGTTGCCCTCCAAATATCTATCCATTGGTTTGCTTTGAGGATCTGCACAATTCTATTTTGTTGTTTTGTTAGCTTATTTTTGGTAAAATGGTCTAGTTCTGTTAGGGGGGTGTTGAAATCACCCATTAAAATTGCTTTTCCTTCAATTTTTTGTTGTATTTCTGGTATGGCTTCTGTGAAGAAGGCATTGGTATTTATGTTGGGTGCGTATATAGCCCCAATTGTATATTTGTCTTGATTTATTTTGCCCTTTATGAGCAGTCTCCTTCCTTGTTTGTCTCTGTCTATCTCATTGAGTTGCATGTTTATTGACTTTCTTATCCCTATCAGCACCCCTGCTCGCTTCTTTTCCCCATTAGTGTGGTATATTTTGTATTCTTGGTTTGTAAACTTTGCATTATCATTTCTCACTAAGTGGGTTTCTTGTAGCGAGAATATATCTGGTTTATGTTTGGTTATGAATTGCCATACTCGTTTTCTTTGTTGCGGGTTATTAAGTCCACATACGTTTAATGATATCACTTTTAAACTATCCATTTTCTTTTTTTATTTGTGGTACATTTATTTCTTATCTCTATGTACTCTTTGTTTCTCCCGTTACGGAGGTTTTGTCTACAACTATTGCCCCCTTTGTTATTATGTTTGGTACTCTTTGTTTTTATGTATTCTCTTTTGTGTTTGTCTCTTGATCGGTTCTTCTTCCTTTTTCTTTTATGCATCCCAATTTTTTGTTTCTGTAGGTTTTTTAACCTTTTTCTCGCTTGCTCCTTTTGTTTTGCCCTTTTCCTACTTACCCCTTTGTCCCCATTTCCCTTTCCCCCCTCTATTAGCAACTTGGTGGGGTCTCTTTTGTGGAGCGTCACGCCTTTCTGGCTCTCTGCCCCCGCCCTGCCCTTTGCATCAACACAACCTTAAATTATTATCTGTAACATCATATATATTATAACATTTTATACATAACTTATAACTTGTTTTTATAAACATTCTCTCCAACTGGTTTGTCACCTTAAATTGTTTGTTTTGGCATTGCTTTTTCTTTCTTCTTTTCATCCTGTTGGTTTATCTTTTAAAGTCTGAGTTTTAAAGTCTTCCAGCTCTTTTTCATTTGTGAAGAAATATCTTCTTCCTTGGTATATAAAAGTTAGTTTAGCTGGGTAATATATCTGTGCTTTGATTCCCAATTTGCTCAAGCTTTCTACTTGATTTCTCTATGCTTTTCTGCGTTGTGCTGTCTCTAGTGCCAGGTCTGGGAAGATGGAGATTTATTCCCCTCAATTTGCATGTCTTTGGTGGGTACTTTCAGACGTTACGGGCGGCCGGTTCACCACAGCGAACCACCAGGGGGGGCGAACAGCGCAACCACGCCCGGGGGTTGGAAAACGACCCAAACAGACGTGCCGGGAACGGGACCACGGGCCGGAACCGGGCCGCACCATCGCGGCCCGTGGCAGCACAACAGACGTGCAGCCGAACCCCCGGCGGGCGCTAAACCCCCACAAGGCACCGGGCAGGGGCGGGACACAGACATGGCCGACTGAGGGCAAACGAAGCCACAAGGCACACAAGGGAACGCCCACACAAGGGAAACGGGAAGGGAGGGGGGAAGAGCGAGAACAGGCTGACAGCCGGCTCACACAGCGGTCCCGCAGCGGGGCACAATGCACGGCCACACGCCCGGGCACACACACACACACACACACACACACACACACACCAGGGAAAGGCCGGGAAGGGGGGAAGGGGCGCCCGGAACACCCCACCCGGAACACCGGCAGGGAGGGGGGGGCACCACCACGGGGCAAGGCACAGACAGCAGCAACCCCCACCCCCACACCACCCCAGTCCAGTCCAGTCCAAGGAGGTGCCCCCACAGGAACAGAGGCAGTCTCGGGGGGGGGGGGCGGACCCCCGGAGCAAGGCACGTTGGGGGCCCCCAAAGCACAGCGAGGCCGGCGGAGGGGCGCCAGGAGGAGGAGGAAGGGGGCCCCACAGTCAAAGGCTGGCACAGGCAGGGCAGCCGGGTCCAGCGGTGCTCCTCCGCAGCACCAGCGACGCTCAGGCAGCACCCACGGAGTCACGGGGATGGAGGGGGCCCAGGACCACGGCCAGGGGCAGCAGCAAGCAGCGAGGCGGGCGGGAGCTCACCGAGGTGGGGTCCGCAGGTCGGGAGCGGCCAGCGGGGACCAGGCCCCCCCCCGGGCCGGGGCGGGAGCCCACACGGGGGCACCACGCGGGGGGGGGCAGGCCAGCGACGCGGGGCTCACGGGCCGCTGCCGGGGGCCCCGCTGGCCCCAGGGCCCGGGTGGCCCGCCCGGTGGACCAGGTGGGGCCAGTGCAGCATGCCCCGGCGGTACCCCTGCAAGGACATGTAGTGGGCGATCAGGTAGTAGGCCTCGAAGGGATCGGGCATGGTGAGGGCCAGCTGCACATCCACACGCGCCCACACCGCCAACAGGGATGACATCTCCACCGCGGAGGGCTCCGGCACACAGCAGGCAGCAGAAGGGGGCCACGGAAGATGCCCCAGCTCCAGAAGCCGCTGGAACGCCGCCCCACGGGTGCGCTGGTACCCACGGGCCCCGTGAACACAGGAGAAGTAGCTCACGGCCAAGGCAGGGCCACCCTCGGCCAGGCACTCCGAGTAGGCGCCCAGACCACACACCACCAGCGCTGACACGGTCTCCGAGGCGCTCCAGGGCACATGGGCGCACAGCACCTCCGGGATGCGCCCCTCGGGGAAACGAGCCAGCCCCAGGGCCTCCGCATGCAGCCGGCAATCACGGGCGCTCACCACATGGCCAAAGTAACGGAGCCCGGAGCTCAGGCTCTCGTAGGCACCTGCACGGCTCCCCGGCCCGGCCAGGAGCAGCTGCACGGCAGGGGTGTGCCACAGGTCGCACAGAGACATGGTCTCGCGGAAGGCCCAGATATGGGGGGCCCCTTGGGGGCCGGACAGCGGGAGCCCCATGGATGGGCAGCCAGCCATGGTCCAGCACAACAGGGAATGGGACACGGAGCCCGGAGGGCACACAGACTGCCCAGGGCCGGGAGAGGCTCGGCCCGGCCCCCGGGACAGGGAACACGGGCCCGCACCGCAACATTGTAGCACAACAGAGCGAGGCGTGGGGTGCGGGCCCGGCACAGCTGCAGAGAACAACAGCGAGCTCTCTGTCTGCCTAATCGCACCTTCAAGGCCATCCCGCTACAAACAGCGAGGGGAGGGGGCCCGGGGTGCTGGGGGCGGGAGCAGCCGGAACGCACCGGCACAGGGCGCGCGCAGGCCCGCGAGGCCGACCCCCGGGCGGAGCCACCAGCACCGGGCCGCCATAAGCGCTCCCAGCCCCCACCGGGGCCCCAGCACCATGGAGCGCGATAGGGCAGGTGGGAACTGGATGTTCCTCGCGCTCGCGGCTGAGTGGCACCGTGACCACACTGAGCAGCTGTGCCTCCTGACCGAGAGGGTGCACCTGGCCGTCCGCCTGCGCTATGTCCTGGCCCTGCGGGCTGGCGTGCGCCTCCGGGGCCAGCAGGCCCGCAGGAGAGTCCGTGCCCGGCTCAGGGCTCGGCGCCGGGCCTGGGGGGCGTGGCTGGCCGCCTGCCGGAGCCTCACCCGGCCCGCTGCGCTCCGAGGGGCCGCGAGGCGGTTCCGCTGGGCAACGCAGACCCTCCGCCGGGCAGCGCTGCTGGCTATGCCCATAGCGCGGAGCCTATGGGTCACGGAGCGGCCCCAGGCCTGGTGGGAGCGGGCCCAGGCCCACTGGGGGGAGGCCGAGTGGGGGTCCCACTTCCGGATGGGCAAGGCCACCCTGCTGCGCCTAGCGGAGCTCCTCACGCCCTGGCTGGAGCGGCAGCACACCTCCATGCGGGAGCCCATCCCCATGGTCCAGCGGGTGGCCATAGGGGTCTGGGCCCTCGCAACGCCCGACTCCTGCCGCTCCGTGTCCCAGCACTTCGGGGTGGGGCTCAGCACGGTCGCCTGCATCGTGCGGGATGTGTGCGAGGCTGTGGAGGGCGTGCTCCTCGACAGGACCATCCAGCTCCTGGACCAGGGCGCTGTGATGGCTGGCTTCGCGGCCGGGGGCTTCCCGAACTGCATCGGAGCCGTGGACGGCACACACATCGAGATCCTGCGCCCGGCCGCGGGGGAGGCCCTGGAGTATGTGAACCGGCACGGATACTACTCCCTGCACCTGCAGGGGGTGGTGGACCACCGGGCCCGCTTCATAGACATCTACACGGGCAACTCCGGCCGGAGTCACGACGCCAGGATCATGACCATCTCCCCCTTCTATGCCCGCATGTACCGGGGGGACTTCGCGGACATGGGCATGAGGTGGATCGAGGGTGTTCCCATGCCCCCCTGCATCCTGGGGGACCCCGCCTACCCCCTGACCCGCTGGCTGATGAAGGTCTACCCTGTCCCGAGCACCCCTGCGGAGCAGGTATACAATACCCGCCTGTGTGCGAGCCGGACCGTGGTGGAGCGTGCCTTCGGGGCCCTGAAGCAGCGCTGGAGGAGTATAGCTGGCCGCCTGGACTTCACCGTCCCCACCTCCGCCCTGGTGATCGGTGCCTGCTGCGTTCTGCACAATGTGTGCGAGACCGAGGGGGCGGCCCTGGAGTACCCCGAGCCCCACCGGCCCCCCGGTCCTGTTCCCCTGTACGTGAACGCAGGGAACCCCCGGGAGTACCGGTATGCCAAAAGGATCCGGAACGCCCTTGCAACCCACATCGCCCGGGGGGGCCCGCTGTGAGGGCCTTCCCGCCCCTGGGGGCCCCACCCCCCGTTCCGTGCCCATGCCCCTGTACACGCGGTCCCACAGCCCTGTCCCCCCCACAAACGGGCCGGGGACAACTGTCTCTTTACAACACTTTATTGCCCACACAGTTCACACAATCACCCTGTGCCCCCTCCCCACCCCCGTGCCCGTGACCCCGTCCACCACCCGCCCTCATGTGGCCCTCCCCCTCCCCCCCCTTCCCACCATCCCCCCGCGTTTCCTGGGCCGACCCCTCGTGCGGCCGCTTGGGCCCACCGAGCTCTGGGAGCTCCCCTCCCCCCCACTGTCCGTGTCCCCTGCCGTGTCCTGGGCCGGTCCCGGCCCCGGCAGGGGGCCGGGCGGCGGATGGGCAGCTGTGCCCGGTGCCCCGGTCGCGCCCCGGGGGGGCTGGACCCTCCGGAGGCCCGGGGGCACTGGGAGGCGCATGCGAGGGCCCTGGGGCCGGGGGGGCGCCAGGGGCGGCAGGGCTGGGCCCGGGGGCGCCGAGGGGCCCGGCATGGGGACCTGGGCGGGCAGGGCGCCCGGAGGTGCGCCGGCCATCACGTAGGCACACATGGTGCCCGCATGCAGGAGCAGGGAGGTCCCAATGTCGTGGGACCTGTCCATCTTTGCACTGTGCTCCCGCACCATGCCCTGTATGTCCTGCCGGAGGCCCCTGAGCAGCCCCTGCTGCCGCTGGTGCTCCCGGCGCTCCCGCCTCCGCTCCAGGCGCACCTCCGCCTCCAGCCGGCGGTCTGTCTCCAGGGCCTTCTCCATGGACCGCTCTATGGCCGCCTCCATGCGGTCCACGGAGGCGATCATGCGCTCCCCCTGTTCCTCCGCCCTGCGGACGATGTCCTCCGCTTGCTCCTCCCTGCGCCTGCGGACCCGCGCCCGGTACTCCCGCATCCGCTGGGCTGGGGCTGCGGCCGGCGGAGGCGCCGCGCGCGGGGGCTGCCCTGTGGAAATGGGCGGGTGGGTCAGTGCAGGGCCCTGTCCCCTAGCGGGGTCGGGTCCCGGGGCCCCCTGCCCCCCCTCCCCCACTGAGGCCGGAGGCCCCCCTGGGCTGGCGCCCGGGGGGCCCTCCCGCCATCCCAGCCCTCCCGCCTTACCTGGGTCCGGCACCTGCTCTCCTGTGCCCTCCGCGGGGGCCTGCACCGTCTCGCTGGCCCGGTCCTGGGGCTCCCCATGTCCTGCGGGCGGGAGAGGGGGGAGCGGGTGAAGGGGGCTGGTTGTGGCCCCTGCAGCAGGGCCCCCACCCCCGCCCCTGCCACCGGCCCCCTGGTCTTGCCCCCCCCTGCCCTGGGGGCCCGCTTACCCTCTATGTCCGTCTCCGAGCCTTCGGAGCCCGGCGCCTCACCCTGGGAGTGCTCCCCCTGGGACCACTGGCTGAGGGTGGTGAAGGTGCCGACCTCCGACTCCGCCTGGCCGGCCCGGCGTTGGGATGTCTCCGGGCTGCTGCTGGGGGGGGGCCTTGGGGCTTCTGCGGGTCCCGGGTGGTCCTCCTGGGGGTGGGGGTCCCCTGAGCTCGTGTCTACCGGGCGGGCGGCGAGGGGAGGGGGTACCTCGGCCCGCTCCCTGCCCTGGACCACAGCGCTGCCCACCAGGCGTGGGGCAACGATGGAGCCCTTCATGTGAAGGATGCGGTCCAGGGCATCGTAGTAGGGGGCGGTGCGGGCCCCGTGGCCGGAGCGGCTGTTATTGTCCTTGAGGGCCTTGTACCCCCTCTTGAGCTCCTTGGCCTTCGAGCGACACTGGTTGACAGTGCGCTCGTGCCCCGCCGCCTCCATGTCGCGCACGATGTCCCGGTAGACATGCTCGTTGCGCTGGTTTATTGCGAGCTCCACCTGGTACTCGAGGGTCCCCCAGATCCGTATGAAGTCCCGGGTCTCCTGGAGGCCCCACTGTCCCCCTCTGTGATAGGCCTTCCTCCGGCTGGGCCCCTGCTGTTCCTCCTCCCGGTGCAGCTCATGCTGCACCTGCCTCTGCTCCTCCTCCACCTCCTCCTGGGGGTGCGCCTCCGGGGGCCGGGGGCCGGGCTCCTCCTGGGGCTCGTCCGCCCGGGCCGACTTTCGTGTCTGGGGGGGGGAAGGGGGGTGGTTGGTTGCTGGGTGAGGGTGTGGGCCCTCTCGGGGGCCCCCTGCCCCCCTGCCCTCCGCCCGGGGTCCCCCTGCCCCCCTGCCTTCCGCCCGGGGTCCCCCCGGCCCCCTCCACAGGGGGTTCCCCTGTGCCCCCTGTTCCCCTCCCAGTGGGTGCCCTTACCCGTTTCCTGGGTGCCTCCTGTGGGCCTGTTCCGGCCGCTGTCCCCGGGGCGGCGCGACCCGGCTGCAGCTGTGGTTGGTGTTCCCGGGGCGCCTCCCTGGTCGGGTGCTCCCGTGTGCCCCCTTCCTGCACCTGTGCCCCCTCCGCCTGCATCGCTGGGCCTGGCTGCACGTCCTCCGCCTCCTGTCCCGCCGCTGTCGCTGTTCGTGCCTCCGCTCTCTTCCGCTTCCCTCCTCGCTCCATCCCGCCACGCTTGCTTGCTGCTGCTCTCGCTTTAAATCTCCCTCCGGTGTTTGTGTTGGTGCTGGTTGCCTGGCAGCGACGCTGCGTGCCTCGTCCCCGGCCGGGGCTCCATTTTTTTGGTTCCGCTGGGGGATTGGCGTCCAGACGTTACTTTTCCTTGGTTCCCTGTGGGGGTTGGTTTGACCACGCTTCCCGGGACCTTCCCCCGGCTAGCCCGGGAAGCGTGGTTGAACCTGACCCCATGTGGGTATTGAGCGTGATGAACATCTGGCGCGCACCGTTCAGACGTTCAGGGCCCTTTGGCCCCGCGGGGGGGTTGAGCGTGGTTCAGTGTGGTTCAGCGTGATCTCGTAACGTCTGAAATCACCCGGTGTTTCTGGCCTCCCTAAAGATCTCTTCCTTGTCCAGGTATCTCAAAAATTTTACTATTATTGCTCTTGGTGGTAATGAGTCTTTGGGCTTAGGCCTTAATGAGCGGTGGGCTCTTTCTATTTCGACTGCGTGTAAGGTTGTTTTTTCTGGGAACAAGGTTTTAAACGTTTCCTGTAAAAAGTTTCGCATGTTGTTTTTTTCCTTTCCCTCAGGGATTCCCATTATATTGTTTCTTCTGGACTGGTTTTCTAGGTCCTCTATTTTATTTTTTAAGTCCTGCATCTCCACCTCTGAGCTGGTGATTTTTTGCTCCACGTTGTTCCCCCAGTCTTCTAAGTCGCTTATCCTTTGTTCCGTATTATCTATTCTTTTATTTATGCCCTCCACCTGCCCTTTCAAATCCTCCAGCATGGAGTTTGTTTTAGTTATGCCTGCTTTGTTCACTGCCAAGTCTTTTTTGATTGATTTTAGTATTTCCAATACTTGCGTTTGTGACTCTGTCTCCTCCGGCAGCTCCCTCCCTGCAGCGCCCGTCATCTTGTTTTCCCCTGCGTTGGCTTTTCTGGAGCTGCGGCGCAGGGTACACAATCTATCTATGGTCGAGTCAGCTTTTGTCTCCATTCATTCCTCGCGCTTTGTGCCAGGTTTTTGAGTTTTTGGAGAGAGCTTTTTTGCTGTTTTAATTGTGTTTTTGCATCCGGCCACCGGGAGCTCAGCCGAACGCGACCAACTGCTCGCGGATGCCCACATGACCCCTCCGGCGGGGTATAATTTTAAAAAATGAATAAATGCTGCCCTTCCCAGACGCTCAGGATGACTTTCCAGTTCAATAAAAACATTTAAAATACAAAACACTAAACCCCCCACAAACCCCACCTCAAACCACCTATCCACCCAACCCCCCTCAGACCTCTACCCCAAAACCACCCACCAAACCCCACCCCAACCGCCATCCCCATCCACCAAATGCCTTTTCAAATTAAAAAAAAGTCATACGAACAAGGCTAAAAGATGGTACCCACAGGGAGGCATTCCGTCAATAGCAGGTGCTGCAATGGGACATGGAAGAACAGGTGATCTATTAGATATGTGTGGGCCAGACCATTAAGGGCTTTAAAGGTCAAAACCAGCACCTTGAATTGTGCCCGGAATGCTATAGGAAGCCAGTGCAGACTTTGGAGCCCTGATGTAATATGCTACTGGCAACCCGTCCCCGAAAGGATGTGAGCCACTGCATTAAACTGCCTCCTTTGTAACAAAACTCCTTTGACTCCTTCTGAGGTGCACATTTCCTTACCCAGAAGGTACTATTCTGTCCCCACTCCTGTTCAACATGTATATGCAGCCACTGGCCGAGGTCATGAGAGGATTCGGCGTTTGGTGTCATCAATATGCTGACACCCAACTCTATCTCTCCTTTTCATCCGACCCCGACCCGGCAGTCTTGGTGCTTACTTCGTGTCTGTTGGTTGTGGGGGACTGGATGAGGGCGAGCCAGCTGAAGGTGAATCCCAACAACACGGAGGAGATGCTGGTGGGTAGGGTGGTGGGAGTGGCATCCCCCATCATTTATGGGGTTTGCCCCCCACTGGTCCATCCCCCAGGTTCATAATCTGGAAATGCGCCTCGATTCCCAGCTCCGCCTGGATGTCCAGGTGGGGGCTGTAGTGAGGAGCACATTTAGCCAGCTTCATCTGGTGTGGCAGCTTTGGCCATACATCGTGGACTCCTACCTGGCCACCATCATCCATGCTTTCGATCACCTCTCGACTGGACTACTGTAACACACTCTACGTGGAGCTGCCCAGGGTGATGGTTCAGACTGCAGCTAGTGCATAATGCGGCGGTCCGTCTCTTGACTGGGACGGGTCGCAGCAAGCACATTACACCAGTGCTCTGTTTGCTGCACTGATTGCCTATAGTCTTCTGGGCCCGATTCAAGGTGCTGGTGCTCACCTATATGGCCTAGGCCTTGCCTACCTGTGGGACTGCCTCACCCCCCGAGCTCTTGATCGGCCCCTGCGGTCATCTGGGAGTGCCCTTTTTGAGGTCCCCTGGGTTCTTTGGGGGGCAGCTATGGAGAGGGCGTTCTCGGTGGCCGCACCTCGGCTGTGGAACTCCCTTCCAGCAGAGGCCAGGATGGCCCCGAATCTGTCCTCTTTTCAATGACTATGCAAGACCTGGCTGTTCCACCACACTTTTGGCTCAGAAGATGGCCATAGGTGAAGGGAGGGGGGGGATGAGGGATAGGGTGGTAGGGGTTTTAAATGTATTTTCTTTGACTTCCCCCCATTTTACTGTTAATATTTTATTTTTATTATTTTATTTTAATTTTTGTACTGAATAGGTTTTATATTTTAATTGTTAGCCACTTCAAGCTGCCTTGGGCAGGAGAGGCGGGATATAAAATTTTATATAAAATAAATAAATAAAGATCCAACTTCCAGCTTTTCACAAAAGGCACAAATTTAATTATCTAAATAAACGAACAGCTTCTGAACAGTCATCAAGGGCAGTCTGATGTAGAGTGCATTGTAGTAATCTATCCTTGAGATGATGAAAACATGGACGACGGTGGCCAGATCAAAAAGAAAAGGCCACAGCCTCCTCATCAGATGGAGTTGGTGAAAAGCGCTCCTGGTCACCACCGCAGCCTGAAAGTCCAGGTGTAACAGGGGGTCCAGAACCATTCAAATGCTGTGAACCAGATTAACTGTGGGGGTCAAACTCTTTCAGCAACAGAAGTCCCAGTGCCCTCCAGGTCACAAGGCCAGCCAACCATCACCACATCAGTCTTGTCTGGATTCAGCTTCAATCGTCTCATCCTCATCCAGTCCCCAACAGCAGCCAGACATCAGGTAAGCACCGAGACTGCAAAGGCCTGGGTCAAATGAAAAGGAGAGAGAGAGCTGAGTGTCATCAGCATATTGATGACACTTCACCCCAAACCTCCAAATGATATAGCCCAACAGCCTCATATACACATTGAACAAGAAGGGAAACAGAATAGAACGCAGCAGGACCTCACAGGGGAGGTCCCAAGAGGACGACGAGCAATCACTCATCACCACTTTCTAGGATCTTCCCAACAAGAAGGAGCAAAACCACTCAAGAGCGGTCCCATGCACCCCCACCAGTCCTGCAGTCGTGTCAACAACACCTCATTGTCAACTGTATCAAAGGCCACTGAAAGATCTAACAGGATCAACAGGGTAGAATTCCCCTTGTCAATCTCCAGGCACAGATCATCAGTCAAGGCCAGGATGGAAGCCTGACTGAAACAGGTCCAGGAATCGGATGGTGTCACAAAATGAGCCTGGAGTTGTCGGGCAACCACCCAATCAATAGTCTTCCCTAAAAAGGGAAGGTTAGAGACAGGGCAATAGCTGGCTGGGGAGTCAGTGTCCAAAGATGGCTCCTTAATCAGGGGCCAGACAACCCCAGTTTTAAGGGCATTGACAACCCCAGCCAGCAACAGCCCCAACGTCTCCTGGCTGGCTTTCACCAGCCAGGACAGGCAAGGATCTAGTTCACAACTAGTTTCCCTCATCACCCACAAGCACCTCCCCCACATCGATAGGTGAAATCGACCGAAACGTATCTAAACAAACAGGACAATACTGGGCTTCCATAACCCCAAACTCTGATTCTACAGATAAAGTAACAGCATCCAAGTTGTGGTGAATATGAAAAATTTTGTCTGCAAAGTAGTTATTTAAAATGTCACAGCGAGCATAAAATAATTCCATTCCTGGACAGAAGCAGACTGAGTTAACCAGGCCCCTCACCACCCAAAACAGCTCTGCCAAATGGGACTTTGCAGACACTATGATAGTGGAAAAGAAAGCTTTCCTTGCTGCCACCACAGCCACGGCATAGTCCTTTAAAAAGAATCTATACCACGATCAGTTGGCTTCAGCTCAAGTCAAGCACCACCTGTGCTCTAACCGCCTACCCTCCGACTTCAGCTGTCTCAGGTCCTCTGCATACCAGGGGGACCTGTGCTGTCACAGCAGTGGGAGCAGACACCTACGTGCAACCGTGTTGATGGTCATGGTCAAGATGTCTTTCTACAAATGACACTGAGCTCACATTACATGTTGATTTTTTTTGGTTCAGCAGTAAATCTGGGGCTGAGTTTTCAAACTGAGTGTACATTTTTGTGGATATAAGTTCTAGATTCAGCACTATGCACATTCTGCCATACAGTCGAAAAACTAGCACTTGCAGTTAATTGTCAGGCAAACTCTGAACTAATTGCTAGTGCAAGATCATGGACACTGTTCACAGATAGTGAAATGCAAGGTTGTCCACAAAACTGGAAGGCTGGCTTGGGGATGGGGTGAAGGTGTGGAAATCATACTTTGCTATTCATGGTTGTCATAGAAAGCCACAGTATAAAGAGTCACATAAAGCCATTAAGTTACTGGCATTAAGTAGGGATGTTACAGGGCTGCCCTTCTCAAAGAAAAAAAAGTATCAAAACAGACTGTGCCCCAGAAAACCCAATCTCTACCTGGCTCCTTACAACACAGGCTCAATATGTTCACTTCTATTCATGCAGCGTACAGCTTGATTCCTGCCTAAGATTTATGGATCCAATCAGTTTCCAGAAATCTCAGGGGCAGTGTCCCACAGACCTTGATGACCACCGCTCTGTTGATGACCTCGTCGCATTGTGGAATGCGTTGCATTGTGGAATGCGACTTTGATTGAGACCATCGACATGGTGGTTTCCAGGCGTCCGCTCCCACTGCTGCGCCAATATAGGTTCCTGTGGTACACCGAAGGTCTGAGACAGCAGAAGTGGGACAGTGGGCAGTTAGAGCACAGATGGAACCGAACTCAAACTGAATCTGACCGATTGTGGCATAGATGGTTTTTGAAAGACTATGCTGTAGCTGTGGTGGCAGCAAAGGCTTTCTTTACTGCCATCTTAGCATCTGCAAAGTCGCATCCAACAGAGCTTTTCTGGGTGGTGAGGGGTTTCGTCAGTCCAGCCTGTCTGTGGCAGGAACTGGAGGTATCCAGTGCCCGCTGTGACATTTTTTAAATTTATTACTTCATAGATAAAATTGCTTGTATTCACCACGACCTTGACAGCATGACAGTTTCTGGTGCAGAAACAGAGCTGGGGATTATGGAAGCCCAGTCTTGTCCTTTTTTTGGGATCGGTTTAAGTTGTTGTTGATCACCAATGTGGAGGTGCTGGGGCTGTGAGAGTCAAAATTTGTGAATTAAAACCATGCCCATCCTGGCCAGGAGACGTTGGGGCCATTGCTGGCTGAGGTGACCAATGCCTCCCTTTGGAAGGGCAGAGTGCCGAGCTGCCTTAAGGCGGTGATTGTTCGGCCTCTGCTTAAGAAGTCATCATTGGATGTTGATTCTCCTGACAGCTATCAGCCTGTCTCTAACCTTCCCTTTTTAGGGAAGGTTACTGAACAGACAGTGGCTCATCAGCTCCAGGTGCATCTGGATGCTATTGGATTTCTGGACTCTTTGCAGTCTGGTTTCTGTCCGTTTCATCAGTATACTGAGGACACCCCCTCTACCTCTCTTTTTTTATCTGACCCAGGTCCTGCAGTTTTGTTGCTTACCTGCTGCCTGGCTCCAGTGGGAAACTGGATGAGGGTGTGTTGACTGAAGCTGAATCTTGACAAGACTGAGGTGATGATGGTTGGCTGGTCTGGTGCCCTGGAGGGGATTGAGACTCCTCTTATTGATGGGGTCCGACCCCCTCTGGTTGATCAGGTTCATAGCCTCCAAGTGCTTCTGGATCCTTTGCTTCACCTGGATTGTCAGGTCACGACAGTGGCCAGGAGCACTTTTCACCAACTCCATCTGGTGAGGAGGCTGCGGCCTTTTCTTTTGGGCTCGGATCTGGCCACTGTCATCCATGCTTTCATCACCTTGAGGCTAGACTATTGCAATGCGCTATACGTGGGGCTGCCCTTGGTGACGGCCCGGAGGTTGCAGCTGGCATAGAATGCAGTAGCTCACCTCCTTATGGGGACAGGTCGCCGCGCGCACATAATACTGGCGCTCTGTTTGCTGCCCTGGCTGCCAATAGTCTTTCAGGCCCAATTCAATGTGCTGGTGATGAAATTTAAAGCCCTAAATGGCCTGGGCCCCCATCTATCTGAGTGATTGCATGGCTCCCTGTGTCCCGTCACGGCCTCTGTGGTCAGCTGGGGGTGCCCTCCTGGAGACTTTGGTTTTTTGCCGCATCTCAACTATGAAGAGGGCATTCTTGGCTGTCCCATACTGTAGCTTTATAAAAAACAACAACAAAAAACAATGCTGCTGGGAATATGTGGATACATTGCACCAGGCAATATCAAGGGCTCCTACCTGGGCACTGCCTTCTTGAAGGCTGTACCAGTTTTAATTAGAAGTGTGTACTGAATCCGGGGACCAGTGTTCACTGTGGTTTTCCCACTGTGTGGCAATGGAGAAAATGCAGTAATGGAGAAAGCACAGTAAGCACGGGTCTCTGACTGAATCTAACAAACTGGTACAGCTCTCTAGGAAGAACTCTTCTTGTAGCTTAGGGATAGTTTATTTGGGGACTGTCTGTAAAGTATGTGTCGCATTGCACAAAATGCCATTCCACCTGTTGGACTCATGTCTAGCACGGCAGCCTGTGGACTGCTCAGTGCTGCCCCTAGAAAGTTAGGTCAATCCTTAGGACTCCTGCTACTCATCAATTGACTGGCAATATACAGAGACATCACCCCTGCTCCCCCCCAGCAGACATACCAACTGCAAGCCCTAGCCCAGGGCTCTCTGCCACAGACGATTTTTATTCACCCCCTTTCCAGTTCCTGGCTCTGGCCCATGAAGCTAGTCCCTACCCACAGGTACTGAAAGAATTAACTCAGGAGAAGGGAGCAAAGATGAGGGCATGGACTCAAAGAGAGCCATGGCACAGATTCATGATCTGGACTGTTGCCTTCCTTCCCCCTCATGAGCACTCTCCCTTAAGCACACAAATTCCCCAAATCCTATCCAGTCTGTGGCACTTGTACTAATTTTCAAAGTGGCTTGCAGGAGATAAAAGGTCCCCCTGCCCTTCATCGAGGAAGTATTTCTCATCCAAACATTTGTTAGAGATCAATGATAAAAACCCATACTCCCAATAAAAACAATCCTATGATTTATCCTAGTAAGAAACAGTTGGGTTTTTTTTTGGGGTGGTGGTGGTGGTTTTTTTTCCAACCAAGCTGTCATTCACTTTGCATGACCTGCCATGGAAAAATAGGCCATGCTCCCACTCCCATTTAAGATAATGGCAAAAATCCCATCAGCTTCAGTGTGAAAATGAAAACACCCCTAGGAAAGAATGTTATAAGTTATTGATATTCACAGGAACTTCCTCCATCCATGAGCCCAAATGTCATTCAGTAACCACCAGGCAGGAATAAAATGATGACGTTATTAGTGCAGAATAATGGTTCATGACCTTTGCACTGTGCCCTATAGTGCAAATGTCACTATACAGTATTTATTTTTCACTTTGTTTAAGAGTATAAATCACAGTGGAAAATATTTTTATATTCTTCCAGTGACCTTTGCAAAACTTGCATTGCGAAATTATATGGTAGTAACAGGGCAATCCAAAGGTCATGAAAAATTATTCTGCCCTAGTAACTGTACTAATGTGATGGCAGTTTAAAGGGTATTTTCTTTAGGGGCAGGTTTTCTAGTGGATTAATGTACTAACCTTTTCACCTGTGGAGCCCTGGGTTCAAAACTGGCCAACCCAGCTTTATGGTGGAGGCTTATAGGAGGATTTCTTAAAAAATCTACCACCAAATTGCAGAGAAGATTAGTGCAAGTTCTCTTGACACTGAAGTTCACCTGCTCTATGGAGCTGCACAATCACTCCTGTAAGTAATCATGTAACAATAAAAAGTTTTTAGACTGGGGTTGGAAAACTCAGGCCCAAGGGCCAAATGTAGCCCATGACTAGTTTTTATGCAACCTTCCAGTTCCTATGCCCAAACTTAAGAACTGAGCTCAGGACAAAAGAGCAAAGTATACACACAAGGATAGGAAAGATATTGATGGTACATAACCATGATCTGGAACCTCCTCTTCCTGAATACACCCCATAAGCACCTCTGCTCCCAACCTCTATACGGTCCTTGCAGCTTGTACTAATTTTCAAAGTGGCCCTGAGGAAAATGGTTCTCCACCTCTGTTTTAGGCTACGTGCTCTTTAATACAGAGAATGTATCTGCCTCTGCGGTTGGGAAAGCACCTAATATGTTGTGCAGAACAAAAGTATAAGAACAATTTGATAAATAATATATTTGTGTCTGTTATGACACTTTCAAACAGGAGGGAAAAAACAGTCCTCATATTAAAGAGCTCAGAGTCTAAAAAGACGCACACAAAAAACCACTTATGAAAAATATCAACCCACGTAGCAGCTCAAAAATTGGCAACTTTTCAATATATTCTATTTCCCAGTAAACAAACTATAAGCTATCAGAGCACCACATTCCACTACTTTGACATCATTCACAATACAGCAGAACATTAGAATATTTGCACTGCTCAAAAAAGGTCACAGTCTAAAATTTAATATGTAGGAAAGCCAACCGACCCTTTAGTTTTTTAATTCAAGAGCATCCCTTATCAGTGTTTGTGAAAATAACTACAGTATTTATGCATACTGAAGCAACACAAAGAAAAAACATGTTTCATCTACTAAGTTCAAACTTCTCAATTTTTTCCATATCACTTCTGCTATATGAAACAGTAAGGATTGTGGGCAATGTCATTCAGATGAGCAAAGCAGGAATTCCACTTTCCTTCAAAATTCCTCTATCCAGCACTGCTGCAATGTGTGGCTTTGGAAATAGAGTAGCCTTTAGCTGATGAGTTATGCAAACATGACTAAGCGATTAACCCTGTTGTGACTTATCATGACTTCCCAACCTGTCCTTTGCTCAGTGGTTTGCAAGCTAAGGAATTATGTATGTCAATCCAAACTTTTAGATTTTAAGAATTAATTATGTTCAGAATCACATTTATGACACCCAACTTTT
The DNA here is from genome assembly GCA_003113815.1 of Sphenodon punctatus. Lineage (NCBI taxonomy): Eukaryota > Metazoa > Chordata > Lepidosauria > Sphenodontia > Sphenodontidae > Sphenodon > Sphenodon punctatus. The sequence continues at coordinate 1,478,039 of QEPC01010693.1, forward strand.
GTTGTAAATTTATTCCCTTTTCAAGTTTCCAACAGGAGCAGCAGAATTCAATTATGATATTGCATTATTGAGGATGAGTGCAGCATGGAAAGAAGGGAGGCACACCAACACAAACATAGAGAAGCAATCTCCTGGAAATTTTAGAAATCTAAAGATGAATACGTTTTCATTTGCTGTCTGTAAACAAGCCAGTATTTTAAACTGTAGAGAGGCTGCTGCTGTTTTTCTTTACTATCTGGCAGTGCTAGTATAACCTTTCCTCTAAAATACTTTGAAAAGAAAAGTGACTGGTTTATAATCATGTTTCTACAGCAGCCCGATGTCGTTAAAAATCAGTATTAACAGAATGAGCTGGCAGAGGGTTTGACAAACCTGCCCTCTACTGGACTTAAAAGAAAAATATTAAACAGAATAAGCTCTAAGTTCTTTAAAACAAGCTCTATTTTTTCTAGCAAGAAAATTCCTAAATGCTGCTAAAACCACGTAAGAGATAGCTGTACTTCTTTAGGACTTGGGTTTACAAGCCTGCTGAGATGAATGACTACTGAGGTTGCTCATCAGTTTGCAGACTGAGTCCATTAATGCTTTCACCACTACAGTATTTTGGCCCCCTGTACTGTTTGTATAAGAAATGCATAAAGTGGTCCCAAAGGAGATGATGTCCACCTCGACACGGACTTACTGGACAATGCTTGACTTATACCCTCCAGTATATCACTAAGAAATGACCAACAGAGAACCACAACCAAAGATGATAGCTTTATTGGATGAAGCTTCACTGAGCTCTTCTTTAGGCAGTGTTAAATAAGTCGAAAGCTTGCATACATTCACCAACAGAAATTGGTCTAATAAAAGATATTGTTTTAAATACTTTGGCCCTTTTTACACAGACACCACCATGAGCCAAGGTGGGTGTAGATGGGTGGGTGCATCTCATGTGCAAAGGGCCTTTGTCGCCTCTTCAGTGGCGGCTGGTGGACTTTCAGGCTGATGGGACGATGGGTGGAGTGACAGTTAAAAATTGACACATTACTATGGAATACACAATGAATTAAAAACACAGTGAATAAAACCACACAATGTGGAAGGCATGAAAAGTGAGCAATATGCAAAGCTCTTCTCCTAGATTAAAATAAATCGAAAAGGGGAATCCAGCATTTGCCCCTGTAGATCAGGTGATAGAAAATTGGCAGGTCAAGGAAACAAGTCTAGTTTAGGCAAGGGGATATTATGTGCACTTTCTTTCACTTTTAAAATCTGCTGTCTTCAAAATAAGAATCCTCCCAGGATAGACATACTGGCTGGGAAATGCTACAGGATGAGCTTGGTTCTGGGTACACACCAGAGAATCTACCACATAGGAGAGAGTGGTTCAATAAATGCCAGGCTGTGAGAAATGCTTCAGAATAAGTCTGTCCTAGTATACATCAAGGAACCCAAACAGCTCCTCCCATTCCCATCCTGCAGTCAGGAGAAAGGAGGACACAGAACGTCAGATCTGGAAGAGACTTTGTGGGTCATTTAGTCCAACTTTCTGCTTGGATTTAGGATGCCTACCACTACAAAATCTCTCACAGTTGGCTATCCAGACTCTTTTTGAAAACCTACAGCAATGGAGAGCCTATGTCCTCCAGAGGCAATGTGTTCCACTGCCAAACAGCTCTTACTGCTAGGAATTTTTTTCCTTATTCTAACTGAAATCTACTTTCCTGTAATTTAAGCCCATCATTTGTGGCTTCTGGGGGTGGGGCGCCAGCTAGGAGCTAGTTGGGTTTGCCTCCTCCCCCTGCCCCAGCATTGTCTGTGGCGCCGCTCGCTCGCCCATTGTCGGGGCTGGAAGCCAGGCTGCAGGGACTCCACCCTCCCTATCCCAGTGGCAGAGGGAGAGGGGACAGGACCACCATCTTCCCTGCGACTTCTGGGGGTGGGGCGGCGGCCCCAGTAGAGGTCCCTCAGTGGCGTGCCTTTAGAGGGCCTTTGGGTGTGGCCCTTGGTGAGGGCCTGAGTGCACGGGGGTGTGGAGTCCCGTCTGTTTGGTAGTAAACTGTGGGGAGGGTCTGTATTGGGGGATACTTGTTTAAAGGGGGAGAAGCGTGGGAGGTGATTGGAGGGGTGGAGGGGTTATTTATTTATTTTATAGTGGGGTTGGTAGGGGGAAGGGGGATATAGAGGGGACTTGGATTAGGGAGAGGATGAGGGTCCAATTTGGGAATGGGTGGGTATCCTCCCCTTGATTGGGGCAGGACAGCCAGAGGGGGGCTGGGGCCAGGTGGGGGAGGGGACACAGCCATTGGGGTCATGATGGGACGTGGGAGGTATGGTCCATATGGGGGGTATGCTCGAGCTGGGCGGCGGGACAGGTGCTTTAACCTTTAAAGTCCTTCACGGCCTGGGCCCTGCTTATCTGCAGGACCGCCTCACTCCCCATGTGCCCGTGCGACCCTTGAAGTCATCCGTGGGAGCCTTTTTGGAGGTTCCCTGGGCGAGGCGGGTGGCCACCGATGTTAGATCTTTTTCGGTGGCCGCCCCTGGGCTGTGGAATTTGCTCCCGGAGGAGGCTCGGTTTGCTCCCACTCTCCTGCTATTTCGGCATGTAAGTAAGACCTGGCTGTTCCGTCAGGCTTTTGGTGAGTAGGGGGGAAGGTTTTTCTTTTCCCCGCATATTGTATTTTAAATTGTTTTTACAATTTTGTATTGTTTTATTGATTATTGTTGTTCACTGCCCTGTGGGCAGGAGGGGTGGGATATAAATTTAATATAAATAAATATAAATAAATATCTGTTCCCCACACCACCCCTCTAGCAATGGGGCAGGTGGTTCTGAATCAGAGGGCCCCTGACCATGTGTTGATGCTGGTGAATGCGAGGTCGGTGGCAAATAAAGCAACAACAGCCCAGGAATTGATCCTGGACCATGCAGCCAACCTCGTGTGCATCACAGAAACCTGGCTGGACATGGAGTCGGGGCCTAATTTGGCTGACCTTGTTCCTGCCGAATATTCTGTGCAGCGGTGTAGCCATGATTTTTAGGGAGAGTTGGGCTGTTCAGAGGTATCCGGTGCAATCCATAATGGGGGTTGAGGGTCTCCATCTGGTATTTGATGTGGCAGGGGACAGTTTGGGAGTGCTGCTTGTATACCATGAGCCCACCTGTACGGCGGCCTCCCTGCATACTCTTGCGGATCTGGTGTCGGGAGCTGTGTTGCGATCCCTGAAAACGATAGTCTTGGGGGACTTCAACATCCACATCAACGCCGATCTTGGGGGTGCAGAGCGTGAGTTCATGGCTGTCATGGCAACCATGAGCCTGTCCCCAGAGGGTCAGTGGCCCGACACACTGGGGGGGCGGGGGGGGAGACATACTTTAGACCTTGTGTTTTGCACTGGCCGTGAGGCAGGGGATCCATTGGTGGAGGAAGATATCAGCTGTGCCCTTGTCATGGATGGACCATTACCTCCTGCAGGCCCCTCTCCTGGAGCACGTTTGCCCCAGTAGGGGCATGGAACCTATTTGAATGGTCCGCCCCCATAGACAGATGGAACTGGAGCGGTTCCGGGAGGCTTTGGGGGATATACCCTCTGATCTGGATGGCTGTTCCATCGATGGCCTCGTCGAGCTGTGGAACGTCATGCTGACTGAGGCCATTGATTGGATAGCTCTGAGGCGTCCACTCCCCAGGCAGCAGCACCGCAGGCCTCCCTGGTTTTCGGAAGGGCTGCGGGTGCTGAAGCAGGAGGGAAGGTGGTTGGAGCAATGGTGGCGTCGTTCATGTGCTGAAGTCGACAGGTTGCGGCACAGAGCAAGTTTACGAGCCTATGCCATTGCTATGCGAACAGCAAAGAAAGCATTCTTTGCTGCTCTTATAGCGTCTGCTAAATCCCGACCAGCGGAGCTGTTCTGGGTGGTGTGGGGGCTGGTCAGTCCGGCCTCCCTCTGCCTTGGAGTAGAGTCATCTAGTGCCCGCTGTGACTTGTTTGTGGATTATTTTGCGGACAAAATCACTCGGATTCACCATGGTTTTGACGCTGCATTTTCTGCAGTAGGGCAATTGGAGGTTATGGAAGCCCCACCTTGTCCTTGTTTGTGGGATCAGTTTCAGTTGATGACCCCTGCCGATGTGAAGGATGTTCTTGGGGCTGTCAGAGCCACCTGTTGTGAACTGGACCCTTGCCCGTCCTGGTTGGTTAAGGCCTGCCGGGAGACAATGGGGCTGTTACTGGTGGGGGTGGTCAATGCCTCCCTTAGGGAGGGCAGGGTGCCGGGCTGCCTCAAGCAGGCGGTGGCACGACCCCTGCTCAAGAAACCATCGCTTGACATTGACTCCCTTGCCAGCTATCAGCTGGTCTCTAACCTCCTTTTTAGGGAAGGTTATTGAGCGGGTAGTGGCCCGGCAGTTGCAGGAGCATCTGAATCGTGTCGGTTTTCTTGATCCCTCGCAATTAGGGTTTTGCCCAAGATATGGCACTGAGACTGTGCTTGTGGCGTTGGTTGACGATCTTTGCCGAGAATTAGATCATGGATGTTTCACCCTGCTGATTCTATTAGATCTGTCGGTGGCGTTCGATACCATTGATCATGAGATGTTGGTGACACGCCTGCGGGATGGTTCAGGGGTGGGCGGGATGGTACTTGACTGGGTCCACTCCTTCCTGGCCAGAAGAACTTAGCAAGTGGTACTCAGTGATTATTTTTCATCACATTGAAACCTCGTGTGTGGAGTCCACAGGGTTGTTTTGTTCAACGTGTATACGCAGCCGCTTGACGAGGTGGTCAGGAGGTTTGGCGTCCAGTGTCATCAATATACTGATGACACTCAGCTCTACCTCTCATTTTCATCAGACCCAGGCCCGGCAGTCTTGGTGTTTAACGGGTGACTTGAAGCTGTGGGGGACTGGATGAGGGCAAACCGACTGAAGCTGAATCCCGACAAGACGGAGGTGATGTTGGTGGGTAAGGCAGCGGGGGTAACAGCCCCCATCATTGATGGGGTCTGTCCTCTGCTGGTTCCCCAGGTACGGAGTCTGGGGGTGCTCCTTGACTCACAACTCTGCTTGGATGCTCAAGTGGAGGCTGTGGCAAGGAGTGCCTTCCGCCAATTACATCTGGTGTGTCGGCTTCGGCTGTATGTTTCGGACTCTGACCTGGCCACTGTCATCCATGCCTTCATTACCTCCAGAATTGACTACTGTAATGCGCTCTACATGGGGCTACCTTTGGTGACGGTACAGAGACTGCAGCTAGTGCAGAACGCAGCAGCCTGTCTTCTGGTGGGATTGGGTCACCAGGAACATATTACACTGGTTCTTTGGTCTCTGCACTGGCTGTCTGTAATCTTCCGGGCCCAATTCAAGATGTTGGTGCTTACCTATAAAGCCCTACACGGCTTTGGTGCAACCTATTTGCGGGACCGCCTCACCCCCCGGGTTCTAGATCGGCCCCTGCGGTCATCGTGGGGTGCTCTCCTGGAGGTCTCCCGAGTCTGTTACGGGGCCACGATGGAGAGGGCCTTTTCGGTGGCTGCCCCATGGCTGTGTAAGTCCCTGCCAATGGCCCCCGATCTCCCTCCATTTCAATGCTGTTGTAAGATATGGCTGTTTTGCCTGGCTTTTGGGGGGGGAGGATGGGTAGGGTGGGGGGAACGGGTTAGGGTGGTTGGGGATTTTTTTATACCTCCCTGTTTTTTATTTTAAAAGTTCTTTTAATTTTAATGTTCTAATGTTAATGCTTTATGTTTTGCGCCGCCCAGAGCTGCCTGTGGCAGGATGGACGGGTTATAAATGTCTAAATAAATAAATAAATAAATAAATTTCTTTCTAGTCCTGCCTTCCAGAGCAATGTCATCATCTTTGTGGCAGCCCTTTAGATATCTGAAGGCTGCTATCATATCTCCCATTCATTTTCTTTTTGCTAGACTAAACATACCCAGTTCCTTCAACCTTTCCTCATAAGACTTGCTTTTCAGACTCTTAATTATTTTTGTTGCCTTCCTTTGGACCTGGTCCAATTTGTCCATGTGAGGCACCCAAAACTGAACACAATCCTCCAGGTGAGGTCTTACCAGTGCTGGATTTATTATCTCTGCTAACTTGAAGACAATGCTTTTGCTAATGCATCCTAAAATTTCATTAGTCTTTTATGCAGCCACATCTCATTGCTAACTCCTGTTCAATTTGTGATCAACCACAATCCATAGAGCATTTTCACATGTGCTGCTGCCAAACCAGGTACCCCCCTCCCCATTTTAACTTGTGCATTCAGTGGATGAGAACATTGTGGGCATATCTTGATTTCAGCAAAGCATTTTACGAAGTTTCACATGAAATCTCCCTGAGTCTTTTTGAGGGAAGGGTGGCATAAAAATCTAAATAAATAATAAATGGTCAAGTGTGCAAAGTGTGGGCTGAAAGACACTACATCAGTGTGGATTCACGTCTAGCTGAAGAACCATATTCAAAGAGTGACCCTCAGTGGTTCATCATCAAACTGGAGGGAGGTATTGGGTACAGTCCCACAGGGCTGTGTCCTGGGTCTGGTGCTATTCAATATCTTTTATTAATGACTAGGGGTATTTTCAGAAGTGACACTACCATGCTAAGACCCAATCTGGGGTAACGGCCACCACCCCACCCAGGGGAAGGCCGATACCCAGAACAGACATGACGGTGCACCTTACCACACTTTGCCCCAAACCGTGGTAGTGCTAACCACCAGCTGTTCCCTGCGATTTTCCGAGATCTCAACTGGTGGTCTGCTACCACGGTTCGGGCAAAGCATAGTGAACATCTGGCGGCCGCCAAATAGAAGTGTCAATGGTTGTGACCCCGGGGTGGGGTTAAGTGTGGCTAAGCGTGGAAGCGTCACTTCTGAAAATACCCTAGGATGGAGTGGGGGCGGGGGGGGTCGCTTCTCAAATTTACTGATGACACAATGTTGGGAGGGTTAGTTAACACTTGAGAAGATAGAACTAGGAACTCAAGAAAGTCTTTAATAGGTTGGAAATCTGGACTGAAATTAATAAAATGAAATTAAACCAAGATAAATGTAAAGTTTTGTGTTTAGAGAAGAAAAAACAAGTGCACAATTATAAGATGTGGGATGCCTGGCCTAGCAGCAGCACATGTAAAAAGTATCTAGGAATTGTGCTTGATCACAAATTGAACATGAGTTAGCTGCATTAAGGGTTAATGCAATTTTACAATGCATTAGCAAAAGCATCGTCTTCGAGTAATCAGATAATAAATCCAGGACTGGAGAGACCTCACCTGGAATACTGTGTCCACTTTTGGGCAACTCACATTGACAAATTGGAGCAAATTTAAAGGAAGGCAACAAAAATAATAAAGGGTCCAAAAAGCAAGTCTTATAAGGAAAGGTTGAAGAAACTGGGTATGTTTAGTCTAGGAAAGATAAAATTAAGGGGAGATATGATAGCAGTCTTCAGACATTTCAAGGGCTGCCACAAAGAAGGAGGCAAGGAATTGTGCTTCATTGTTAGAGGGCAGGACTAGTGCCCCTGCCACACATACCCAGTTAGCTCTCTACCTCTTCCTACTCTGTTTAGGGGTATGGCAGCACACCTCAGTGCTGCCATAACCCTCCCCTATCTTTCTGGTGCAGCCCTGAGTCCAGCACCACAGCATACTTGTGCCTAGCCATCAATATCATGACAGCAGCCTTCACTGGGAAAATGTGTTCTGCAGCAGTACACATGACATCATCCTGAAGTGTAGCAATCTGACCAACCATTTAAGCTGCCCCATGTTTTTGCTGTCACTCTATGTACGATGTCCACAGTGAAAACCCACCAGGTAGCAGCATAAATTGGCTATCCCTCTGCTCAGGCTCCTTCCAACTGCACCAGGACCAGCCTTCTCAGATAATTTAGCAGCTTCAACCAGGATACAAAGAGCTTTGGTGTACTTCTATGTCAGAGGTGAAACTGACACACCAAAAGTGAAATTGACAAGCAGAAAACAAACCTAGGCATAACTGTGATTAATCATGGAGACAGGAACTAGAGTAACATTTTCAATCCCCGTGTTTCTTTGGGAGCCTGACTGACTAATTCTCAGTGGCAGCCTAATGTCATTGGGCTCAATTCCATGGCCCGTGTGCAAGCTGTGCGTGCATGCATATGCAGTTACTGCAAGGCACAATATGCAGGAATAGAGACGTGCGTGGCTGCGCGCGGGATCCATGGACCACAGGATCGGTCCCACCGACTAGACGTTTGCGTATCATGTTTTTGGCTGCTCTGCAGATCTCCCGAGAAGTTCTCCGGGTATGTTCCAGGCGGCAAACCCCCACAAGCTCGCATTCACTCTGGGGCTTACCCCCAGGTTTGAATGAACAAACATAACACTTACCACCATGATAGGCAGCTGGAACAGTGGCAAGCGTTATACGCAGAAACATCCAGTGCCTGCACAAAATGACTTGCAGCATCATGGTGTACAGCTAAGTCAAGAGACCAAAAGTATAGAAGGTCTGTCCTGTCCCAGAGCTGAACATTCTGCACGAACTCTGTTAGCTCCAATGCTGCCCTGCAACCTGTATTTCTCATAAGTGCCCTCTAAAAATTTGCATATATGGCAACCCTATACTATACAAGCATCTGTAAGCTACCTAAATAACTCAGCAACAAAGAACACACTTGCATTTTAAAAGGTCTTCTCCTCAAGGGTTGTGTTTGTAAGAAAGCAAAACTAGCAACTACAAGCAGACAGTAAACAGAAAAATACGGTGGCTTGGGGCTCAAGCCACTCCTGCGACAGCTGAGTCTGGAGCTTGACCTTTCCAAAGACATTCTCTTCATCTGCTTCCAGGCAGCCATTTTGTAACCCTTCCCCAGGGGTTAGGTAGGTGTCTATGCAAAGGAAAAGAAAAGATAAGCTGACGTTAACCCCTAGTTCACCAAGTAATGTTCCTGCACTCTGCCATGGCAGATATCAATATCTGTGGCTCTGCTTTACAAAAATCTCTATTGCCATTGAAACAAAGCCCATATACATTTTTGAGGAGCAAACAAAATCATCATATATGTTTTCATTATCATCAGACTTCATGGAAGAGGACATGATAAGTCAGTTACTTTTGTTATATTAGGACTGCAATCCTAAATGCACTTGCACTGATATTGCCTCGCTGAAGCAAAAAAGATGCCACTGACACAAGTGAAGTTAACTCTTGCAATTAAGTGACTAACAAAACTAGGCATCTTCCTCCCATTTCCATTCTCCTTCTCAAGTGTTCCCATCAGTTCCTGTAATTACATGCTCATTATCACCATAGTATCAGAGGTCCTTTTCACACATTCTAACTCTTGAAAAACAAGGTTCAAGCCTGGAGAGTAGGGATGTGCGAACAGAACGGAGTTCAGATGTTCGGCCTTTCAGCCGTTCGGCCTGAAAACTAAGTTTGGGTTCGTGGGTTCAGTCCCGTGGAGGTCGGACCCCGCCAAACGTTTGTAAAATTCAGCCGCCTGGAGGCTTGGGGCGCTCCAGGAGTTCCCATGGGGGCATGGCAGGCCATCAGAGACACAGCAGCAGCAGCGGCGACCAGGAAGGCTTGGGGCTTGGCACCCTGGGTTGCCCGGGCGGGCAGGCAGGCTTGGCGCTTGGCCCCTGGGGGTGCCAGTGGGGGCATGGATGGCTTTCTGAGACCCAGCGGCAGCAGCAGACATTGGATTGCCCGGGGCACATTACCCGTGGCACAGCAGAGGCAGCAGCAGACATTGAATTCCTGGTAGCAGAACCCATAGCAGCAGAGGTGGCATTGGCAGCAGCAGACGACATTGGATTGCCCGGTAGCAGAACCCGTGGCACAGCAGAGGTGGCATTGGCAGCAGAAGACAACATTGGATTGCCTGGTAACAGTACCTGTGGTACAGCAGAGACATCATTGGCATCAGCAGCAGACATTGAATTGCCCGGTAGCAGAACCCATGGCACAACAGAGATAGCAGCAGCGGCAGCAGCAGACATTGGATTGCCGGGGCACAGAACCCATGGCACAGCAGAGGCAGCAGCAGACATTGGATTGTCCGGGCACAGAACCCATGGCACAGCAGAGGCAGCAGCAGACATTGGATTGTCCGGGCACAGAACCCATGGCACAGCAGAGGCAGCAGCAGACATTGGATTGTCCGGGCACAGAACCCATGGCACAGCAGAGGCAGCAGCAGACATTGGATTGTCCGGGCACAGAACCCATGGCACAGCAGAGGCAGCAGCAGACATTGGATTGTCCGGGCACAGAACCCATGGCACAGCAGAGGCAGCAGAAGTGGACATTGGATTGTCCGGGCACAGAACCCATAGCACAGCACAGGCAGCAGAAACAGTTATTGGATTGCCGGAGCACAGAACACATGGCACAGCAGAGGCGGCAGCGGCAGCAGACATTGGATTGCCGGGGCACAGAACCCATGGCACAGCAGAGGCGGCAGCAGTGGCAGCAGCAGCAGACATTGGATTGCCCGAGCACCGAACCCATGGCACAGCAGAGGCAGCAGAAGCGGACATTGGATTGCCAGGGCACAGCACCCATGGCACAGCAGAGGCAGCATCGGCAGCAGCAGGAGACATCGGATTGCCTGGTAGCAGAACCCATGGCACAGCAGAGGCAGCACTGGCAGCAGCAGCGGACATTGGATGGTCGGGGCACAGTAGCAGACATTGGATTCCATTTCATCCAATTGATCCTAAATAATTTTTCTTAAAGCAGGTGAAGATTTATAATGCATTCAGGCTACAGGATCATTGTGGCAAGTCTCTGTGTAACATTTGATTAAGGAGGTCTTTCCAGACTTATTAAAATGGCTTCCTGTTTTAATTAATTCTCATTTTTCTGATTTCTGTACACTTCCCGATTCAGCTTGAATGTTAATTCTCTAGGTGTTCAAGGAATCAATTCTGATCTGAGAGTCTAAGCTGCGATTGCCATGGCACAGCAGAGGCGTCATTCAGTGGCGGCAGACACTGGCTGGCCAGGGCTTGGAGGGGCACTCCAACTTGGCCGGGTGTTGCAGGCTGGCATCGTACTTGACCGATCTCAAGAAGCTCTACTGCAAATTTAGATTGTAAGCTCTCGGGCAGGAACCGTGTCTATCTTATTTTCTTAAAAGCACCAGGTACATCGCTGGCGCTATATAAATACTACTACTACTTAATAATAATAATAATAATAAAAAATTGGTCAAGCCGTGCCCGGTGGTGATTCTCGTGGACACCCAGCCCCCGCCCGCGCACTCATCTGAGCTATGCCCGTCTACAGGAGAGAGGAGCAAATGGCTGACGTGCATTACCAGCAGCAGCAGCAGTTGCAGACATTGGATTGCCAGGGCACAGTAACTGTGGCTGGCACCCATGCTTGGCTGGGCATTGCAGGGTGGCTGGCATTGGTGGAGCAGCGGCAGAGGCCCAGACAGGGATTGGTGGCTGGCATCCCTGCTTGGCTGGGCATTGCAGGCTGGCTGGCATTGGTGGAGCAGCGGCAGAGGCCCGGCCAGGGATTGGTGGCTGGCACCCCTACTTGGCCGGGCATTGCAGTCTTGCATTGTACTCGACCGAACTCAAGAACTTCTACTGCAAATTGGTCAAGCCTTGCCCGGTAGTGAATCACGTGGCCACCCAGTAGCAGACACTGGATTGCCGGGGCACAGTACCCGTGGCGCAGCAGAAGCAGCAGCAGCGGAGTTTCGATTGCCGGGGCACAGTACCTATGGCACTGCAGAGGCGACATTCAGCAGCAGCAGCAAAGATTCAATTGCAGGGCACAGTACCCATGGCACAGCAGAGGCAGCAGCAGTGTAAATTGGACTGCCTGGGTACAGAACCCATGGCACAGCAGAGGCAGTATTGGCAGCAGCGGCAGACATTGGATTGCCTGGGCACAGTACCCGTGGCACAGCAGAGGCGGCATCAGCAGCAGCATAGATTGGATGGCCAGGGCACAGAGCCTGTGGCACTGCAGAGACGGTGGCAGCAGCAGGATTTGCCTGTGCGCAGCACCCATGGAGCCAGGATGGTGGGATTTGTGAGGGAAGAGCTCCCATACAGCAGCAGACAGCAGCAGCAGGATTGCGTGGGCACATTTTGATTTGACAGGGGAGAGCACCCACAGACCAGCAGACAGCAGCAGCGGGATTACCAGACCAGTGGGGCACATCACCCAGGGTTGTCAGGGCAGGCAGACAGGTACCTTGGCATGACAGGCAGGCAGGGCTTCAGCTTTGCACACGGGGCGGGCAGACAGGCACTTTGGCATGAGCAGAAGACAGACTGAGGCAGGGTTCGAGGTTGGCAACCAGGGTGGGCAGACAGGCAGTGTGGCATGAGCATCGGAAGGCAGGCTGAGGCAGGGTTCAAGGTTGGCAACCAGGGCAGTCAGACAGGCAGTGTGGCATGAGCATCAGAAGGCAGGCTGAGACAGGGTTCGAGGTTGGCAACCAGGGCAGGCAGACAGGCAGCATGGCATGACAGGCAGTAGGGAAGGCAGGCTGGGACCTTGGCAGGGCACTCAAATCGCATTGTCGGTCACAAGCAGCCCTCATGTTGGCAGTAGCAGACACTGCAGGCAGTTCATTCTTATCGGATTCCTCCTCCAAGGCATGATACAGGGCTCTGAGTTATCACTGTGGGAACATTTTACTCAACGGTATCAAGTGGTTTCAGTCTGCCAACAGCACCTCCACTCCCATGAAACACTTGCTACTGAAATAGACTCTTGACCCACTGCACTTGAGTAGGTTTTCATAAGCCATGGCCTCGAAGGGGAAATCTGGATNGGGCACAGAACCCATGGCACAGCAGAGGCAGCAGCAGACATTGGATTGTCCGGGCACAGAACCCATGGCACAGCAGAGGCAGCAGCAGACATTGGATTGTCCGGGCACAGAACCCATGGCACAGCAGAGGCAGCAGAAGTGGACATTGGATTGTCCGGGCACAGAACCCATAGCACAGCACAGGCAGCAGAAACAGTTATTGGATTGCCGGAGCACAGAACACATGGCACAGCAGAGGCGGCAGCGGCAGCAGACATTGGATTGCCGGGGCACAGAACCCATGGCACAGCAGAGGCGGCAGCAGTGGCAGCAGCAGCAGACATTGGATTGCCCGAGCACCGAACCCATGGCACAGCAGAGGCAGCAGAAGCGGACATTGGATTGCCAGGGCACAGCACCCATGGCACAGCAGAGGCAGCATCGGCAGCAGCAGGAGACATCGGATTGCCTGGTAGCAGAACCCATGGCACAGCAGAGGCAGCACTGGCAGCAGCAGCGGACATTGGATGGTCGGGGCACAGTAGCAGACATTGGATTCCATTTCATCCAATTGATCCTAAATAATTTTTCTTAAAGCAGGTGAAGATTTATAATGCATTCAGGCTACAGGATCATTGTGGCAAGTCTCTGTGTAACATTTGATTAAGGAGGTCTTTCCAGACTTATTAAAATGGCTTCCTGTTTTAATTAATTCTCATTTTTCTGATTTCTGTACACTTCCCGATTCAGCTTGAATGTTAATTCTCTAGGTGGTCAAGGAATCAATTCTGATCTGAGAGTCTAAGCTGCGATTGCCATGGCACAGCAGAGGCGTCATTCAGTGGCGGCAGACACTGGCTGGCCAGGGCTTGGAGGGGCACTCCAACTTGGCCGGGTGTTGCAGGCTGGCATCGTACTTGACCGATCTCAAGAAGCTCTACTGCAAATTTAGATTGTAAGCTCTCGGGCAGGAACCGTGTCTATCTTATTTTCTTAAAAGCACCAGGTACATCGCTGGCGCTATATAAATACTACTACTACTTAATAATAATAATAATAATAAAAAATTGGTCAAGCCGTGCCCGGTGGTGATTCTCGTGGACACCCAGCCCCCGCCCGCGCACTCATCTGAGCTATGCCCGTCTACAGGAGAGAGGAGCAAATGGCTGACGTGCATTACCAGCAGCAGCAGCAGTTGCAGACATTGGATTGCCAGGGCACAGTAACTGTGGCTGGCACCCATGCTTGGCTGGGCATTGCAGGGTGGCTGGCATTGGTGGAGCAGCGGCAGAGGCCCAGACAGGGATTGGTGGCTGGCATCCCTGCTTGGCTGGGCATTGCAGGCTGGCTGGCATTGGTGGAGCAGCGGCAGAGGCCCGGCCAGGGATTGGTGGCTGGCACCCCTACTTGGCCGGGCATTGCAGTCTTGCATTGTACTCGACCGAACTCAAGAACTTCTACTGCAAATTGGTCAAGCCTTGCCCGGTAGTGAATCACGTGGCCACCCAGTAGCAGACACTGGATTGCCGGGGCACAGTACCCGTGGCGCAGCAGAAGCAGCAGCAGCGGAGTTTCGATTGCCGGGGCACAGTACCTATGGCACTGCAGAGGCGACATTCAGCAGCAGCAGCAAAGATTCAATTGCAGGGCACAGTACCCATGGCACAGCAGAGGCAGCAGCAGTGTAAATTGGACTGCCTGGGTACAGAACCCATGGCACAGCAGAGGCAGTATTGGCAGCAGCGGCAGACATTGGATTGCCTGGGCACAGTACCCGTGGCACAGCAGAGGCGGCATCAGCAGCAGCATAGATTGGATGGCCAGGGCACAGAGCCTGTGGCACTGCAGAGACGGTGGCAGCAGCAGGATTTGCCTGTGCGCAGCACCCATGGAGCCAGGATGGTGGGATTTGTGAGGGAAGAGCTCCCATACAGCAGCAGACAGCAGCAGCAGGATTGCGTGGGCACATTTTGATTTGACAGGGGAGAGCACCCACAGACCAGCAGACAGCAGCAGCGGGATTACCAGACCAGTGGGGCACATCACCCAGGGTTGTCAGGGCAGGCAGACAGGTACCTTGGCATGACAGGCAGGCAGGGCTTCAGCTTTGCACACGGGGCGGGCAGACAGGCACTTTGGCATGAGCAGAAGACAGACTGAGGCAGGGTTCGAGGTTGGCAACCAGGGTGGGCAGACAGGCAGTGTGGCATGAGCAGAAGGCAGACTGTGGCAGTCTTTGATTGTTCGAGGTTGGCAACCAGGGCAGGCAGACAGGCAGCATGGCATGACAGGCAGTAGGGAAGGCAGGCTGGGACCTTGGCAGGGCACTCAAATCGCATTGTCGGTCACAAGCAGCCCTCATGTTGGCAGTAGCAGACACTGCAGGCAGTTCATTCTTATCGGATTCCTCCTCCAAGGCATGATACAGGGCTCTGAGTTATCACTGTGGGAACATTTTACTCAACGGTATCAAGTGGTTTCAGTCTGCCAACAGCACCTCCACTCCCATGAAACACTTGCTACTGAAATAGACTCTTGACCCACTGCACTTGAGTAGGTTTTCATAAGCCATGGCCTCGAAGGGGAAATCTGGATTTTCCAGTATGACAAGCCTCATGGTGACTTTGATTTCTGTGGTAGCTTGAGAGCCAAAAGTCCCGTTCTCCATTCAATTAAAAAATGAGGAGCTCTGAAGCATCATGGGCCTTATCTAAGCACGCTGAATATATATTGTTAAACCTGCCAGTGCCGTCTTCTACAACTTGCAAAACCCAGCTTTTCCTGATGACGTATGTGGAACCACAGGAAGGGCTAAGAAAAGGAATCGGAATGTGGGTTGTCAGCCACTCTAGTGCAAGTGGAGACACCCTTTCCTCCACACCTCAAAGACAACCATCACTGCCTCTGCATCCCCAAGTTGTATGACATAACCTAGCAGCACATCATTCATAGCTTGATTTGCCTTCATGAGAGGACACCTGGTTGAGAAGATGCCAAACTGGTTCACCACAGATCTGCGAGCTTCCCAAGAGCCAGTGTCATGCCGTGCGCAGGACAATCCCGGCGGCGCGGTGGGCCTGGGGTCGCCCGGCANCGCAGGACAATCCCGGCGGCGCGGTGGGCCTGGGGTCGCCCGGCAGTTGGCGGGCAGAAGTAGCAAGCAGAGCGGTCACAGAAAGGAGGCAGGGCCACCTGCAGGCTCGCCCAACGTGGAAGGCCCTGCCCAGGCGCAGTGCACGCTTGGCAGAGCGTCAGGCTCAGCGGCGAATTGGGGCCCCGCCCTGAATGGAAGTGAGAGGGTTACAAAAGATGCCGGCAGGACCAGGGGTCGCCGCCGGTAATCACTTGTGAGAGGCTGGCCCCTGAGCGTGTGAAAGAGACTTCGTTGATCTTGTTCCCGCATGTATCTGGTGTGTCTGATCCTTGTTTTCCTGGTTCCCCCTGGAGTGAGTGATGGTGAATGTTTTGAGGTCCTGAGTTTCCCCATCCGTACCTTGCTGCGAACCTTCCTGAGTTTGGTGAGTGTGTGTTTCTTGTTCACCCCTCCCATGTCTCCCGCTATTCCCTACCCGCCATCCCTTTCACTATCCTGAGTGAGTGTCCTCCATCCACCCTCTCCTATGCTCCCCTTCCTCGTCCTTCACCCCCTTTCCCGCCCACTCCTGGCCCCAGTTCCCCCCAACACCTGCACCCCCACAGGGTGCCCTGGACCCCTTGACTCCTGTGATTCGACTGTGGTGCGTGATAACTGTTTCCCCTTTCCCTGGGGCAACTGGTGCCTTCTCCTTTCCCTGTGATGAGTTGGGTTACCTTCCGGATTGGAGGGAAAGCCCAAACAAGACCCTGAGGGACCGTTTTTCCCAGATAGACAAGCCAAGTCCCACAGGAGAAGAGCGCCGCCCCTCTCCGTTCCCCTTCCTTCCCCTGTTCCCTCCTCCCTCCCGAACCTTCTTCCCTTCCTTTCCCGCTCAGACGTGACACACAGCAATCACCTGTCCACGGGAATGGTGGAACAGGTGTGTGTGTGGTCCCCCGCTGCAGTTCAGTCTGCAGCTGCTCACATGCAAAAATGGAGGATTCATCTCACTTTGTGAAAAGACATTTGCCCCAGTCTGTGATCTTTGCACTTCCCCACAACATTCTTCCCCATCCATACTGGTGTACTTCTGCTCCATTGTGGCATACAGGAAAGGAGCATCATCTGGAACCATATGTGCTAGTTCAGCAAGACACCTCATCTGGTGTTCAGTAATTGTTTGGTGGAGTATTTTATTCTCAGATACCATCTTACGCAGCTACTGAACCCTCAGATCCAGATGTGGAGGATTAGATTCCAATCCCAAGAGCTTGAAAACAAACATCATTATCCGTCTTTTGGTTTGCAACCAGTTCCTCCGGTGTGACGATCATTGTTCTAGTCTAAAGTCATCATGGCAACACTGAACCTCACCATGCTTAGAATCCACTGTCTCTCTCACATCCATGCCAAAACTCATTGCTGGCACAAACCACACCCAGAACCCAGCATCTTAAAGCGCCCTTGGCTCACCCCATAATGTACTACATAAAATTCTGGTGAAATGCAATCTGGGTTATTCTTCTGGAAAGCAACTGTGGATATGGCTACAAGAGTGGCTAATAAGTTAAGTAACTAAGTTTTATTTACGGTTTTCACAAAAAAATACAAGAGTAGCTACTCAAAGTACAATCACCACACAATCAAAGACATAAGTAAAACCCTGGTGATGGACTGCACGTGACAACCTATTCTTTGGTACTTGCAAGATATAAAGGAATAATACAACGAGGACCTAAAAAATAATCCTATCAAAAGCAGAATTGATAATAAGCCGGAAGGACAATAAAGCACAAAAATAAACCAACTGACAATTTACTACAAAAGGTAATAGGCAAAATCATAACATAGTATCAATAAATTGATTGACAATCTGATAAATATCACAACGTGTAAAAGGCAAAAAACCATAATGTGATCTCAAAAATCCATGGAAAACATCAACAATAACAGCAAACTGTGTTGAAATGAAACTAAACAGTAGCCAACGCGTTATTCTTCATTAGGGCTGAATCTTCTTTAAAATTAAACAGTTCTGCTATAGACAGTTCCACTATAGATGATGTTCATAACATGTGAAGGACTGTAAAAACATTTTTTTGCAAGGAAGGGTATGTTAGGTATCCAATATAAATAAAATTACTGAAAATTCAAGGATTTTAAACCCTCAGAGAGATTTTAGAGTAAATCAGGCCCCAAAGGGGTACAAAAAAATTCATAAAACTTTTTTAGCAAACCTGCACCACTTCATACTCCATGTATTCCCCAACAGTAATGGGATTAATTGTCCTGGGTTGGTTCATTCCCCTGCCCCCCCACCCCCACATGTAATTTTTTTTCAAATTGAGAATTTCACTAAAATGCTATTAGGGGTAAACTGGACCCCTATCGTAATGGTTGGGGAAATGTAAGGACTACACACCTAAGGGGCGGGAAGGGACTGGGTTGGGGAGGGGGGTGCTGTTTCCCCTGATATGAGGGGGCAAGACAAGTGGTGGTGGTGGTGTTTGCTTACCACCCAGTGAGAGTGGAAGGTGTGGGGAGTTGGGGCGGGGGGGCTCCCCTGCTGACTGGGTGGGGCAACCGGAGAGATATTTAGATCGGTGAGGTGGGACAGGTGCTTGGTGCCTGTCCTGCTCACACACACCCAAGCAGTTGGTGAGGTGGTTCATGATAAGAGGGCCCCCAGCCCTACTCTGATGCTGCTAAATGCAAGGTCGGTGGTTAATAAGGTAACAACTGTCCAGGAATTGATCCTGGACCATGCAGCCGACCTTGTATGTATCACAGAGACCTGACTGGACACTGAGTCGGGGTCTATCTTGGCTAACCTTGTTCCGGCCAGGTACTCCGTGCAGCATCAGACATGGTCGGAGGGAGGGTGGGCAGTGCAGCCATGATTTTTAGGGCGTCGTGATCTCTTCAGAGGTATCCGGTGCAATCAATATCAGATATTGAGGGGCTCAATTTGGCAGGGGACAGATTAGGAGTGCTGCTTGAATACTGTGCACCTACCTGTACAGCAGCCTCCCTACATGCTCTAGCAGAGCTGGTATTGGAGGTGGTATTGCAGTCCCCAAAAACAATAGTCTTGGGGGACTTCAATATTCATGCTGAGCCAGCTTTGGAGGACCAGAGTGAGAGTTAATGGCCACCATGGTAACCATGGGCCTGTCCCAGATGGTCATCAGCCCGACACATGAGGGGGGACATTAGACCTTATATTTTGCACCGGCCATGAGGCTGGATTTCCTGATCCGCATTCCTGCGGGTGTCTGCTGGCAAAGCCATGCGGGAGGGGTTCAGACCCACGTACAATAGCCGGCCGATCTTCACCTATATTCTGCTTGCGCATTCCCCCCACAGCCAAAATATGCACCGGGGGAGGGAGGTCTGAAAGTGACCCTAGAGCTTGAGAGCGTCACCTGTTTTTTTGTCTTCCTTTAATGTTTCTCTAATAAAATTATCTGGAATTTAATTACTCTTTGATTTGTTCTATTATTTTGTCTTGCATTTCCTGCCCCTCTTGGTGTGAAGTGTCATTTATTTGCATTGTTTACAACTGCGTTTAACTTCCTTGTTGCCTGGCTTTGTGCCAGGTGTAACTTAACTACATTACTTATAATGTTTAACACTAAACCGACAGAAACATATAAAAACAGAAACATAAAATCGCCAACCTGGGGTAGGACTGATCCATGAACCCACGGTGTCATCTGCTCTCACCACTCAGTTTAGAGTGGTGTGCCCTACCTCCCCCAGACCGCCAATGTTTGCTGCTACCTTGCAGCTGTAATTCTATAGTTTTCTGAAACCTTTTTTTATCTTTGTCTCTTACTTGTGTTCCCCTTAAAGTTTGTATTTTTCGCTCCTTCTCGTGGATCCTCTTAAAGATTTTACATCTCGATTGTGTTTCACTTCCAACAGACCAGTGTGTTCCTTTAACCTTCTCTCTCTTGCCCTGGGATCTGTCCTTCCAGGAACATCTCCAGGTCTGTGGTGTCAGTGAAAGGTTTTCTTTTTCCATTCCATGTTATCATCATGTAGGTTGGAAACTTTAATTGAGGTCTCCGTTCTCTTTCTTTTAAGATGGAGAAATATTTAGCCCACCTTTTTCTTTTTTTTCATTGTTTCAGCAGAGTAATCAGGGGAAATTATGATTCTGTTCCCTTGAAATTCTAGGTTCTGGATGTTACATGCCAGTCTCAGGATTTTTTCTTTTGCTTGGAACTCCAGGAACTTGACAATTATTGTACGTTGGTACTCATTGTCTTTGGGGTGACCTCTTGAGGTTCTGTGGGTTCTTTCAATTCTTATTGCATGGAGATCTATTTCCTCAGGGAACAATGCTTTGGTGATGTCTCTGATTAATGCCCCTGTGTTTCTTTGTTCTAGCCCTTCCTTCAGGCCCACAAATCTAAAGTTAGATCTATGTGATCCGTTTTCCAGATCCTGTTTTTTCCAGGAGGTATGCTATAGTGTCCTGCTGCCTTTTCAGTTGGTCCTCATTAGATAGAGAGAGTGGTCTTCTAGGCTTGAGACCCTATTTTCAGTCATGTTCATTCCTTTTGTTAGACCCTCTATTTTTTTATTTGAGGCCTCTGTGCTTTTTGGATTTAGTTATTTCGGAGAGGAGCCTCTCTCTGGCTTGGTCTGCCTTGCCCAGGTCATATTTTATTTCTTAAAGGAGCTGCGTTACCTTGTCTTCAGACACCGTGTTTTCACAGGCCTCTTGCGGTGCCTCCGCATCCGCCATTTTATCTGAGGCAAACTGCTCCCAGCATGAGGAACCCCGCAGGGGTTCGGGCTGGCAGAACTTGTCAATGCCGTCCTGTTGTGGCTTTTTATTGCCACCCTTGTTTCTCTCGGACATTGGGGGAGCAGTTAAAGTTGCTTAGCCGGCTCCATGCAGCTTTTTAATCGGGCTTTCCTGATCCGGGGAGCGGAGCATGAGCTGTCCATGTTTCTCAGCTTCTACGCATGCTCAGTCTCTCCTCTAAAATTTTTTTTAACTAATAGTGAAATTAATTTTATTTTTTATATTGCTCATATGTTTCCTGATACATGTTCTTAAAGGTCTAATTATCTTGCCGACATATAATTTATTGCAACTACATTTCATCATGTTTGTGTGATCAAAAGGTGGTAAGGCTTCTTAAAAAGATCTTACTATCAAATGGGGTTAATACAGTCCATTTTCAGTGCTTGTCTGCAGGATACACAATGTCATAAGAACATAAGTAGTGCCATACTGGGTCAGACCAATGGTCCATCTGGCCCAGCATCCTCTCTCCAACAGTGATCAATCACGGTGGCTTGGGAGAAGCACCCAACAGGTCACAATGGGGGATCCATTCCCTGTTGTTTTCCCCCAGCTCCCATCATGTTCCTTGATCCTGTCTGGCTAATAGCTGCTAATGGACCTATCTTCCAGAAACTTGTCCAAACCTCTTTTAAACTCAGCTATAGCACTGGCCCTTACCACAGCCTCTGGCAGTAGATTCCACAACCCAATTATACGCTGAGTGAAAAAATATTTTCTTTTATTTGTTTTAAACTTGCCACCCATGAGTTTCATGGAGTGTCCCCTAGTTCTAGTACTAGCTGAGAGGGTAAATAACTGCTCCTTGTTTATTAGTTCCACACCACTCATGATTTTATAGACCTCTATCATATCTCCTCTCAGTCGTCTCTTCTCCAAACTGAAGAGCCCCAACCTACCAAGCCTCTCCTCATACGGGAGCCCTTCCATGCCCTTGATCATTTTTGTTGCCCTTCTCTGTACCTTTTCTAGTT
The DNA here is from genome assembly GCA_003113815.1 of Sphenodon punctatus. Taxonomy (NCBI): domain Eukaryota; kingdom Metazoa; phylum Chordata; class Lepidosauria; order Sphenodontia; family Sphenodontidae; genus Sphenodon; species Sphenodon punctatus. The sequence goes on from QEPC01010693.1 coordinate 1,499,678, forward strand.
CAGCTATGTCTTTTTTGAGATGGGGCGACCAGAACTGCACACAATATTCGAGGTGCGGTCGCACCATTGATTTGTATAGAGGCATTATGACATCCTCAGTTTTATTCTCTATCCCCTTCCGAATAATTCCTAACATTCTGTTTGCTTTTTTGACTGCTGCTGCGCACTGCGCTGTGGATTTCATTGTATTGTCCACAACCACCCCCAGATCCTTTTCCTGAGTGGTAACTCCTAGCTTAGTACCCAGCATTGTGTACGCATAGTTTGGATTATTTTTCCCTACGTGCATCACTTTGCACTTGTCCACATTAAATCTCATTTGCCATTTAGATGCCCAGGCACCCAGTGTCGTAAGATCCTGTTGCAGTTCCTCACAGTCTGCTCGTGTTTTAACTACCTTGAATAACTTGGTGTCGTCTGCAAATTTGATCACCTCACTCTTAACACCCTTTTCCAAATCATTAATGAATACATTAAACAGCACCGGTCCCAATACAGATCCCTGAGGCACACCACTTTTTACATCTCTCCATTGTGAAAACTGACCATTTAGTCCTACCCTTTGCTTTCTATCTTTTAACCAGTTTCTGATCCATAGTAAGACACTACCTCCTATCCCATGACTTTTTAATTTTCTCAAGAGTCTCTCATGAGGGACCTTATCAAATGCTTTCTGGAAATCCAGGTACACTATATCTACTGGGTCTCCCTTGTCCACATGCTTATTTACACCCTCAAAGAATTCCAACAGGTTAGTGAGGCATGACTTACCTTTACTAAATCCGTGTTGACTCTTCCCCATTAAGCCATGTTTGTCAACATGCCCTGTAATTCTGTCCTTAATGATGGTTTCCACCATTTTGCCCAGCACAGACGTCAAGCTTACTGGTCTGTAGTTTCCAGGATCGCCTCTGGATCCCTTTTTAAATATCGGGGTTACATTTGCCACCCTCCAGTCCTCGGGTACAGTGGCAGATTTTAGTGACAGGTTACAAATTACTAACAGTAGGTCTGCGATTTCATATTTGAGTTCCTTCAGAACTCTGGGGTGAATGCCATCTGGCCCTGGTGACTTGTTAGTATTCAGTTTGTCAATTTGCCCTAGAACATCCTCCAACGTCACATTGATTTGTAACAGCTCTTCCAATTCCTCACCCACAAAGCAAGGATCCGGCATGGGTACCTCCCCAAAATCCTCCACAGTGAAGACAGACGCAAAGAATTCATTCAGCTTCTCTGCAATGTCCTTATCCTCCCTGAGCGCCCCTTTTAGTCCCTTGTCCTCTAATGGCCCAACTGATGTCCTAGCAGGCTTCTTGCTTCTGATGTATTTGAAAAAGGTTTTGTTGCTTGTTTTTGCATCTTAAGCAAGCCTCCCCTCAAAATCTCTCTTGGCCTGCCTTATTAACACTTTACATTTACGTTGCCAGTGTTTATGCTCTTTCATATTATTTTAATTGGGACTAGCCTTCCATTTCTTAAATGATGCCTTTTTCCTCCTTCACCTCCCCATTTAGCCACAGTGAAAGACTTTTGGTCTCCCTGCTTCCTTTTTTAACTTGTGGGATGCATTTAATCTGGGATTCCAGAAGGGTGCTTTTAAACAGCCTTCACGCCTCTTGCAAACTTATAGACCTCGCAACTGTGCTTTTGAGTTTCTTTTTAACTAGTTTCCTCATTTTGTCATAGTCTCCCTTTTTAAAGTTAAATGCTACTGCTGTACTTTTGTCTTTCTCACTCCAGAAATTAAGTCAAATGTGATCATATTATGATTGCTATTGTCTAGTGTCTCCGCCACAGTTACTCCTTGCACCAGGTCCTGCGTGCCACTCAGGACTAGATCCAGAATAGCTCCTCCTCTCGTTGGTTCCAGAACCAGCAGTTCTAGGAAGCAGTCATTTCAATTTGACCTCCACGTCCCGCCCAAAGGAAACATTCACCCAACCAATATTAGGGTAATTGAAGTCACCCATAATTATTATGTTGCCGACTTTAGTAGCCTGTCTAATCTCTTTTAGCATTGCTTTACCAGTCTCTCCGTCCTGGTAAGGGGGACGAAAGTATAGCCCTAGTATACTCTTCCCCTTTATACCTGGAATTTCTATCCATGGAGATTCTAGGGAATAGTTTGCATCCTTTAACATTTTAATTGTACTTAACTCAATGTTGTCTTTTACATATAGCGCCACCCTACCACCAACTCCATCTACTCTGTCATTCAGATATATTTTGTACCCTGGTATTACAGTGTCCCATTGGTTATCCTTGTTCCACCACATCTCTGAGATGCCTATAATGTCTAGCTCTTCATTTAGTGCCATACACTCTCATTCTCCCATCTTACTTTTTAGGCTTCTAGCATTTGCAGATAGACATTTATGTGCAATCTTTTTATTCTTCTTACTGTGCACATTATAGGGGACTGTATCAGGCACCCTGGAATTGTTGTTTATCTGTTTTCCAGCAAATTCCACCTGAAGTCCCTTAATTTTTATCCCTTCCTCAGTCTACTCTTAAGCAACTCTAAATCCCCTAAGTTAACATCATCCTGCATAGATGCCACAGTCCAAACTGTGCACTCCACAGTGCCTATCGGCTTTCCCCCAGGTTCTAGTTTAAAAACTGCTCTATCACATTTTTAATTTCTAGTGACAGCAGCCGGGTTCCATTCTGGTTAAGGTGGAGCCCATCCCATCTGTATAGACTCCCACCTCCACAGAAGGCTGCCCAGTTCCTGATAAATCTAAAGCCTTCCTCCTTGCACCATTGTCTCATCCACGCGTTGAGACATTGGAGCGCCACTTGCCTCTGGGGTCCTGCGCGTGGAACAGGCAGCACTGCCGAAAATGCTATCCTGGAGGTTCTGGACTTGAGTCTACTACCTAGAAGCCTAAATTTGTCCTCCAGAACCTCTGTCCTACATCTACTTATGTCACTGGTACCAACATGTACCATGACCACAGGTTCCTCCCCAGTACTCTCTAGGATTCTGAATCCTAACGATTTCAGACGTTACGGGCTCCCGAATCACTACAGGTGGATTCCCAGCAGTGGCGAGCCGACCAACCACCCCCCGTGGTCCAGGAGGGCCCCGAACAGACGTGACGGTACCGGGACCACGGCAGGGAATCGGGCCCACAGACCACAGTCCGGGGCAGCGCAACAGACGTGACACCGATTCCGGGCCATGTTCAAAACACCCAGAAGGCACCGGGGAGGGGCGGGTGGCAGACATGGTCAACAGAGGGCAAATGAAGCCAGAAGGGCCAAAAGGAAACATCCACACAAGGGAAACGGGAAGGGAGGGGGAGGAGGAAGAAGAGCTGCTGAGGTGGTACACACAACAGGCACGGAGAAAACAAGGTTACAGCGGAACACACAGCACAAACACATGCCCGGGCGCATACACACCCACACGGGAAAGGAAGAGAAGGGGGAACACAGCGGGACGGCCAACACACATGACACAAGGGGCAGAGGGGGGACCCGGGGCCAGGGAAGCGGGGGGGACCGGCCCAGGAGCAGGGCAGGACACGGGGAAGGGCATTCAGAACCCCAACAACAGCACAGGCAGCACGGACAACCCCACAGCTACACAGGCAGCCCTGGCATGGGGGGAGCCCCCAGGGGTGGAGCACAGGTACAGGGGGAGGCCACACGGACAGGGAGCAGCCCAGGAATGGTCCAGGAGGCAGACAGGGACCCCATGCACCAGCGAGGGTGCGATGAATGGGACGGAGGAAGCCAGAGCCGAAGAGCTGAGTAGGCGATCCAACCCCCCCCCCCGGGAAACGCCGGGAGGTGCAATCTGGGGGCCCCAGAACCCCACGGTCAGAGTCAACCTGGGGGGGGCATGGGTACAGGAGGGATCGCAGCCAGACGCTGAAGGACAGCAGCACCCAGGGTGCTGGGAGCCGGCTAGGAGATCATGACACAGCCACAGGAGAAGGCAGCCATGGAGGGGAACAATGGTTGTAGAGGCCGACAGGGGGAGGCATGGAGGGGGCCCAGAACCACATGCAGGGGCCGTGGAACCCCAGGAACCTGCCAGCACAGCAGCGAGCCTGAGACAGCATGGAGGGAGCGGGCAGCAACCCACGGCGTCGGGGCAGGAGCTCACAGCGGGGTCAGCATCCAGGGCCCGGAAGGCACAAGGGGCCTCACAGCCAGCTGCAGGGGGCCACGAAGGCCCGCCAGGTGCATGTAGTGGGGCCACTGGAGCATGCCCCGATGGTAGCCCAGCGCAGACATGCGGTGGGGGATGAGGTAGAAGGCCGTGTAGGCAGCCAGGCTGCACACAAGAGGACATGGTCTCCGCCACGGACCACCCCACATGCGAGCGCCTCATTTCTGGGATGCGCCCATCAAGAAACAGACGCAGGTCCAGCGTCTCCGCATGCAGCCAGCAATCGAGCGCACTCGCCTCATTGTCAAAGTAGTGCAGGCCAGAGCTCAGACTTGCATAGGCACCTGAGGCTGTCCGGGCAGCTCAGGAGCAATTGCACAGCCAGGGAATGCCACAGGTCATACAGGGCCATGGTCTCGCAGATGGTCCAGCTATGGGGGGCGCCGGGCGGGGTGGGGCCCACGAGCCCTGGGGAAGCACTACCAGGCATGGTCCAGCAAGCGCCTGATACTAACTGCAAGGAAAGAGGAGCCTCTCAATCCCTGGAGGGACTGGAGGGGAAGCAGGGGAGCCCCAAGGCCAAGCGATAAGGCCACAGGCCGCAACATGCCACGGAAAATGAACGAGGCGTGGGGTGTGGACCCAGCCCAGTTGCTGAAACCGAGTACACATACAGGACAGCCTACACAGAGATCAGGGCAGCGAGGACAACAGGCAGCCAAGGCAGATAAGTGGGAGGTGATGACAGCAGGAATGCAGCTGCTGCCTGCATGCCCGGGCGCAGGCCAGTCCATGCGACAGGCCCTGTGCAGGGACCGCAGGTGTGCTCAATGGGGCACCTCCTGCCGCTCCACCCCGGCCGCCCTGCAGGAGCCGGCCCTGCCGGCCAAGGGAACAAGCAGAAGTGACCCAGGGCCCCCCGCCCGGTTGCCAGGTCACAACCTGGGGGTGGGGCCACAGATGCACCAGCCTATAACCAGGGCCCCGAGGGAAACGCGGGTCTGCGATTCGCAGATTTCCCGCGGAATTCCCCTCCCCCCACGGAATCTCCTGCCCCGCTTACCCCAGCGCAGAATTTCCAGCCTGCGCTGGGGGGACACGGGGCAGGAGATTCCATGAGGGGAGGGGAATGAAAAAACCCTCGGGGCTTCCCCTCCCCAGCCTCCCCAGTTGCCAGGGGGGGAGGCACCCCCTTTAGATAATTAATTAACTTACCAGGGACGGCAGCAGCAGCTGCTCCGTCCAGCGCGCTCGTACTTCCTGCTCGTACTTCCTGGCCCCTCCCGACGGGGCCTCTCAGGGCGACGCAGCCGGATGACGTCATCTGGCTGCGTCGCCCTGAGAGGCCCCGTCGGGAGGGGCCAGGAAGTACGAGCAGGAAGTACGAGTGCGCTGGACGGAGCAGCTGCTGCTGCCGTCTCTGGTAAGGCAATTCCTTTTGTTTTTCGGTGGGGGGGGGGGGAAGAGTCAAGCAAGCCCCAGCAGCTGGGGAGGGCAAGCCCCGGCAGCTGGGGAGGGCAAGCCCTGAGGATTTTACCAGTGCGGGGGGAGGAGGAGGCAAGCCAAGGGCCCCCCCTCACCCGCATGGTAAATCGCACCGAGGCGCAGAATTGGGCCCTGACTCCCGCGGAATTTTTAAAAAAATTCCGCGGAAGAATCGGGGCCCTGCCTATAACAGCTGCAGCTGCACCCCACCCGGGGCACCGTTCACCATGGAGCTGTGATGGTTGGGTGCTTGCGGGATGCACCTAGCAGTCTGCGCAGAGTGGTACCGCTCTCACACTTACCTCTTGCGCATCCAGACCGCAGAGGTGCACCTGGCTCCTCGGCTGCGGGTGTGCATGGCCAGGAGCGCAGCTAGAGCCCAGCGAGCACACCACGGGCGCAGACGCTCCTTGGCCTGGCTTAGGGCCCAGCGGGTGTCCGGGATGACCCAACAGGCCCTCCTCCGCACCCGGGAGCGGGCTGCAGCGCTCTGAGAGCCGTCCGTCCGGCTGGCTCCAACAGCAGAGGGAGACCATGGGGCGCGCAGCCCTGCTTGCTATGCCCATTACCCGGCGTATATGGGTCACGGAGCAGGCACAGGGGTGGTGGGCCAGGGCGCTGGCTCACTGGGACGAGGTCGCCTGAAGAGAGCACTTTTGGATGGACAGGCGCATCCCCCTGGACTTGCGGAGCTGTTAACGCCCTGACTGGAGCGGCAGCACACCCCATGCGGGCCCCCATTCCCATGGTCCAGTGGGTGGCCATCGGGGTCTGGGCCCTTGCAACACCCAACTCCTGCCGGTCCGTCTTGCAGCACTTCGGTGTTGGGGTGAGCACCGTCACCGGGATCCTGCGAGCTGTCTGCGAGGCATTGGAGGGCGTGGTCCTGGAACGAACGATCCAACTGGTGGACCAGGAGGGCCGTGACGGCCGGCTTCATGGCTGGAGGATTCCCCAACTGCAAGGATGCCGTGGACGACACCCACATTGAGATCCTCCGCCCATCCGATGGGGAGGCCGTGGAATATGTCAACCGACATAGGTACCACTCCCTGCAGCTGCAGGCAGTCATGGACCACCGGGGGCAATTCAGACATTTACACAGGCTACTCTGGGCACAGCCACGATGCTCTAATCATTACCATCTCTCCTTTCTATGCCCACATGTACCTCGGGGACTTCACGGACATGGGGATGACCCAGATCGAGGGGGTGCTGATACCCCCCTGCATCCTGGGGGACCCGGCCTATCCACTTACCCGGTGGCTGATGAAGGCATACCTGGTCGCCAGGAACCCTGTGGAGGCACTGAACAATACCCACCTGTGTGCCAGCTGGACCCTGGCTGAGAGGGCCTTCGGGGCCCTCTAGCAGCACTGGAGGTTCCTCGCGGGCCAGCTGGACTACACGGTGGAGACCTCAGCCCTGGTGATTAGAACCAGTTGTGTGCTGCACATCGTGTGCGAGACCGATGGGGCAGCCCTCAACTACCCCGTGTCCCCGGCACCCTCCCGGCCCCGTGCCTCTCTATGTAAACGCAGAGAACCCGCGGGAGTACCGATACGCAAAGCGCATCCGTGCTGCCCTGGCTAGGCTGATCAGCCAGGAGACTGAGGCTTGATGCCGCACACCACCGTCTCCACCACCCCGGGGCCCCCACCGGAACCCTGGGCACGCTCCTAGATACCCACCCGACCCCAGCCCTGTGAAACAGAATAACAGCAGTGACTGTGGTGCCCGTGCATTTATTGTGCATACCTCCTACAGTTAACCCCACCACCACCACGTGCCATGTCCACCCCCCCTCAGCCTGCTCTCCCCCTTCCCCCACGACCTGCCTGTCTCCGGGGCCTTCCTCTCGGCCGTCCTGTGGCCGCCAGTGTGCCCCCTCCCCCCGGTCTGTTTCCCCTCCCACCCGCTTGCGTACCCTCGATATTGGTCTCGGAGCCCTCCGAGGCCGGTCCCTCGTTGTTACTGGGGTCCCCCTGCACCCCCTGGCTGTGAGCAACCGGTGTGCCGGCCTCGGCTCCTCCCGGTATGGACATTGGCTGGGGACTCTTTGGGCTGGTGCACAAGGGGAGCCTGCTGCTCCCCGAGGTCCCGGGACGTTCCTCTGATGGGGCAGGGCCCCTGGAGCTGGTGCCTTCTAGCGGGGCGGCGAGGGGAGGATGTACATCAGTCCGTTCCCTGCCCTGGTCCACGGCACTCCCCACGAGGCGCAGGGCAACTATGGATCCCTTCATGTAAAGGATGCGGTCCAGGGCGTCGGCTATTGTCCTTGATGGCCTTGTACCCCCTCTTAAGCTCCTTCACCTTTGAGCAGCACCGGGCCACTGTCCTGAGGTGCCCCACCACCTCCATGACCCACACAATCTCCTGGTACACGTGCTCGTTCCTCTGGTTCGCTGCTAGCTCCAGCTGGTGCTCCAGGGTTCCCCCAGATCCTAACCAAGTCCTGGGTTTCCCTGTGCCCCCATCAGTGGTACAGCCATCTCCCGCATGGGCCCTCCTGCTCATGCCCTCTGCCCGTCTCCTCTGGGGGCTCGGGCTCCTGGGCCCGTTTCTGTGTCTGTGGGTCGTAAGGGGTGTGTGTGGTTGATTGCCGGGTTGCCTCAGCCTCGCGGCCCTCCCCCTTTCCCCCCTCCTGCCCGCCCATCCACCGCCTTTGGTGCCCCTGTGCCGCTGCCCCCCCTCGCGCCCCTTACCTGTTTCCGGGGTGCCTCATCTCCCGGGCCGGTTGCCGGTTCTGAGGCGGCCTGTCCCGACTGCTGTGGCTGCTCTCCCTCCACCACCTCCACGTGCAGCACGACTACCTCCTCCGCCTCCACCTCCTCCCTTGCTCACTCGCCCGCCGCTCTCCTCTCCCTTCCACCTCGCTCCATCCCTGCTGTCAGGTGCCCTTTAAATCTCCCTCCTTGGCCTGTGTTGTTGCTTGTTGCCTGGTAGCGACGCTGCATGCTTTGTCCCTGGCTGGGAATCGTTTTGATTGCTTCCGGCTGATGGTTGCCATTTAGTCGTTATGTTTTGTTGTTTCCTGGTGGGAATTGCTTTGACCACCCTTTCGAAGATGGTCCAGCCCAGACCTCCGGAAGGATGGTTAACTTTGTCCCCTGCTGGGGATTGTCTGTGGTGAACATCTGGTGATCGCCGAACAGACGTTCAGGGCCCTTTGGCCCCGCCACGGGGTTGTGTGTGGTTCATTGTGATTGACTGTGATCTCGTAACGTCTGAAAACACCCAAAGTGTCGTGTGAGGTCTGCTACCTTCGCACCAGGCAGGCAAGTTACCATGCAGTCCTCATGGCCACCAGCAACCCAGCTGTCTACATTCTTAATAATCGAATCTCCAACTACCACAGCTGTCCTATTCCCACCCTTCTGAGCACACATCCCTGGAGAAATATCCTTGGTGCGAGAGGATAACACATCACCCGGAAGGCAGGTCCCAGCTACGGGATTGCTTCCTGCCATTTCACATTTGTGCTCTCCTCCTTGGAGACCTCGCCCCTCCAAAGCAGCACAGGGGCTGCCAGAGTGGAGGTGGGACTGTTCTACTATGTCCCTGAAGGACTCCTCTATATACCTCTCTGTCTGCCTCAGCTCCTCCAGCTCAGCCACTCTAGTCACCAGAGACCGTACATGTTCTCTGAGAGCTAGGAGCTCTTTGCACCGGGTGCACACATATGACCTCTCCCCAACAGGAAGATAATCATACATGTGGCACTCGGTGCAAAAGACTGGGTAGCACCCATCCCACTGTTGGTCTGCTGTCTGCATCTTCTTGTTTAGTGAGATGTTAGACTTAAACCCTAGTTATGTATTTAACTACAAGGGATGGGAGCTAAGCTTCCTGGACTGCTACCCTCTCTGGATTAGTATCTTAGGGATTTAGCTGACCTTCAAAAACAACAGGTTGAAAGATACTTATGGAACTAAAGAGGTGATAAGGCTGATATAGGTGTATATGTGAATACAGTCACTCACCTGTCTAGGGTGTTCCCTCCACAGCACCCTCCTACAGCGACTCCTAGGCAAACTTCCCTGTTTGCTGTTCTTGTTCGCTTGTCTCCTGGGCCACCAGCTCCTAGGTCATTGCCTGTCTGCCCCCACTGACAGAACAGGACCGGAAGCTCACAACTACGCAGTCCCAGTCAGTCCTAGCACTTTGGAGCTCTTGCTCTTCCCGTGTTGGGAAACGTGCCCATCAGGATAGTGTGTAGGCTTCAATAGTCTCAAAGAGACACCGCCCCTATCATCATAGGGCGTAGAACAAAGTGGCAGGCTTAAGCCTGTTGGTTCCACAAGTATTATTCACACACCCACGTTCACACTAGGCGGAGGGCAAGGGGACACGTAGTGCTCTCAATTGAGGAAAGGAGGGAGAGGTCCGGGGAATACAGGGGGGGGAAGGGGGGGAAAGAGGCGACACTCACAACAAGGCAAGGGAGCCGGACCCCAGGGAGGGGGGGCCATCCAGACACTCACCAGCCACCTGCCTTCCACTCCCTCTCTTGCACAACCCCTGGAAAGGAATGGTCACCAGGATCCAGGCAATACCCACACAATCCTATACAAACAGTCTCAAGTATGTACACAAGCACCAACACTCTCAAAATACAAATGCAAGGAACACTTAGCGCAGGAATGCGCCAGCTTCTCTCTCCAATTATCAGTGCTGTCTTTGTCCCAGCGCCAGCTTCTTATGCCTGTAGCTCCACCTCCTGACGTGTCCAAAGCCTTGCGAAGCGCCGCAAGGGCCCCGGGCGTAACCCCATGTTTGTTGTTGCACCCAGAAGTGCAAACATGCTGCCGTCATCTGGGCTGGTTGCTGGAGCAACCGGCAATACAGGCAGCGGCAGCGGGGGAACTGTAGCCTGTGGCACCACGGAGGGGGTAGGAGCGGCACCAAAGCGGGGGGTCCCGAGGCGGTGCAGCCGCCTCCTCCTGACATCGCCGCATATACACTGGTGGCTTGGCCCCAGAGTCAGCAGATTCTAGCTCCGCCATGTCCACATGGATGATGACCCACAGAAATGGAAGCACTGAAAATGAGAGGACTGAAAATAGTGAAGGATTTCTTTACAATGTTAGTGTTACTATGAAACAATCTCTTTCTTACCTTTCTTAAAAGCAAAAATGAGCTGATTTTGGCATCCAGGAATCAAGGTAGGAAGGATATAAGGAGCTGCCTAACCGAGGCCGTTTTCCCACAAGCTTCTTTTGCACCGTGGAAGCATGCATTATTCAAATCTAGTGCAGCTCCCATCTTGTGGGAAAAAAGAAATTGCTGCTTTCCCACCAGCAGGCTCACGCAACAGACAGAGTAGTGAAATCCAACCCTGTCCATTGCATGAGCCTGCTGGTGGAATAGCCACAATTCCAACATTCCCACAAGATGGGAGCTGCACTAGATTTGAATAGCACATGCTCCCACAGTGTGAAAGAAGCTTGTGGGAAAGCAGCCTGAGTCAGACCAATGGTTCATCTTAGCCCTGTATTGTCACAACCTGACACGGCAGAAGGATTTCAAATCAAACTCTCCAGGAATTGAACTTGGGACCTTATACATGCAAAGCATGCACTCTACCACCCGAGCCACGGCCCACCATGGTCTTGAACAATGTCAGTATTTGAGAATAATGCGTTGAATTTTCTGACTCATCTGACTGTATGTCATACTGCAAATTACTCTATCATTATCTCCGACGTTAAAAGATTGTCTTGTGGAGTAATTGAGGCTAAATGTTGAGCTTCTCTTAATAGTTTTATGGGATAACCATAATTATAAAAAGCCCAAGTTAATTCCTCTGATTGAGAAGCATAGTCACTCATTCTAGTGCAGTTTCTCCTAAATCTAAGAAATTGACTCTTTACTATATTTTCAACCATCCTCCTTTGATGATAACTATCAAAATGGAGAAAGTAATAATTAAAGGAGTCAAAAGAAATTAACACCTTTATACTTTTTCACATACAAATCTTTATATTTTCCATCATGAAGCAATGCAAGACTTAAACATTCTCTTTTCAGTAAGGAATACTTTTTAAATCCTGAATTTTTAGTAATTTTATTTTTATTTGATACCCAACATACCCTTCCTTGCAAAAAAAAAAATTCACAGTCCTTCACATTTTGAACATCTATAGTGAAACTGTTTAAAGCAGAACTCTTTGACTGTAAAGATTCAGCCCTGATGAAGACTATATGAAAACACATCCACTGATTAGTTTAATTTCAAAACAGTTTCCTATTATTGTTGATGTTTTTCCTGGATTTTTGAGATTGCGGTTTTTTTGGGGGTCTATTACGCTTTGTGATATTTATTAGATTGTCAATCAATTTATGATACGGTGTTATTTTTGCCTATTACCTCTTGTAGTATTTATTAAATTGTCAATTGAGGTATTATTGGGTATTTTCAAACATGATGGCTCCTCGAGCCATCACGCTTTGATCCTGCCCATGGTGAGAGCCCTCACCACAGGTAGGATCAGGCCCTGCCACAAAAGAGAAGTGATGGCGGCCGGAGTTGGGAAGGGGGTGGGGAGACATACAGTTGTGATCCACACAGCTCCACCCCCTGCACTGCTCAGCGCAGCCCGCCCCCCCTCCCTCATAGGTGGGTGCGGCAGCCTACGAGGCCCCCATGCCAACCTCAAAAATCTCCAGACATTGGTCTGATTTAGGTAGAGCACACCACCAGACGTGATGGCCCACTCTACCACAGTCCGGGGGCAGGCTTCCCGACAGTGGCAGGGCTAACTCTGGGATGTACGCGGACAGGGAGCCCAGAACACAACCTGGAGTTAGCCCTGCCATGGAGTTTATTTATTTATAATAGCATTTGTATACCGCCCCCTCCTGCTACAAGCAGCTTGGGGTGGCTAACAACATTTAAAAACATATAATAAAATTCATTAAAATCAATATTTCCCAGAATTAACCCCCCCCCCAAAAAAAACAATAAAAACCCACCTTAACCCAACCCACCCATCCCATCTCCCTTAGCAAAGGCCCGGCTGAACAGCCAGGTCTTATACTTTTTACAAAAAGAGGGGAGATCATCTGTCAGGCAGACCTCCAACGGGAGGGAGTTCCACAGCCGCGGTGCAGTCAGAGAATGCCCTCCTCATGGTCGACACCCGGGAAACCTCAAGAAGGGTGCCCCCCCCGGCCAACCGCAGAGGTCGATCCAGAATCCGGAGAGTGAGGCAGTCCTGCAGGTAGGTGGGGTACCTACCCAGTATTAGCCTTGTGATAATTGGGAGTACTCTGCTCCCACTTGCAGTTAATATCTGGCAGGCGGGAGCAGACGTGACACACGCCAGAGTAAGTGTGGCCACCCATGGTAGCATCACGTTTAAAAATACTCATTGTGCTTTATAGTCCTTCTGGTTTATCATCAATTCTGTTTGCAAGATGTAACATATTCCGGTGGACATCTGTCTCAGCCCGGATCGCCTCGCCTTCCATTGTCAGTGCAAGACGTGGCTCTTCTGCCAGGCATTTGGGGGAGGGCTGGGTTTGGGGAGGAGGTTTTATGTTTTTTTCACACCTTTTGGCTTTTTATGAATTTTGTGATATTTGGGTTTTAACTGTTTTTATTGATTCTATTTTATTGTAGTTATTTATTGTTGTTCGCCGCCGCGAGCTGCTGGAGGCAGGAGGGGCAAGATAAAAATATATAAAATAATAACGACATGCAAGTCCAGTTGCTGAGATATGCGCCAAGTTCCAGCAGATGCCCACATTTCCACTTCCTGTCTCTCCCTGTCAGACTACTTTGTTGGAATATCAACTTCTAACAAATCCCACACAGTTAAAATGTTAGGTCTTTTCTATGTAAGCAAGGTTAACCATGTGTGCTCTGGAATTACTATTAATGCTGTAGTTATATTGTAGAAGGGCATAGGAACATCATCCAGATTGTGGCCCTTTTGTGCTAGTAAACCCATAAACATATAGTAGATAATAGCCTCTTCCCCAAAGAGTTTACAGTCATGCTATCATGCTACCTATTCCTAGTTGTAGCGTATTTAAATAGGGTTAAAACAGTTTGATCCCATCTACATTGCTAGGCCAAAAGGTCTTTCCTAGGGACGACTATGTCGTAACCAGCATCCCAAATAATTTTACAGCACAGAGAGAGCCGATAAGAAAGTTTTCCACCAAAACTTTTACTCACAAAAATGATTTTATAACAAAATTTAACCCCTCTGGGGGAAAACCCATAACACCCTCCAATCAAGACTCTTGAGTTATCTTACCAACTTACCAAAAGGGACTCCCTTGGCAGCCATCCGTTTGGAAGCAGGAATTAGGGGGTGGACGGCGGCTGCGTGGGAGCAGGCGGCTGTTGCCTGGCTAAAAGCTATTAGAACTCCCCCGGATAGTTTGCTCTGTGAAATCTTTTCTGACTCCTTTATCAGCCCCTGGCAGCAAGCCATCACAGAATACTTGGCTCGCTCAGGCTTATCGGAGACACACTTGGCAACTTGATCTTATGAGGCGGCTAAGCAGGAGATTACTGCCCGGCTACAGGATATCAGCCATCAAGAAGAGATTACAACGGTAGCAAGATCCCACCACTTAGTGGGGTACGCCCTATGGGCCCCCCAGCAGCGCATTAGAGTAAACTACTTTGGTCTGGCTTCATCCTATAGAGAGAAGTGTTTATTCCTTGCTGCTAGGGTCAATGCTTTACCCACTAGGTTTTTCGAGGGGCGTGCAGCTAAGATTCCTTATGAGAATCGTTTATGCCCCTTCAATAATATAGCAATAGAAACCACGCAGCATGTGTTATTCGAGTGTCATTTATATGATAGGATTCGTAGCGAGAAATTACAACCTCTTCTTGAGAAATTCCCAGGTACAACAGAGGCTTTTTTGACGCAACTTGCCCTAGCCGATGCTGATTCTAAGAGAACGCTAAGTATTATGAGTTTTTTACTATTGGCAATGGAACTCAGGAAAAAGTTCCTTGGATCCAAACTCCTGGTGGAATTGGGTTAAAATACATAATTTTATATTATTTAAAACAAGCAGGTTTGGGCGTGCTGGAGTATGATGAGTTGGAATAATATTTTGTTAACAGAGAGGAAGGGGGACAGATATTTCATTTATTTATGTAGCAATCTCAGTATCTAGATGCTGCGGGACTAAGTGCACCCTATTTTAGTGGTAGTGGAATTTGAATTTGCTTTGTTATATGTTGGTGGTTATATGTTTTTGTTTTTGTCTGAATGGTCTGTTTTGTGTTTCGGCAATGATCTAAGATCACGTCTAATAAAAATTCAAATTCAAAAAAATGTAAAGTTACATTCAAAAATGAGGTTTTGTTGAGTTGCAAGCTTTGTTTTTGTCAAGAAAAAATATATATTTCCTTACCAGCGGTATTGCTGGGTGCCAGTGGATATAGGAGCTGGAAATCATGAAGGGTTCCTGTTATTTTCACCCCTTGCACACGCTTGCACTTAAACTGCAGTTTTGCAGTGACTCTACCCATAAATTAGCAATCTGAAAACTTCTCATACAAGCAAAACTCCCACTTTGCTGAACAACAGATGCCTGAGGAGTTAGCACTTTGAAAAATCTTAATTTACAAGTTTCTCAGCATCTGCTTGAGTAAGAACATTGTGAAACTGAAAAAATTTAATCAATTCCATTTATCTGAAGAAAAATTTACCTATCACAGAGACAGCTTTTCCTGTAGCAGTCCTGAATTCCAAACACTTACCCCAGGAAAGGTTATATTGCCTAATCCAGTTGCTGATTACTTTATCACTATATTTGAATATGAAATAAAGTAAGTTGCCACTGGTTGGGTGTTGGATCAGGGCTAGAGGAGTGGTTGGAAGCCAGGCAACCACACTAAGTCAGAAGCTGGGATATCAGTTTTGCATTAAAGCTTAAGTTAGAGTCTGAGAGCGCGTTCCCACGTACAGAAAAATTTGCGCTTTCCAGCCATTTTAAGTAACGCGCCTTTCACATTCCCACACTAGCTTAAGTCACTATCATGAGCGCCTCGGTTGCCTGGCTCCCAGAGAGGAGGAGACGAGCGAGAGCCAGGAAGAAGGGTGCTCTGTAACATGATATTGACTAGGCTAGTCAGCATCATATCAGATACAGTGCTCCGCTTCCCGGGCTCTTGGGTTCGGAGAGGGGAGAGGAGTCAAGCTGAAACGGAGTGTTCATGATACTGAAGAGCGGAGAACATTCTGACAGGAGGATTTACGCGGGTGTTTAGAAACGTGCTCTTGTAAAGGTAGTTTTTTGCCGCTTGCCAATGCGCTTAAAAAACAAGCGCAAGCACGGTCAAAGAAGCTCATATCGTCTTTCACACTACAAGGAAATATGCGGGGGAAAGAAAAAAGCGCTGATTTGCTGTCTGTGGGAATGTGCTCTCAGACAATGAGGTAGGAGTTGTGTCAGAAGCCAAGGGTCAAACCTGAATCAGACTCAGCAGGTCACATTGTGTTGGGGACAGAAGGTCAGAACCAGAGGCTGGATGAGGCAGCAGAATCAGAAACAGGACTTCTTGATGGGCTTTCATTTAGCTCAGGCAGCCAATTGGGACACTGTAGGTGAAGGGTTACCTGCAGGGGGGTGGACTTTCCAAGTCTTAACTGCTGTTCAGGGACTATAATCAGATTCCATTGTGTTAGTATAGCAATAGCACCCAACCTGGGGATCCAGATTCAAGACTGGCAGGACCTTCTGACTGTGCTTATTTCCAGAACAGAATTGTCCTGTATGCCCTTGTGTAGCGATCAAGTACACCACTCCGACTCTTACTGGTATGTCTTTCAGATCCCTTCCCTGACTTCCTCAATATTTCAGCATGAAGTTCAAGTTCCCCATCCTTATGAACGTCCACTGTTCTATTCCTGCCTGACTTTTGCTCATTTCCTCCTTTGTGCCAGTCATGATTTATGGTCCAGTCAAAACTCTCCTTGGGCAGGACACCATTTAAAACCAATGACAAAACTTCCCACTGACTTTAATGGTGAAATATTGTTTCCTCCTTTTCTACCCTGCCTGTTGATGCATTTCATGGTGGGTTGGGTTTTTTCACCACTTCCCCATCACAATTTCACACAATGCTGCTGCCACACAATGTTTTCTGTAGAATGTTGATCACTGATTACAAGACAGAAAAAGGAGTCTCCTCTGGTACTAAATATTGACATTACAGTTAGAGACAAAAATCTTTATTATCCCAATCCTGCAATAAGATCCATGGAGCTATATGCCCTGCTGACCTAATCAGTCCCTCTCTTTGTAAATATAGTGAAAATACCATGAAAAATACTTCATAGGAGGGCAAATTAATATTAAGGTGACAAATAATTTAATTGGTTAATCCAACTCTCACTTCATATTTTTCCCGTTCACTGTATTCTCTACTTTAAATGGATCCTATCTTACATTAAGCTATTATGTCACACACTCTTTCTCCTAGCCAAAGGACACTCTCCTAGGAGAATTGTCTGCTTCAATAAGTGAGAGGACTTGGTGAGTGTTTTCACAGATCCGCTCTCATCTTACATTGCCCTGGCTTAAGGGCTGATGCTGGCGCAGTCCAAGCATCCATCAAGGCCCAGGAATATGACAGATGAAAATACTGACAAGAAAAACAAGAACGACTGGAGAGCAATTAGGGATCATATAACATCCAAATTATACTGTCAGTTACCCAGTACTTTACTGTATTAATTCATTAGGAATCTTTTTTCCTCCCTCCCTCTTTCCCCAAGTCTCTCTCTTCCACTGCTTCCACAGCACTAAACCCCGCCTGCTATGAATTGTCATTAACAAAGACATGGTGAAATAAATGGAGGGCGAAGAACTGCCTCTCTGCCAGGCAGCTCCCAGGCATCTTCCCTCCTTGAACTCCAGGCTCCTTGAAGTTTGTTGGGTGGCTACTGGAGTCTGGGAGCCACTTGAAACGTGTGTGCATTGTGTTCCTAATCAAAAAGGGGCTGCTCTACCTTCACCACGCTAATAGTAGCTCCCTTACTGGAAGTGGGTGGAGCGGGGTATCCAAAATTCTCCCAGTCCATCAAAAAGGCAGCAAGCTATGGCCAGGGATTTATTTTTTATTTATTTATTTTCTGGATTTATACCCCGCCCCTCCTGAAGACAGCTCGGGGCGGCTTCCAGCAATAATACATAAAATACATCTAAAACCATTTTTAAAACATCAAAACCATTCAAAAATATTAAAACAGGATTGGGAAAAAACATTAAAACAATAAATAGGGTAGGGGATATAGGATCTGGCCTGGGGATGGAGAGGGGAAGGGAGCCCAACACACGCACACGCACACGCACACGCACACGCACACGCACACGCACACGCACACGCACCATCCTGCTAGTCTACAGTGAAAAATTTGTATAAGTGAAAATGTATCTTTTTCAAGGTTGTTGTTTTTTTTTGGGGGGGGGGAATAAAAATGTTTAGTTTTACACCAACATTTTTCATTTTATCCCTTTAATTTTGCAACTATCGCTATCAGCGAAAGGGGAAAGAATGAAAATTGGATAGGCAGATGTAAAAGAAAGAGATTAGTATTAAAATTCACATCATTTATCCTACTTGCAGAATTTGGGGGCGGTGACTGCAGAATACATGGGGCCCTGCTTCAGTCTGCACAGGAGACTGTGACAGAACAATGTGTGTTAACATACGAGCAGGGAGCACCCTGGAACCCCGAGCCACCCCATGGAGTCTCCACGGAGCAGCCACTACTGTGGACAGGGCAGGGAGCCCTTCATATGGACAGCCTCCTGCCTGCAGTTCATGGGCTTGCACAAGCTGCCAGAGAAGGCACTAGCACACTCTCCATCCCCCAGGCTGTCTGAGAGTTGGACAGTCAATCTAGCGATCTCGCTGTCCCCAGGTGGCCCAGGGACAGCAAGATCGCCAGCACATCCCACCATCTGTCAGGCAGCCCCTGGGGACAACATAACTGCTCCCACACCTCTCTCCCCGGCCTGTCAGTGGGAGGGGCATTCTAGTGCTGGCTCCAACGAAAAGGCAGGTCATGGCCAGGGACGGCTTCTTCCCTGGCCAGAACCCCCTTTCCGTGGATGCTGCTCTCCTTTCCTGGTGAGAAAGGAGAAGAGCAGGGATCAAAGTCAGTGTGCAGCCCCTGCACTCCCCTCTCCCTGCCGCTTCTCAGCTTAGCTCGGTGCGATCTACACTCCCCTCTCTCTACCGCCTGTCAGCTGAGCTGGGCGAAATCTGAGCTCCCCTCTCCCTACCACCTCTCAGCTGAGAGGGGCATGCTAGCACTGGCTCTGATGGAACGGGGGTCACAACCAGGGAAGGCTTCTTCCCTGGCCATGCCCCCCTGTTTCCATCAGAGCCAGCACTAGCATGCCCCTCTCAACCTGCAGCCAGCTGAGAGAGGGAGAGGGGAGCACAGATGCAGATCACACCCCTGAGTGCCTCTGGGGACTTCTGCACTACCCTCTCCTAGACAGCTGTCCGCTGAGAGGGGCACACTAGACATGCCTCAATGGTGATAGCGGACCTGGGGCTACAGGGGACCCTAGAAAACAGGACTTGGCCCAGTGGTTGCCCGCTGCCCCAGTTTGGGCTGGGTTCAGCTGTGCTGCATGCTCTACTTTCCTGGTGATTGTGTGGCTGCCTGGAACAAAATGTGGTGGGCACTGTTGTGAATCCAGGCCTGAAGGTGGCCAACGTGGGGCAACATCTTGTTTGTTTTTACCCAATGAGATGAAACTATCCCTCCCCATTCCCAGGCTTCCTCCCTACCACCCTCTGCTTCCTCTCTCTTTGTAAGCGTCTTAAAACAGCATTTTTTCCTTTCAGAAACTTCACAACATTTACCAATTCATATTCTACTCTTCCTACATAGCTTCCTACATAGCTTCAGCACAGTGCAGACCATGGTTATTAGTTTGCTCAGTGCCTAACAAATAGAGCACCAATCAGAAACTCAAAGGCTCTACCTCAGTAGAAATATTTTAAAAAATAAACAAGTTAAAAAAAAAAAAGGTGGATTCTCCAACTGGGGCCAAAAGAACTTTCACACATGAAGAGATAGCAGAATATGGATTGTTACATCATTATGCTGAATGAGTGACCTTTGTGTGTGTGTGTTTTGCATAGCACCAAACACAAAGTTAATAATGAAAGGAGAATTTTGTCCTTACTTCTATTTCAGATTTCCTGTAATATTTACCACACCATTGCTTGTGAAACAGCCACCTTTAGTCAGCTCTCCTTTGCACTAGGTGGCAGCACAGCAACACACATCATCGCAGTCAGCTTTAGAGCTCAATCAACTGTAGAACAAAAAAAATGCTTTAGCCTGAGCCCTTAAGTTTTCTTAGACTATTAGACAATTATGAAGTATGTGAATACAGATGCACCTAGGCAAATGTCCTAGCATAAATGTACTGCAGCATAGCTTGGCTTGCACAGGTGATGTTTATCCCAGTTGCAGACTGTACTGCTTCTGTATCAGTATAAACACTGATTTGCACATCTATGTGTAGGTAAGATCAAAGGAAGAAAAACCATCTGTTGTGACATGATGTTTATTCTATGCTAGAATAATGCCTACCTCTTTCGAGCACCGCTATAGAAGGAGGAATAAAGTAGATTGAGAATAAGAGTACAAAATTCCTCCGGTTTACCTACTTTTAAAGGTACCCAAATAATCTTCAGGTACTGAAATACATAATAAATCTTCTGAATCAGAGGTTTGATTTTCAAAGGTATGTAGCATGCATGGCTCCAGTATGAATTATGTATGCCTAGCAACCCTAAAAAATCAGGCTGAATATTCCATTCATAAAAATAATCCAGTTCCTATACCTCAGTTTGATGTTCATGTTGCTGTGTAGACAATAGTCTGAAGTTGAACAGAGTTCCTCTGGGTTTACACTAAGAGCAGAACCAGTTCTATCTGTTTTTTCTTGGGTTTGTTTTCTACCCTGCCCTAGTAACTAGACATCAGAGTAAGTAACTGAAACTACATTAGTAAGCATAATGCCTGCATTAAATAAGTAATAGTAATAAAAAATCCCTGCTCTCCGAGTATATCAAATAATACATATAGGTCTTGTAATACCACTTTTATGTACATAGTCAGCTCTAACACTTTGTCAATTATATAAGACAAAACAACTCTAGTAAGTTCATTTTACCCAGACACTTTTCACTAATCTCTGGAGCACTACAGGTGCATTTGTAAGGCCAAAGGGCATAGCACTAAAATAGTATAATCCCTTGTGACATACAAAAGCAGTGTCTGATTTGCTTCAGTCGTCCACAGACACTTGCTTGTAGCTGTGCACTACCAAAATCTAAGGTGTTAATGTACTAGCTTGGCTTCAGAAATCTCAGGAGTTGTTAACCCCAGGCAAAAGATATGTATCTTTTGGGGGGCTGCTATTTAATATAGCACACAAAACTTCTGTGTGCTAAAGGAATTGGACAGTACCTTAGATTAGAGATAAAACAAAGAATTCTACTTACCACTAAATTAACTTATTCTTAATAGACCTATGAAAAGTGGACACAGTACAAGTAGCCTCAGTGAGATTTTGAATATTGTACTGATATTGAGTAGTATTTATTGGTGCATTGTAAGGAAAATCAGTGAGATTACTCACATATGTATGTGCTACTCAGCAGGTTTGCAGAATCAAGTCCTTAAAAACAGGATCTCTCATACCTGTCCAATATGCATCCCAGTCTTGTATGGATTTGTTAAGCCTCTTTCACCATCTTTACATGGGCATAGCTCAGTGTAGGGGGCAGGGCTGTGTGCACCACATGGAGTGCACACACACTTCTGGTGAGCGGAGGGCATCAGATGGGCTGGGATGAGTGTGCAATAGGTGTGTGCCCACTAATGCCCCTGCACAGAGCATCCCAGATTCAATCAACTGTAATATGACAACACTTTACATGCCAAGTGTTATCTTGGTAACCAGAATTGCTGCAGAAGATGTTGCAACCTCAGAAAACAAATTTGCAAATCACCGTAGGGTTGCAACACTGATGTTGTTGAATGATGCTTCATGGGGCTTTTTTTTTTTAAATGCAGTAGACTACCTAGGGGCCAGATTGTGAAACCATTACTCACAATAGGGAGCACTTACTCATCTGAGTGATCCCATTTACCTCAATGGAATTATTCCATAAGTAAGAAAGTAATAATCTGGCCAGGCTAGAATTTTTAACACAATGTATATTCTTATAGTGCACTAAATTAATATATTTTAGCATGATATATGATGCCAGATCATCAGCACCAGTTAATAAATGAAAGACACTCCTCAGTGTGAAGTGATGTTGGAGCCCAGAATCATAGCCTTTTTTGGTTATACTTTGAAACTTTCAGCTGCCTGGTTGAGAGGAAGGGAGGAAAGGTTCAAAAGCAGAGATAAAGGCCCTTTTCAAATCGGTCGCTGTGCGTGAGGGGAATGGGTGGGCAGCGCAGCAGGTGGCTGGGTGTGCGTTCCGACAGACACACACACACCTCCACCCATCTCCACGCAGGGAGCATCCAGCATTGGCACCCACTGCTCCATGCGTGGGCAGTGGGTGGAGGTGGGTAGAGTGCAGGAGCACACACACACACAGCGTTCAAGTGGACACTCACCCAGCCACTGCAGCGTTCGCATGGACACCCCTCACCATCGCCCATGTGGGTGAGGGAAGGGCATCCGTGTAAAAAGGGCCAAAGAGACTGCAGCAAGTACCATATGGACTGATCTTCGCTGAAATCAATTACATTCTGAAGGTCCAGGATTCTCCTGTACTGCAGAATTAGGGCCTTACTTTGAAATCAAGGACAATAAGAAAAGCAGTTTTACTCTAAATATTACAAATCAAGGCCCACTCCTGAGTGTTTCTGTGATGTATGCATGCTGGCCCTTTAAAAGCTGCCCGTGGGTCACTGAAACCACACCCCTTAGCAGGAATATAAAAGGAGGTCTAGCTTGGCTGTGGTCAGTTGAACTAAGGTAGACAGAGCGCACATATCGTGGGTTGTTATTTGCTCTGTCACCTTCCTTCCACTCTATGCTGTCCAGGTTCCTGAAGGCAAGGTACCTGTACAAGGGTAGGATCAAGGGAGTGAGAAGGGGAGGCTGTGGCCTGCCTATCCCAGGTCTCAGTTTATGTCCTGGGCATAAGCTGAGACCCAGAGGGGAGTCAGACTGCTGGACGTACCTGAGAACCTGTATGCATCCTGTGTATAACCTGCTTGTATATACGTGCATTGGTGACTGGAATAAAGTGGTGTTTTCCTAAAGTCAACACCTATTGCCTGTTCCTGGGGGTGAGCAGAGGAGCAAACCTAAAGGGTGGCCCTGATCCTGCAGGGAAATGCACTGATCAGAGGGCCGCCCTTCAGTTTCCTATAATGTGCTGACCTCTCAGCTCCCACTGAAGTCAGTACTTCCATCCAGCACCATGCAGGTGGCACTCAACACATTTTACAAGTGCAGGTCCATATTGTGAAAGTATGATAAATGTCTGAATCTGCAGCTTGGGTAGTCTAAGGTACTGTAGGTGCTAAAAATTTATCCCCCTGGGAAAAGCATAAAAGGTCTTTAAAGTTCAGTGGTTAAAGAATATATAAACCTGAGGAGGGCTCAAGACTACAGGGATGTTAGAATTGTACAAACAGAATTCCTTTTAAAGGTGCTGAAATAAAGAGTAAGTGCATAGAGAAGGGTGAGAAATGAACACACATGTTCTTAGTCACATTAAAACAAAACTATAGGGTCCAATCCTGCTTCCCCTAAAGTCAATGGGAGATTTCCATTCACAGGAGGATTGTTAAGCATCCTTCACTATCAGTGGGAGCAGAATCAAGCCCACAATAACACTCCAAAGCTATGAGAAAACAAGCTAAACAGGCACTTCAGTGGCTTATGCAGTAACCTATCTTATCACTGCGTAACTTCAAAACCTGTACTGCAATGAAAATTCACAAAATATAAAGTAGTAAGAATCCCTTGCTCTCAAACAGTTTCTTCTGCAAATGGTGACGCCAAAAGGAGAATGAAAATGTTTCCTTAGAATTTTGAATCCAAATGAGTAAATTTTAAGAGCAGGGGCATTTATTCACTGAAGCTCTACGGAACACTTTATACATTCTATCGTTCTCTTTTAAATGTTCTAGATCTTTAAATTAAAGAATTCTGCTCAATTTTTATGGAAACGCTGATTTCATTCTTATGAGTTCCTACAGGAGTTTCCAATAATAATAAAGCAGAGAAGAGACTTTGGTTATTAAGACAATTGTACCTTCTGTTTTTCCAAACTGAAAAAATATTACATTAAAACCTTTCCTAAAAATAGACATTAGTTTAAAATGACTAATCCGTCCTTAGAATATGATTAATCATTTACAAACCTCAAATTTCAACAGCAACAAACTCCAGCAGACTGTGGTATTTCACACTGCACTGATGCTGCGTAGTGCACATTTAAAAATAAGTCATTACTATACCTTGCTTACTGCAAATGACAGTAGCTTTCATATTTCACTGCACAGCAAAGTTGCTTATTCATAGTGACACTGATAAGCAAGTGACTGAAGAGTATGAAAGACTTCACCTAAAATAACACTTTTTCTTCCTAAAAATGAAAAGCAGGCATCTCAAGCTAAACTATATCTGCCACTATCTGGGCATGCTGCAGGGGGTGAGAGAAAACAAGGCAACAATCCCATCTCTCCTCTGTGTGTAGGGCAGGGGTGAGGGTTTTATTCTGCCTCGGGACACTTCGAAAATTAGTACAAGCTCCAAGGGACGCGTAGAAGTTAGGGGCAGGGTGCTTAAGGTAAGGGGAATGCTCATGAAGAGGAGGGTCCAAATCATGGACCTGTACTATGGATCTTTCCCCTGTCCTTGCATGCACCGTCATCTCTTCTCTCTTACCCTGAGCTTACTCTTTCAGTGCATGGGAATAGAAACTGATCCAGGTGGACCTAGAAAGGGGCCAAATAAGAACTAGTTGTGGGCTGGGTCCCCAGGCCTGAGGTTCTCCACCCCTGCACTAGGACTCAATCCCGTAAAGGGACCGAGAACTCTAGTCCCAATCCACCACAGCAGCGAGTCAAATCTGTACAATGCCTTTCCTTCCTTCATCCACTCCCCTACAGCAACGCTTGGGTGTAGTGGGCAGGATGGACAGATCTGGGTTTGATATGGTCCTACTTCTAATCTCCACAGTTCAACCTCTCCAAAATGATACAAATGTAGCACTTCCAGCCTCTTTAGCCACCACACCCACCACAGGACACTATACTGTCAGGACAACAGGGTTAATCACTTACCCAGAGAGGCAACTTAAATTACCCAGATATTAGTTTCCCAAGCAGTTACCACACACACAATCTCCAAACAACAATTGTACTGAACACAAATAGGCTATAGCCATAACAAAAGCTGGCTATAGCAATATGTAAACCTTTCCACTCTATTTAAAAGACTAACATTCCAGCCTGAAAAATGCACCAAACAAGTCTACTTCCATCTGTGTTAAAGCTGATAACAGAAACTGTCCATGCTCTTGCTCAACAGACTACTCTTATTTATAACTTGTTGCTTGAACTGAATATTATGGTCCTCCAGTCTCTCAGTGTGCAATTCTCACACATTAAAGTCAAAGTAAATATTGCCATTGACTTCAATGGCAATATTTATGATGGGTTCACAACCGCAGTCAATGCCTTTAAAACAGAAATTTCCTTATGGATAGGACACCCCTGAAAAATGATGTATGTTGTACATATACCAGGCCTAAAATATATTATACATTTTAGAACCCACAAATGGAAATTGAAAGAAGCTGCAGTGTGAAAAACTTAAAAAGCCTTCCTCAAACCTTTAAAATATCCATTTGATAAATGTTCTCACCACTGTCATTTATGAAAGCAACATAAGATCTTATGTCTTCCACCAAGACTACTAGACCCTTTCCACGCAGCCCAGGGAGAACCACCATCCCAGGAGATGTACCTGGTAAGGAAGTTCAGTGCTCACTTGAGAAAATCCGTATCAGAAACATTTCTCCTGAGCAAATGCATAGAACTACCATCCAGTACAATACCATAGAAAGAACATTTATTTTATTGCATTTCTATGCTGCCCCCTCCTGCTCACACGTCTCGGGGAAGGATGATTGCAGTACTCTCTCCAATTTTAACTGATTGGTAGGTTATGTACATAAAGTTTGCAATTGTACAGTGGGGTGTGACAATGAAACAATGGAGCGGGACTTAAATCCAGGGGCACTTACAGGCTCTTTGACCTCTGGGGTGGGGCATCTAGAAATGCAAGTGGGGAACAAGCGTGCACGTGTAGGACTGAGTGCCTGTATCCATACAAGAGCAGAGCACTTAATGCCACAGAGGCATGTGTGCTTTCCACATTTCAGCTTTCTGGCTGTAGCAGAGCAGAAGGGGGTCCTGGCTGCCTGGTGTGAGCATCACGAGCTTCAGACGCAACCGCCACCCGCGTGGCTGCCCCTCTGCGTCCCCCGCACACCCCCGGGAGACGCCGCCAGACCTACCAGCCCCAGAAGGTGCGGCCAAGCGAGATACCCCCAGCACGTCAACAGGGAATTCCCCGCAGACGCAACCACTTCCGGCAATTGAACTAATGCCGCCGCCGCTGCAGGCACAGGGGGCGGGGCCTGGCCTGGTGCGTCGCTCCCAACGCCTCCTAGCACGCAAGCGGGGTGGAGCTTGCCTTACAAATGCCGGCGCCGCCTGGCTAGCGGTGCCGGTGATCTGAAACTGGCCCCTGGTGCGAAAGCTGACGAGCGTTCTCCTATCCTTCAGCCTGACTCCCTATCCGCTTTCCTGTTGCCTCCCCTGACTGACTGAGTGGAAACAAGATTGCCTGTGGTCGTGGTGAGTGTCCCTTCGTGTTCCTGTGGATAGCCTGAGTGAGTGAGTGAGTGTCTGCGTGAGCGGAGTCGCCTGGAGCCCCTCCCCTTCCCCCTGGGGGTGTCCTTCCCTGTAGAGTGAAAGAGAGTCCTGCCTTCCCCAATTATCCGTGGCCCTTGTTCCCCCTCTCCTCACCTC
>QEPC01010693.1:1529441-1557150 GCA_003113815.1 Sphenodon punctatus
CCGGTGATCTGAAACTGGCCCCTGGTGCGAAAGCTGACGAGCGTTCTCCTATCCTTCAGCCTGACTCCCTATCCGTTTTCCTGTTGCCTCCCCTGACTGACTGAGCGGAAACAAGATTGCCTGTGGTCGTGGTGAGTGTCCCTTCGTGTTCCTGTGGATAGCCTGAGTGAGTGAGTGAGTGTCTGCGTGAGCGGAGTCGCCTGGAGCCCCTCCCCTTCCCCCTGGGGGTGTCCTTCCCTGTAGAGTGAAAGAGAGTCCTGCCTTCCCCAATTATCCGTGGTCCTTGTTCCCCCTCTCCTCACCTCATCCTGACACGACCTTACCCCCCCTGTGAGTGCACGCCGAACGCACGAGTGGTTGAACGGTGGGCAGGGTTCCCCGGTCCTCATTCCTTGGCGCCCTATGATGATAGGGGCCTAAGTTCCAGGTGCGAAAGCCCAAGGAACGGCCCACACACTATCCTGACGGGCATACTACAGCGCTTCCTTGTGCCGAGGAAGTGGGGGTCGGGCTACCCGTGCCGCACGCCACTCTCTGAGAGTGCCCCAATCCACCCTCACCCTCTACCCTTCCTAGACCTCCCCGCTCCCCCTCCCACTGACACCTGGGCATCATACACTGCCACAAACAAGAGCAGTCTGGCCTAGCAGGAAGCATTTTCTCTGCCCAATGATCTGGCTTGTCTGCAACACTCAGATGCCACTGTGTCGTCCTTGTTTTCTGTTCCTCATTCTGCATTGGTCCTTGCCTCCTCTTTTCTTCCTGATCCCGTTTCCATTGCTCCTTGGCTCGAACTAGTCCCTGACTCAGCATGTCTCCCAGGCCTTGACTGAAGCTCTGCCCCCTGGCCTCTGACATGGTGCTGGTCCCTGACACAGGGTCCCACTGTGCTAAATACCAAGTACAAACATAAAAAGATGGTCCCAGTCTTGAAGGGCTTATTATTAGCAATGTATAAGAGACAAGAGGACGCCACAGACAGACAGACATGGGGGAAATCAACAAAGCAATGAAACAATAGTGGTCAACATGATAAGCAGTACTTCCAGTTTATCAGCTGCCTAACCAACCATTCCTCTGTATTGTCAATAATAAAAGCAAATGTCTCCTTTTAAAAAAAAAAAAAAAAGTTGGCAATAGCAAGTACAATACCAAGTGGAGTAACAATAGTCCAAACTCGGGGAGAGAAGGCAGGCAGATCCATCCCTGCCCCTCACCATCCCAATACTATCACATGCCTACATCTGGTCAAATGCCTACATGTGACTACGGTAACCTTATTTTCAGGTTCACCTTGTCTACACTACATATGCCCAAGTAACATCGATCATTATCTCACACATTCTCACTCTATCCAACATATACACATATGTGCACTCTTACACATGTTTTTCCTGGGTTCCCTCTGAGCCCTGCTTGGCCTCACTCTGAATCGCACTTTGCCCTCCACCTAGAAATGTGGTGACAGCAGCAGCTGTTGCTACCACAACATGGAACACCATTCTGCTCCCTGCTGCTGGCATATGAATTGGCTCCGCGGCTGGGGGAAATGGCAGCAGCTCTACCAACTCCCACATCTGTCAAATGTCAAATCAAGTCAATTTGTTATTCTTTGGACTATTTGCCATCACAATAAATGCCAAAAGTTAAAAAAATAAAATAATTTAGAGTAATAAAAGTAAACAAGTGTATATAAAACAAAAATAAGCTATGTAAAAGGAATAAAATGTTCATAAAAGAGCTTAAGTATTAACCACCATAAAACATACAGCTGTTCATCAATCTATACATAAAAATCAGACTTTGCAGCTGCAATCTACGATGGCAGGCAATGTAAGCAAACATAGCTACTGTCTTGATTTTCTCTTCACCCACTTTACCTAAAAAGTAAGTCAGCTTTCTTTCCACTGACAGAAACTGTTTATTTAACAAGAGGATCAATCCCTTTTTATCCTAAATAATTAAATAACTCTAAGTCACATTCTAAAATATAGTGCAGTAAGTCTTAATACCCTTTGAACAAGGCCATAAGTGGCTTAATTTGTCAACACCAAAATAATGGCCATACAAAGCATTTGTGTACATTGCTGAAAGGTTGTGATAAAAAAATATAAATAAGGTTCCAAGCAAATATTTAGTTTATTATAATATTTTAACCATAGCAAGAACCTTGACTGCCCTAACTCAGCCATGTCTTCTTGTGCTGTTATGTCAAATAAATTCATTTTTATCATGTTTTGAAACCTGGCAATAGACAAAGATGAGAGAAACTACACTAAAACCAAGTGAATGACATCTCTATAAATGTGTAGTAACCAAAAGAAGGCTGAGTCTCTAAAACGTCCTATTGTTCTTTTAAAGAAACCTCCAAGAGAAAAATCAGAGCCATATCCAGATCTTGTAGGTACATCCAGTATTTAAGCTTAGTCCACTGTGCTATTCTTTTGGAGGCTGTGAGGTCAGTTTCTAGACTTATTAATGTTCCTGGAGTAGATTTTGGAAGACCTAAAGGCTGTTGTTTTTTTAAAAAACCACCCAGTTTTGACATGTTTCCAATTCATTTCTAAGATTAGGCTATACATAGCCTGGGTCCATAGTTTTGCTCTGAAGACACTAATCACAAGTTTAAATAAATTTGCATCATACAGTCTTACATAATCCATACATATGTATTCCATATTTTTATATATTAAAATTTATCTCCTGCCCCTTTCCTAAACTGTCTGCTTAATTTTCCCCACAGTATGTTCCATAGGTTTAGCTCACATTGCTGTGTTACTGAATACCAGCCCTAAACATGTCAAATTAGTACTTGTTCAATACTATGCCCTTCTATTGTCCAACTCTATTTGATATTCTTAGTTCCAAATACCATGTCTTTGGTTTTGGCATAGCTAATCACTAAAGATTCCTAACATTGGACAGGAAATGCATATACTGCTGGGAGCAGAGTGGCACAGAAAGCAATCACCTGCTTCATTTTGCCCTTCAAGGCCTCTAAGATGGACTAAGAAGAGGAATGTCCCCATGCCTCCGAAACAGGCGGGGGATGATGGGACATGTCCCCTCCACACCACCACTTTCTATGCCCATGGTGGAGGTATCCCATACCGATAAGTTATTTTAGGAGTCTCAATCAATGACAGTAGGAAAGTGCCTGCTGGGAGCACCAACGGTGCTCAGTGGCAGACAAAGATCCCACTAACTGGAGTCTCCAGTTCTGGGGACCATAATTCCCTTAAGGTTCCCATAGTTCACAATCATAGCTCAATAGGTACATCAAGAAGTGCTGAACACCAGACTGGAATTGAAATCAATAGTTTGAGAGCTTGTGGAGCTCAGACCATTCAGGTTACTCCACAAGCTCTCAAACTACCTATTGATTGATTTTACACAGCAGAAACGCAGAGGGAGATCCATACACGGTGCCTGCTTTTTAATACCTATGGGAATGCCTCTCTCATGTGCCAATACACAAGTCAAGATCAGCCAAGCACTTGAGCAAACAGTCCCCTGAATTAACAGATATCTGATGCAATATAAATGCATAGCTATATAGAGACAAAATAGCTGCTCATATTTGGTTTTCAGCTTTGTAATGCGAGTTGGATGCATCTGTTGAATTCAGGAGGAACCAGGAGACCAATTTAAAATATTCCTTAGCCAACTGTACTTGAATATGGCTCCACTCATGTGTCACATATTTTCCCCAGACTTTTCTATCCATGTTTGCTTTGTTTCACAGATCTATCTGTCCTTTTCCCCTTCCTTTGCTCTTGCTTGATCCTGTAGTGAAGTCAAAATGTTAACTATGCATTGGCATCAAAGCAGAACCCTTTCTTCAATGCAAGATCAACCAATAGGAGAGCTGGACTGAGAGCAAGTAATCTCTTGCTAAGCAATAATCTTCAAGGCATAAAACAGAAAACGACTGGCAGAATAAGCTGCTTTGTGGATAACTATGCTAGTGGAGGCTCCTTAGGGTGGGTAGGGAAGGTTGAACCTATCCTGCCTTTAGTTCAATACAGCACAAACTTTATCTGCTGAAGTAATAGTTCCCAACATGCTAGCATGAGTCTGTAATAGCTATCCACTTTCAGAAGCCAACAGTCTCTTTACTTAGATTTATGGAGATAAGAATGTATTTCTAAATCTTTACCAGGAGCCAGAAAGGAGATATTTTAAGAATATCTTATTGCTACTGTCCTCGTAGGTTAAAAATATCAGAATCAGGCAGCTGAAAGTATATGAAGCTAAGGGGGAATTTAAAAAAATTGAGTAGTTTATTTAAACTCCAATTAAACTTGCTGGAAATTCCTGGAAATTCAAATAAGCCTAGGTTAAATACAAAGGATAATTTCCTCCTGCTGGAGAGTAATAATGTGATCCCTCTATACTATTACACTTAATTGTTCTGTGAATAAATTTACAATATATCTGGTCACCCAACATACTTAAAGCATGATTTTATCTTACAGATTGATAAGGACTGTTTTAATGATGGTAAGGATTTGTTTTACAAAAGTCAATAATCTGTTTTAGTAAGGTAAAGGGGGCTTTTAAGATCAGTTTGTAGCCATGTTAGGGGACCCAGTAAAAATACAATTATGTTCTGTAGCAAAGGTGAGATCACAGCTCTGGATGTTTTTAAACGAGCAAGGCTGCCGGGGGGGGGGGCTGTATCTGCGGAGTGGCACAGCCACTCATGTGGAGAGAGTGGGGAGGGATTCTACAGGTGACTCTCAGCGTGGCTACTGCAGCAGCCACCCCCTGCCAGGGACCATGGGAAGAAGGAAGTGCACTGGGCTGGTCTTTGAAACTGACATGTCCCAGGCATGAGCGCTGGGGAACCCCGGGTCAACATCTGGTGGTCATGAACCAGATATAACAGAGGCCCACAGGACAAAGCAGGCTGCTGTCACGCCTGATTTTACCCTTAGATGAAGTCTTCTCTGCACTACAGAACCATACCATGCTGCTGCTACGCTGACCTAGCTGCAATATGATTTGATTCAATAATTATAGCTCAGATGAGCCCTAAGTTGTAGCTCTCTACTGAAAGCGACCATGTACAATAGAGCTTCACATAAAATTTGTCAACTTCAGTGACAAAATGTTACCACTTTTTCTCCAAAAATATTGCCTTACTGACCCAATACATTTGTGGGACACAGCATTATGAAATTCTGACTACTGATCTAGCTTCTTTCGGACTGACTATGTTACATGTCTGTGTGGCCTGAAAGCTTCACATTCTCGCCAACAGAAGCTGGTCCAATAAACGATATCATCTGAACTACTTTGTCTCAATCTCTAGTTTTCCCCCCGAGTTACATCTTTGAAGCTCCTTTGAAAGTAAAAGGGTTGCGCAGGTATAAATGACGGTAGAATCGGCATTGCCAATTTTTTGCTATGGTGCAGATACAAGCCAAAAAACCCAACAACCTTCACTTGGTTGCCATATTCCAAAATGGATTGGCTTCTGTGGCAATTAAAAACAGTAGCCTACATTCCCAAGAATGGCAATTGATTCTGAATGTGATAAGTTCTGTGGTAACCTGATTTCTATAGCACTTACGCTCAGTTTTTCTGAACATTCAAAAATTGAGGTGCTAAAAAAAATAATCAAATATCACTTTTCAAAATTTGGGTCAACATCGTATTTGTAAATTGAGTAAATATGATTTTGAAAGATTCTTTAAAAATGGAGGCTTATGGAATCGTATGAGTTGTTTTTCAGAATGAAAACATGCTTTACATTTTTACCCATAGAGGCAAAACAGTAGTATTTTGCAGATTATATAGTATAACAACTTATACTATACACTGAGAAAATACTTCTCTGCCAGCAGTGTCAACAATGGGTCCTCATATGGTCCTCTACAAGTGACGATGACCCCCTAGCACTGACAAGACTAAACTCCAATCCTCAAAGCATTTGCACTGGCAGTGTCCCTCATACCCATTCCAGAAATCAAGATAGGCTATGTTCCCCCACTGGGTGCTTGCAGACCAGCCGTGGCCCATCCATCTAAGGTGCTCCAACAGATGTGGAAGTGGAGCCTGCTTGCAGCGCTCTGGAACACCCCAAACCTGGGCACTAGCCGGAGGTGGAGCTGCAGTCCATCTGCTCAACGGCCCCGTGCTGCAGCTCTGCTTTTGGATGGCTGATGCCCCAGGCAACATCATAAAGTTGCGGGCACCAGCCTAGAACATCAGTTGATCTGCCCGCAACTCTATGGTGCGGCGGGGGAGGGGGGGCACCACACAGATGGACTGTGGGATGGGGCAACTGTCAGGTCCGTCTAAAAAAAAAACACCATGGGGGGCTGCAAACGGGTGAACGCGGGGGTGCACCCCTAGAGCAGCTCCAGGAGCAGGCAGCCTCCATGTCTGTCCGTTTACACCCACTGAGAGTGATCCCAAACCCCCGTGCGTATGTACTTGCGTGGCTTGTGGACATGCCATAACTCCAACAGCACAAGCACGCATGAAGTCCATGCGAGGGTTGCACATGCTGTTTGTGCAGCATGTTGGGATCGGTCCCACTGACTGACACACTTTCTTTAATAATGTTGAAATTGGTTTGTCTCAACTAAGCCTCTGATCCTCAAGACATTTGCACTGGCAGTGCCCCTCAAACCTTCTGAGCAAATGCATTGATTTTTTGCCGTAGGCATGGGGGGCAGCATATAAATATAATGAAATAAATAAATAAATTTTAAAAAAATTATTTAAATTACTATCAGCCTGTAATAAGCTGGAAACATGTACACTAAATGTGAATCTGTAAACAAAAATAACAGTGTGTACAACCAGTGATACCTTTTTTGTTGTTGGTTTACTGTTATTGTCATGTTTGTTTAATACATTTTTTTAAAAAATGACTATCAGCAACAATTAACTTTCCTGCTGCAGATAACAACCAAGCGTAATTAGGATTCTTAACTAGGACAATCAATTCTTGCTCAAATTCGTAAGAGTTAAACAGATTGCCAAACTCATGCTGAGACAGAAATTTTCTCTCTGGTAACACAGGCCTTGTTCCTATAACACTTGTGCTTAACTTTACTTGTGTAAGAATTTCCACTGAAGTCAGCAAACAGGAATAATTTTTTCTTCCTTCCTCAACAGTACTCACTGGGATCACCCAGTAGGTGGGCACGCCACCCAGGACCAATTCCCTATGACAGTCCAATCCTGACCTTTCTGGTTTCTTCTTATTTTATTTTATTTTAGCTGCAAAGGTCTCTTCAGAGGATTTCTGCTCCCCAGATTAGGATTTAATTGTATTCCTAGTGAGTCTCTCCTGGTTGTGCTCGCTCTTTCAGATGAATGTTTAATCAATATGATTAGGATCACATCCCTCAGTCTAATCTCTTTACACAATCTGTTGTGACAGCTCCGAGTATAGTACTCCCTAAAGGAAATATTAGATAACACCCTATCATTTTATTCAAATCATATTTTGCACTCTGCACTCTCAGTCTAATGTTCTTCTTCTCTGGATTATATTTTGTGATATCCAGGAGGCACTAAAATCCTTCCCATAAGGATTAGACTCATATTGATATTAGCCACCATCATCATCTTATTAGCATATGTGAATATTATGTCAGGAGGGGGATGGTGTATGGAGAAATGGAAATTCCATATTAGAGAAACATGAAGAAGAAAGATTTTAGGAGGGGGGGGGAAAGGAAGTGAAAAGGAAGAGGGGGAAAAAATAGGACAAAGAAACCACAGATATGAAGATGAGCTATGCACCCCTCAAACCCAACAGGAACCGGCTTCCTTTCTCAAAACTGCACAACACAAACTTCACCTAAAGCAGGGGAAGTGCTAGCCCAGTGAGGGCCATAACAGGGATATTTGAAGAGCAGGCTCCATAACTTCCCAGCAGCAGGCTCAACAGCACCATAAGGGAGGCACAAGGGTCAATAGCTTATTTTTCTTATGTCTAGTGGCACCACTGCCCAAAATGGGAGGGATTCATCTGCAAACACCCAGGATGGGGAGGGGAGGAAACTCTCAATCCAGTACGGCAGCTTTGGGAGGGGACATTGCAGGGTGGATAGTTAATACTCACGCAAATGGTGCATTCACGTGTGATTTCGCCTGCATTTAGAATTTCCTACAGGCGTTAATTATTGCCCATAATCACCACTGCATTTAACGGAGTTCTAGTCCGCCCTAGTTGCCCTGCCTGCTGCTAGCAATCCTGTGATGTTGCATGACTGTAAAAAACCCGCAAATGAACTGATTCCAACATCCATGGTCTGGCGGTAGATTCAGCCTGGGCAACACGGGAGCTCGAAATGAAAGTAAACAGGCTAGGTTAGGAACATACAATCGCATGCCCTTTACTGCCTCAAAACAGGAAGGTTGAGTTGGATTGGGGCCCTGGTGCAGAAGATAAAACGGGGCTCCTCTGCCCCCATGAGAGGGGAAGCAGCTGCTCCAGGGAGCCTGTCCCCTGTCGGCCCCACCCCTTGTGGGCCCCTAATCTATTCACAGTTACAAATAATAATAATAACGGGAGGTCAGCGATCGGGAGCTCTCATCCGGTGAGGATGCA
Organism: Sphenodon punctatus; assembly: GCA_003113815.1. NCBI lineage: Eukaryota > Metazoa > Chordata > Lepidosauria > Sphenodontia > Sphenodontidae > Sphenodon > Sphenodon punctatus. The sequence goes on from QEPC01010693.1 coordinate 1,538,020, forward strand.
CCTAAAAGTCACCTCACTTTCAGCCTCAGCAGCCTCCGGTTCTCTCTTCTTACGCTTAGATCAAGGCAACTCGTTCCTGCAGCGGAGCCGCGTTGCCTGGCGTCTCTGGCTCACCCGTCCGCCCACTCCATGAAGCGAGTTTAAGCGGCTACCTCCACGCAGTGTAGTTTACAGCTAACCGGAGGAGCAGCCGCTAGGTGGAGCATCTTCTCATTGCAGCCCTGGGGCAAGGCTGGGGCTCCAGGGTTGGCGGCGGCGGGGCCTAGCGTCTCCCCCTCACTCAGAGAGGCGGCGTATTCTGAAAAGAAAGATGGGCTCAAGCCGCCTTTCTCGGAGCCAGAAGCTACTCCGGGGCAATCTCCTTAGAGAGGGAGGCACTGACCCGCTGCTCAGGGGGAGGGTTGCCAGTGCCACCTAGGCACATTTGTGGAAAACACATGTTGCAGGGCCTGCTGAGGCGCCAATGCAGGCCCTGCAACATGTATTTTTCATACGTGTTCCTTACAAATGTGCGCAGGTGGCCGCAACCCTAGCTCAGGGCGAGTCTGCGGGGCAGAGAGGGGAGGGCGCTGCCCGAGGAAGCCCCGGCAGAGGCTCCTTTTCTAATACGGGGGGGCGCGTTTCTACTGCGCGAGGGGTGGCTCAAGGAGCAAAAAGAGTTGATTCCTCTGGCTCTACGGCGAGCGAGGGGCTGCCTAGAGCGGGGCTTGGTGGCGGCGGCGGCGGCGGCGGCTGCTGCTGCCTGTCTCCCCGGGCCGGGGAGGGAGGCACGGCGGCATGAGAAGGGGTTAGCAGCAGGGGGCGCTGGCGGGCACAACACGCGTTTACACAGAGCGCGCGCGGCTTCCCGCCTCTGGGACGCGGGGGAAGGGCTGCCCCCGCTGCCTCCTCAGCTGGGCTTGCTCCGCGGCAAACGCCCAAGCCTTTCGTTCCCTTTAGTTGCACCAAGTCACCCCGAGCTGCCGCTGAAGAGTCTGCCCAGCGGGGGGGAGCTAGGTTAATAAGCAGCTGGGGGGTCCGAGGTGACTGGGCTTGCAGGGAATGCTCGGGCCAGTCGGTTAATTCCAATGGGATCATTATTTGCTTCTAAAAGCATCATCCCCAAGGTGGGTGCCACGGGCCCGGCGACTGAGTATTGGCTACGGGACCCACAAAACAGGCTGGGCGGGAGGCTGATTTACATAGGGAAAGGCGGAACACGTGCTCGAGCAGATGGAGAACAAAATTGCCTTCCTCCAGTGAGGTCAGGCTTGCCCCCTCAATCAATGGGGATTTGGACATTAATTTCTACCCAAACGAGATCGCACCTTGTAACTGGAAAAGCCACTAAAAACTCAGCAGCCCGGGGCGAGAGAAAGGAAACAGCAGCAGATGAATTCAAAGAAACCCAGGATGACTCGCTCCCCTCGTTCACCCTGCGAGCCCGTCTCGCCCATCCCAAACACAGGAGTCGCCGCTGCAAGTCCCGGCGGCTGATCTGACCTGGCTTGGGCACGTACTGCGCTAGCAGCCGCACTGATGGAGGGGCTCGTTTCCTCCCGCTGGGGGAGGCTAAAGGGGATCGCTCTCTCATCACAGGCGAGAATTGAAATCTTTCGTCAGCATTGGGAACGGGGCTCTCCGCGCCGCGCAGCTCACCCGACAGTCAGGGCTCGCTGTTTAAGTTGTTTTGGCAGCGGTATTAAAATAAAAACGATCGTTTTAGTATTTTAGAGGGAGAGAACAAATAATAAATTGGCAATGGACCTGAAAGGGGGGGGTGTAAACAAACCGCTCTCTGCGGAGCCCGCGTTTGCCTTAGTAAATCACATCATCTAACAGAGCCGGGCGAGATAACTTTATCGTCTGCTAATGTCAACAAATAAGCAGCATCCAGCCCCTTGATCTTTATTTAAAGCTAAGCTTGCTTATCTGTGTCATCCTAGGCAGATTAATTAGATACATTTATTCACAATTTGGCGTCTGGCACCCCGTTTTAGGAATGCCGGATAATCACAAGGTGTTAATTGGGGCCAGCTAGGCACTTATGTTTCTATTAAACAGTGTGAGAACTTTTCACAACTATTCAGGTTTTGGTTTTTTTTTTACTGTGCAGTGCAAAAATATACAGATTTTTAGACGCGGTGTGGGGGTGTAGACAACTTGCAACACGGAAAGGGTGCAGGCGGCAGGCAGTGAGCTTTTAGGCAGATTGCTTTACAAAGAGAGGGGCAAGGGGCAAAGGAGCAGAGGCACTGGAGCCCCCCCCACACACACACCCCATCCGTTCCTACTGGTTGCTCCTTCTGGCAGTGCTTTACCATGCTAAGAATTTAATCGCGTCTCCGGCTGCGATCCATAAACGATTGGAGCTCTGGTGCGCGGCCATAAACTTGAACTGTCCAGGCGAAAGGCTGCTTTATATTGTAATAGCTAGCCCCCAAATTTTGCTCGTATGACAAAGACTCAAATATCAGCCAGGATGGCCATCTCACTTATGGTCCCTACCCCACAGCTTGGGAAGTTGAAAGCATCTTTGGAGAGAGTCTAGGATGCAAGCTTTGGGTAATAAACTCCCTCCTTTTGCAATCTGTTATAGTGGAGCCCGCACCGCTATAGAGTTTGTGCCTTATTTCTAATTTAGATTTGCCCCATTTTCTCCCTCATCCACTGGTTTATGTCTCCCGCGCTAGAGCCTGTATTAAGAAGAAAAGGGAGCCCAGGTGAGTAGCGTAAAACCGCTTGCGAAAAGGGAGTCCTGGCTTGGGAGCAGCAAGCATCCGTTTGCTGTAATTCCTGGGTTTACAGTGCCGTAGCCCTGAAGCCACTCGCTGCTTCTCAATTATTCTATTGACTTCAATGGGAGTGAGTGACTGTCCGGGATTCCCCACGCATCCACCCGGCGCTGAGCCCCAGCAGGTTTTGATAAGAAATGTCTCCCCAAAGTTTCAGAACCATCAAAAGAACTGGCCTCTCCCAGAGCAAAGCTCCCTGCACCCACCCGCCCTGCTCGGGTGATTGCATATGTGCAGCCGAGGATGTCTCTCTACCCTTGCCAGGGGAGGGGGTTGTTTTGTTTACGCTGGGTTTAATCCCATCACTGACTGCATTGCCCAAGGGATAAAAAGATCAGCGCCTTCCGGCTTCCATCCGGCGCGCTGCATGAGCTAGCTAGAGGATACCTGGCTTTGCGGGAGAGAAGCGCATGAAAGTGAAGAATTTGGGGAGGCAGCATCCAGCGACACCCTGCTAGGGAATGGGGGCCCACGCCTGCCCCAGCACCCCCATCTTGTGCTGCCCCGAGGGAGCTCAGGGGAACACCGCCTTGGGCGGCCGTGGTAGCAAGATCTGGTAACTCCCCTGGGGTACAGCGACTTCGAATGGAGCTGCAAAGCGCCTTGGCACAGCCCCATTGACACTGCTCCTTCCAGAGCCGCCTGGAGTCCTGCCCTTGCTTCTCCCCACTGAGAAAGGTGTCCTGGTTCCGCGTCAAGTGGGGGGGAGGGGGAGGAGTGGTGCAGGGAAGGCGAATTGATCATCTTTTGGATTAAAATCCCTCTCCAGCGTCATTCGGGCTGGTAGCCAGAGTGGGAGACGACTCCTCTGAAGATCAGTAACTTTGGTATGGCTCTTTGGTATTAGTTCAGAACCTAAACTTTTATTCCCGTTGTTCAGCATTTAGATTATGGGGTGGGGGGAAAGAGAAGCACTTCCCATCTTCCCTGCTCTGCTCCTGGGGAAACCAGTGACCTCAAACTAGAAGGATTGGGTAGGGGTTTCTTAGTTAGGTAGCCAAGGTTGAATTCTCTTACCCTTAGAAGCTGAGGATACTCTTTATCAGCAGATCCCATCCTGCTCCCAAAACTGCAAGTTTGTCCACAGTAACTTGGTTAAGAAGGGGGAGGAAAATGGCAAGAGCCCCATCTTTTGCTCCAGTATCGCAACACCTTTATTAAAAATTACAGCTATGTACAGACAAAAGTCAAGAAAACTGAACTGCTTTCATAAAGCTAGCAGCTGGCTCCTTAACATTTGAAGTGATTATCTGCAGGAGTGGAGGAGTTACAACACTTTCAAGTTATTACAGGGCAGCTGAAAAATACATTCTTTACCTACAAATAAATAGATATTGCAATGTACTCTCAGCATATATTTTTACAAAAAAAAAAAAAAAAATAGCTTCAGCATCCCCAAGTCTGTTCAGCTAGTTAAGATTGCCTTTAACACTCCAACCCCCAGCTTGGTATGGTCCCCAACTGGATGTCTATAAGAGTATTTATACAATATATTCCACAATATTCTACAGTGTACCTAGACAAACACAGCTGTACACTTAGTGCTGCACTGTTCTGCACTTCCATGGACTTTCTTCGTGCTACTTTCTAGCCAGCATTTTAAGTCCACCCAGGATTAGCGAAAGCCAGGATTGGGGTTTTTTTTTGTTAAAAGGTCTGGTATCCAGTTGCTTCTTGAAGGGCTTATCCCTCCTGGGTAGGCAGGCTTCGTCCAGGGTACTCTTTCCAACCCATGCTAACTGAATCAAGTTAGAATTTTTGGATGGGCAGCCAGATACTGATGAGACATCCTTACCAAAGTCCGACCCACCTTGCTCGGAGACCTAGAAAAAAAGTCACCACACTTGTGTGGCAGTGCACAGCACTTACCTCTAGGCCACTGAGTCAGCCAGACTATACAGTTTAGTGTTTCCAATAAATAAGCCACATTGTAAAAGAAAGGATCCTGCTTAGAACTCCCTCCACTATCCCCCTTTAGTTCCTTTTAATATTAAATATCAACTGAAATACATTCCCCACCCCCTTCTCAGTTACCTGCAGTAGTCAAAAAGCTTTGGCACCTTCTATAGAATTGCACAAAACAATTCAAGGTGGAAGGCAAGAGTCTTTTTGGCAACTTTTATGCAAAAAAAACCAAGGCCACCATGAAAATTCAGCCAGTCAGAATAAAAACAATGCTCTAGGAACTGGTGTAGAAAGCATAGTAGCCCATGACTTTTGAAGCGTCTTTGTTATAGTCCTCAGCATTAATGTCCTCACACTTCATGGTTGGAGAATTTTCATTGCTTGAAGTGCTGGGGGAGAGTCGTCTTCTCTTACAAGCACCCGTGTAGATGCCAGAATCATTTGAGTCTAGGGACTTTATGGAAGGCGGGGTCTCTATCCAAGATGAGCCTATTTCTTCCTTCACCTTTTCCTTGGAAAGATGGTCTTCAGGGAAGCCTGGAGGACTTGTTCTGGAGGTCCAAGGTAAGCCAGTTCTCATTTTTCGCTGATAAGAGCCTCTGCTTCCCCACCCCGCCATGGATGGGAATGTTGGATCAGGATAGTAACTCAAGGCATGAGATGTCTGCAGGGGCAGGGATTTAATGCCATAAGGGAGTAAGGTGCTAGGGGAGTACTCCGATTCATAGGAGTTCATGTCAAGTTTGTTGGCACCAGGTTGCTGCACAGGAGCAACAAACCATCTCTGGGGAGGATTGACTGCCTCTTCATTCTGCTGAGGTGAGAGAAGGCCATTTGTCTGTGGTACGGTTCTCTCACCATTATAGAATCGAGCTGATGGCAAGTTGTTGACAAACTGTTCCTGGAAGAATGGTTGCACACTGTACCGGGCTCCTGGGACAATCTGTTGGGATCTAGGAGAATCCGTGGGAGATGGAGTTAATCTGTCATTTTCTGAAGTTGTGTACATGCTACAACATAAAAAAGAAACACTAAGAGCATTGTTGTTTTACAGTTTCATGTGCTGGATTCTGCACTAAAACTACGATAATAGGAGTCAGGGATTTGGACTCCTGACAATTTGTCCAGCCTCAGATGAAGACCAATTTTGCCATGTCTCTAATTCCGCCGTAGGCATATATCCAAGCCTGGAATTCCAAGTACAGCTTCCCTTGATATGACTAGTCAAACCTTTTAAAGCCCACTTCTAGTCAAGATAAACCACAACCTTTTATATATTACATACAGTAACATGAGGATAACAGCACATTTATAAGCCTGTGTGTGAGCGTACCGTCGAGTTCTTGAATAAAATTTCAGACACCTCCATATAAGCAGGGACCTGTATTTTCCGAGATCATGGTACTTTAATATTTGTGGGTCCTTCATAAAATCTTAAAGAGGTTTGTCTGCACTTCTGAACAAGTCCAATAAATTTCCTGTATTTACAGAGCAAAGCTTTTGCCAGTACCGTCAGCCAAGATTTTGGGGAAGCACCTGAAAAAATCCTATCCTGATAGCGTAATATTATTCACCCTAAAAAGTCTTGGCACTGACAAAAAAATAAAGCCAGTTTAAGAGTTAGAATTATTTCCTCTATTTAGGAAAAGTATTGTCTAGCTCTTATCAACAACTAAGTTCCTTTGGGAAACCTTTCCTCTTTTACTGGAATTTTAAACTATGTCCTTCATACAGATAACTTTAATCAGGTAGGTAAAGATAGGTGTACTTACGAGTCATAGTTGTCCCTGAAGCCTTTTGCAAAGGGATTGTGGTCAATTTTAAGTTGTGTGATCTAAGAGGGGGGGGGAAAGTAAAGTCTTGTTTCTAAGTTTCTAGCCGCCCCGAGCTGCATTGCAGGAGGGGGCGGGATACAAATCTATAAAATAAATAAATAAATAAAATATAAGTTTTGAAGCCTGCACATTAAGATAGTTTAAATAAATATATTTTGCTCTTACATCAGTATTTTGATATGCAGTGACAGCTATGAATTGAGTTTCGGGAAAGTTAAACGTCTGGGTCTTTGACGAATCATTCAGATCCTCAACCCCATCTTCGGTTACCTCCACAATGTGAAGTCGAGGTTGATACTTGTGCAAAGACTGCAGTACTATCATCTAGAAAGACATCAAAGGAATTAGCAGCCCAAAATAAAGTCACTGAAGTCTTGGTAAGTCTTCAGATTTAACATAACCTTCCACCCTCCTTTTTTCCAAATAAAGTGCTCCACTTATTAAATATGTTACAGAGATAGCGTATTGGTCCAAAGTGACAGAAGAAAACAAAGTGGTTCAAATGGTATCTTTTATTGGAACCAACTGCTGTTGGTGAGAATGAGCAAGATTTTGGGCCAGACAGGGCTGTTCCTCAGGCAAGTAGCCTAGCCAGAAAAATGATTATAAACTGGGCAAATGTAGGGCAGGTATAGAAGAGAGGGAGCAAATGTAGGGCATGCATGTATTTATATATTTCCAGAGTTTTGTCTGTGGTGACAATTTGCTGCTCTATGGGATAATATTTAGACCTTGCTATGGGCCTAATCCAAAACCACCCATTAAAGTCAATGGAAAGACTTCCATTGACTTCAGTGGATTTGAATTAGGCCCACTATCCAGTAATAAAACCTAGTGAAGCCATTTTATTTATTTTTATTTATTTTATTTAATACATTTATACCCCGCCCCTCCTGCACCGCAGCCCGGGGCGGCTTCCAGCAATTTCAAATACAATAAAAACAATTTAAAACATTTACCTGGGTATTATTGTTGTTGGCACCTTTATTATTTGTCAGTTTCAGTTTCCCAAAGGAGATCTCCTGCCTCATCCAGTGGGCCCCGGTGTTGGGGGATTCGGGGTGAACATACATCTTGTTGCCTGTTGGGAGAGGGGAGAGAAGATGACTATATAAATGTTCGTGTTGGCCACCAGGAGCCTCTACTGGATCTGGCTTGGGTAGAGTAGTCCAACCTAAGTGCTTGTATTCCTGACGGGGTTATGGATTATGGGAAGCCGTTAAGTATCCACTTCCATAGTTATTGACAGAGGATCCAACCCAACGCCCAGCCATTGCCACAACCTCTTCTCCCCCCCCCCCCAAAGTGAATGCAGGCGCTGGAAGGTCCTACTACCCAGGATACCAGTCGGCTGGTCCCAGCAGACTTGGGAGCCATCTTTCCTCGTTGGGGAAGAAAGGCCTCCCAGTAGAACCTGGCAGTTTACCCCCGCCCTCCCTCCGCCTCCTATTGGGATAGCGCCCAACCAGGCCTTGTCAGGAAGTCTGCCACCATCGGTCTCTAGGCCTAGCGCGCTTGCTGGGGAAGGGGCCGGCACAGGCTGGGGAGCCACACTGTAATCAAGAAGCCCCTGCACTCGCCTTGCATGTTGTTGTCTGCTTTGCCGCAGGTCACCCACTTGCCCCCCTGGAAGCGCCAGTGATTAGGATCCGCCAGCACAACTTCTACGAACACATTGTAATGGGCCGTGGGGCTGAGGCCGGTGATGTTAAAGCTCAGGAAGGGGAACATCCGTCTGCAAAGGAAAGACACACAAGATTAATACCGGCCGCAAAGCTCTGGGCGGAGGAGTCGGGGAATCACTCGAGCCGGGGCCACGCCGCCAGCCAGTACTACTCTGATGGATCTCCCCTCCTGTCTGAATCCGAGACAGCAGCTTGTATCCCGACTTCTCCAGTCTTTCGGGAGCACTGCAGCTAGCCCGTGCTATAATGGGTACGGCGCTCGGCTACTCCCAGGAGTCTAGGCACTCCTAAGAATGGAGGCAGATGGTGGTTTCCAGCTTGGGGCACAGCTAGAGGCCTTTGCTCTGCAGCGCACTGGCTGCTGCAATCCCCTTGCACGGAGCTAAGTCTGGACCAGTCCCGCCGCGGCATGCTCTTTGGGTTAGAGGGATGCGATAGGAGCAGTTCAAGGGCTCAGCGCTTGACGTTGCTTCGGCCCAAAGACAAGCATCATTATGCGCCCTTTAATTGTACATTGAAGACCGCAGACGCAGCGTTTGTGCCCGGTATACCCTTCAGAGAAGGGCTACCCAAAAGCAATCCTTGTGCTGCCCAAGATGCTGTGGCCTCTTCCTTTGTATCGGGGTTTCCTGCCCAAGGAAATTCACAGTCCGACCGAAGGCTAGGAAGTGTTCCCCATCCCTTGTCCGGAATAATTCCGGTAGGAATCGCCGCACCCAGGAGTTTGACCTAAATCTCTAAGTGTATATGCATTAAAAGTAATAAGATCGCACCCCAAACAGCGACTATTGCCTTTTTCGAGCCAGGAAATTTTCCTCCCAAGCCTGCTCCCCTCTGAAAGCTCCAATTCGCTCCCCCAAATCGTGCCGCTTAGTCCCGGGACAGCGTTCGTTCTCCGGTTGTCCCAGGAAACAGGTCAGAGCCGGTTCCGAAGCCTCGGGCACATTTTTATCCCCCTGAAATCGGAGCCGGGGATCTTGCTGTGCAAACGGCAACGAATTATTCGTTTGAGAGCTAAATTCCCGGGACGGAAACAGCAACACTGTGAACCCGTCAGACAGCCGCCTGGACGGAGGGGTGGGGAAAGCGTTTACCGTTTCCCCACGACACGAGAGACAGGCTGGCACCGCGGCAGGCGGAATGCGAGATCCCCGCTGGCGGGATTATTGCCGGGCTCCTTACCTGCCCTGCTTGGTGATGATCATCTCCGTTTGGTGCCGGTGGAACTTGAGCCAGAGTGGCCGGTTGCAGAGGAAGACCTGCGCCCGGATGCCTGCCCCGGAGCCGGGCACCCCTAGGCTCCCCAGCCCTCCGCAGGAGCCCGTCGCTGGATAGGGGCTGTACAGGGCGCCCGGAGCCCCTTGGCCGTATTGGTAGCCACCTCCGCCGCCTCCGAACTGCGCCCTACCGCCGGGGGAGCACACAGCGGCCGGAAAGCCCCCCGGAGACAGCATGGAGCCGTAGGGGTAGCGCGCCCCGTTGGGCGCTTGGTACATGGAACCGTGCTGCGCCGCCGCCGGGTAGGGGAAGAGGGAGCAGGGCCCACCCAGCTCGGCCCCTTGCGGCCCGGGAGACTGCAGGTAATAGCGCTCCGGGCTCAGGCTGTCCATAGAGTAGCGGGCGGCGGCGGCCGGGGGCAGCTCTTCCTCCCCGCAGGGGGAGCCCTTGCGCCGATCCGGGGCAACTTGTTTGGAGACCGCGCCGGGGAACGCCGGGGACTCGCCGGCGGCCTCCGCCTCGCTCAGCATACCGGGGGCTGCGGTGCTGCCGGACCCGCCGCCGCTGAACTTCTTCTGCTGCTGCTGCTGCTGCCCCCCCTTGTCCAGGTCCAGGCGCTGGGGCGATCCAGAGCTGTGGTGGCTGCGGCTGCTGCGGGCGCTGCTCTCCAGAGGGTAGAAGGGGGGCCCGGACAGGCTGCCTGCGCTGCCCAAGAGCTGTTCCCCTAGCTGCATCCTCGGGCGGGCTGGCTGGCTGGCTGAGGAGAGGCAGGGAGGGACTCTCCTCCCTAGGAGCCAAGTCCAGAGCGCACACGCAGCTCCCCTTCCCCACAGACTTCCCCGCAACTTCAGCACCCACCCGACCGGCCGGCCAGCCAGCCAGCCGCCTAGCCCCCCACAGCAAGCGCTGTCACCTGCATCCACACCCTCCTGCCCACCCAAGTCACGTCTGCGAGCAAGTTGCTTGGGCTCCAGACTATTTATATAGGCGAGCGGGCTGCTCAGGCCGCCGGGGAGGGGCTTGCGCGAGGCTGGCAGCCCCTCCATCCTGGCTGGCCGATTGGCTGATTCGCGTGACACTAATTTAATTAGACAGCTACTAATTGGAACAAGTCACCTGTGACTCCATTTTTCCCCTTTAACTGGCTCCTGATGGGAGAGCAAACCCGCTCTTCGTCCCCATTGGGTTCAGTGAAAAGGGGGGGGGGTGAGCTAGCCAGCGTGTGTAACCATAGGCAAGAGGTACCCCGGCTGCCGGCTTGTTCAGACCCTGGCCTCAGCACAGCACACAGAGCGTCCAGGCCTCCCAGATCCCCACTGGGAGGAGAAGGGAGGCGACTTAGGACAGGAGCGCAGCCCCAGGAGGGCGGGCAAGCAGGGCTTCTCCCCGGGGGGTTAGTGGATTGGGGCTGATATTTAACCAGCGGGCGAGACAGGTCCAATAGCCAGGGCCAGGCAAGATCCACATTACACTGAGAGGTGGGCGAGATGAAGGGAGCAGTCTCGCCTTTGACACCTCGTAACAGTCTGGCAAGCAGGGCAGCCACCTTTTTTGACATGCTGCCTCTTCCCTCCCCTCCCCCCGTTCGGGTGACCGCAGAGAGAGCTCCCCACCTCACCAGGCAAAGGCAAAAGAAATTTGCAATTGCATGTTTCAAAACCTCAGCCCCTTTCCCTGCCTCTCTGATGATGAATCACTGCCAGTCGGGATGCCGTTCTCCTGGTGCTGCCCGACGAGACTCCGCAGCAGAGCCGGGCCTGAGCCTGGATACATTGTCCTGCCCCATGGCCCAGAAGCCTGGCTAGCCAAGATCACCATTAGAAAGAATGAAATCTAGTTTCATTTGTTTTTTAACGGTCAAAGCAGAAGCAAACTGCGGGCGAGGAGGGGAGAGCGAGTTTGCAAGGGCTTTCTCTTGCAGATGCGGGAGCTTTCAGAGAGTGTGCTCGCATTCTTAACACAAGCATCTCAAAAGATTTAAGGCAACATTTCGTTCCTGGAATGAATTGTCGTTATAAGCACTGCGAAGATTCAATTACACAGGGATGTAAATACTGATTTAATTACGTGGGACTTACACGGCAAGCCACCAACACAGAACTAAGGATCTAAGCGAAGACTGGATCCACCAACCCGATGGATTCGTGCCTGAGCAAACCTAGCTTGTAGTCTGATCATCTGCCCTCATACAACTCCCCTGCAATCAGAAGGGCGCATTAAGCAAGCCCCATGGGGGTGCAAACAGCCCGCCAGCCTCCGGTCCAGGGGGAATGTCACAAAGTTCGTCGCGCCCTGCACTGCAGTGATCTCCCGGGCTCGCTTTGTTTGTAAATACCAAGCACGCGTGCCGCTAAAAGGAGGCAGGAAATAATCGGGATTAAAAGACTGGGGTTTTCCTTAAGTGTGTGATCAAACCGGCCAGAGGCTCAAGCGGAGAATGACTGGGGAAGAGCAAAGCAGGAGTGCTCCGGTGCAGCAGAGACATGCCCCCGCCGCCACAGTGTTGTGTCTAACTTTTTGTTGTCCTTTCAACGAAAGGGAAATGCTCCGGCTAGCCAGGCGTTCTGGCACGTGTCTAAAAAAAACCTCAGCGCGCGCAGCTCCTGAGCGCTTGGCACTTTCTCCCAGCCAGGCAGTGGGGAGTTTTCGGTTTCCCCCACAGAACAGGGGAGTTTAAAAAATAAATAAATCCCTGCAATTCGTTTGCTGCTTGAATAGTGAGGGGTTCGCAGCACTCCCCCCCCCCCCTCCTCCTCAGCAAAATGACCGCTGAATGAAGAAAGGGGGAATTTAGCGCGCATTCACAGCGCTTCCAACCAACCTAGACAACGAAAAACACTGAGGGGAAATTAAGCTAGGAAAGGGCTCCGCCAAGCAGTGCCTCACCACCCACAGCGCTGCCCCCAAAGCTCAACCAACAGTAAATATTCCTACTCCAGATACTTGTTTTCACATTAAACATTGTTCAGTGTACTAAATCATAGAAAATAGCATACACTTCCACCACAGCAGGATAGCTGGAAATATGAAACGTCTCTCAAACTTAAGTTCTGGGGCCCTGCATTCCTCCTCTATCAAAAGCACAAAATCCCACCTAAGGCGGGTTTGCTGGAGCAGACAAACGTAGTCCTGATCGCAGGGCTCCGCAGGAGAAAGCTCTCCTTTCCCATTCGCCACTGCCTCTTCCCCAATTCACCGTTAAGCATATTTATAATCAAGTCTACACGTCAATGTTTCGTAACGATTTTAGGGGCTTCTTTCGCAGCATGAATGCGATTTAACGATTGCAGAAACCAACAAATCCACCTTTGATTTACGCCCCACAGACTGAAATCCATTCCGGATTAATTATACTCCGAAGTAAATGGTTGTAAAGAACTGCAGCTCCGGCTGCACTCTGGCCCCGGTGCAGGCGCCAGCGTACGCACTAGCTTTACTCCTGCTATTTTGATCTGGGCACAGAGGAGCCAGGGCAGCGCTGAGTTAATGTAGCTCTTGTCTAATGTCAGAGTGACCTATTCTGAATCCGGTAATCAGCTCAGCAGCAGCTTGGTTCAGCTCTCCTTGGGACTCCGGAGTGAGCCATGTTCATATGCCCAGAAGGTCCCGGTAAGACTGAGCAGTGTTTTAACAGGGGGTCGGGAGGGAAGAAAGACTACCTACTTGTTGTAACTAAGCCTCTCCATACTTTAGACATTACAGTACACGTAAAAATCATAAGTAATCAGATATCTGTGAAACAACAAGATATCCGGGCTACCAAATCAGCAAAGCCACTCAAACCACCCCAAACGCTGGGTCTTTAGGAGAGTAGCTGGCAAAAATTCATAATGTCCGACTCGAGTTTCATTGACTCTGAAGGAGCCATGTGCTCCAGGATGCCTGGATCTGTGCAGCTTTGTTAGGAGTTGCTGGTACATTTCAACTCCTGCTTTACTGGAAACAAAAAAGATTAAAAGCCAATACCTGTTGCTGCCTCCTCCTTCTGGGGTCTCAGCAAAAACATGCAAAGGGGGTCTTCAAGTAACGCTGCATAATCAGGACCTAGGAGAGGGACACATTCCTGAGCTAGCAGTACTTTGATATTGGTGGTTTTAATCATTCTGCCGCCAACACCCTTTGTCCACAGAGATAACAATACCCTCCAAAATCCTCCATTTTCACTAAGATGGTCAGAGAGAGACTTCTCCCCTAGACACTCTCCTGCAGCCTGAGAAAATGGGGGTGCTGGTGGGGAGACTGACTTCATTTTTTAATGTTTGTTTTTTTAAAACTGAAGGTATAATCCTCCAGCCATTGAAGTAAACAACAAACTTGACTTAAATGAGGGATGATTGTCCTGTGAGTTTAAATGTGTCAAGGAGCTGGACTGGGCCCGATCTTAGTCCGGATTACTCCACTGTTCTACAGCAAGTGGTTTGAGGATTGCATCCTTTGTCAATTTCTTTGTACCCTCTACTACCTGCAGGGAAACATTTCACACCTTACAAAGCATGGAAGGCACTGTGTGCACATGTGCTGGTGCCGCTGCCTCTGTTTCCAGCTGGGCGCGTGGCCCGAGGGTCACCGTTGCCGCCATCAATGAGCCGGACCCCTTACCTGCAGTGGGGGCTGGGAGCCAGGTAGGCTTGCCCCAGAGGAGAGGGAGAGATCCCCTCCGGGACAGCTCTCACCCCCCTTCATAGCAGGAGGGATGGGGACAAGGTAGGGGGCTCCTCCCCTGCCTTTAGGAGACTTCCGGTGGGCAGGGGTTAAGAGACGGGGCAGCCCGGCATTGCCGGTGCCGCCGCCTCTGTTCCCAGCTGGGCAGTGGCCTGAGGGTCACCGTTGCTGCTGCCAATGAGCCGGACCCCTTACCTACAGCGGGGCTGGGAGCCAGGTAGGCTCGCCCCAGAGGAGAGGGAGAGATCCCCTCCGGGACAGCTCTCACCCCCCTCCATAGCAGGAGGGGTGGGGACAAGGTAGGGGGCTCCTCCCCTGCCTTCGGGAGACTTCCGGTGGACGGTGGTAAAGAAGCGGGGTGACCTGGCGCCACTGCAGGTCGCTCACCGCAGACCGCGCCTAGCCTCTGGGTTAAGGACGAAGCATTATGAAGTGGTGAGGGCTCAGACTAATCGTACCTTGGCAGCTATTTTGGTTTTCTTCATGGGTGCGGGTGGAAAATTGGCCCAGCCGGCCCTGCGCCTGTTTAAGGCTAAAGTGATCCCTCAAGTCATGTACGCATTTCCGGTCTAGGGTTTTGCCTACTTGCACAGACTTGAGGTAATCCAAAATGGCTTTCTATGAGCAATATTGGGCTTACCTAGGGGTACTCCTCAAGTAATTCTTAGAGCGGAAGTCTTGTGTTCCTCGTTAAGACAAATAGCGTTGCTCGCAATGCTGAAATATAGGCTTCAGAAGTGGGTGTTTCCGGAGACAGATGGGTCACTGATTTCTTTAGCAGTGGCACACAAGTTACTAAATCCTTGGATTTCTCAGATGGTCGAGGAATTTCACAAGTTAGGTTATTCTTATGAAGTGTTGCTGAATTTAGGGTACGAGGCATCCAAACTATTAATTGCTAGGAGGTTGGCGGATCATGAGATCCAATTTGAGGATGCCCTGTTGAGGGAGCAGAGAGCTGTGCAGCATTATTTTCCCCCTTCCACTTTTCCTTTAAAATCAAATTATCTATTCACATGGGGGTAATTTCCACTCAGACAGGCCTTTACTAGGCTGAGATGCGGTGCTTTCTCTCCTGATATGCTAGAGGGTCGATATTTGGGTATACCTAGAGAACGAAGGTATTGTACCTTATGCGATCTGCAGGTGGTTGCCTCCTTGGTCCATGTATTATTTTATTGTCCAGCATTGACAGCCTCAAGGAAAAGACTTCTGGACTCCCTTCCCTTTCACGCGGTAGTGAACAATCCTCCCCTTATGGTTGGGCTGATGTTAAACCCTGTAGACTCCTTAGTCTCTCGACAAGTGGCCCATTTTGGGCTGGTGATTATGCGCAGATACAAAGCACAGTTGCTTTATAGGAGGAAAGATTTATGGCATTATGGATACTGACTGTAAAGATAGTAGTGAACGTTTGGAGTGGTGTTAGGGTTACCCCCCCTAAACTGGAGACTATAGTAAAGACCCAGGTTTAGGGTCAAATTGAAGTGGGTACCCCATTTAACTCTGTTCTTGTCATGGTTTTAATGTTATAAATGCATTATTTTGTATTCTGTTCTTGTTTTTATATTTTGTAATAGCCAATGGCTTCACAAATAAAAAAATATTGAATTGAATTGACCGCGCCTAAGCGCCCTTGGGCACAGCCCTTAGGTGAGGGTCGGGGGAGGTGGGGCACAGGCTTGTAAAGTAGTGGGCTGGGGTATATATGAGGGGATGAGAGGTTGGGGGAGGTGAAGGGCAATATAGCCCCCCTTCATGTGTGGGGGAGGGGAGGGGACTGGGTTGGGGAGGATTGGATGCAGCCCCCTGGTGAGAGCAGGGGATCTGATCCAATATGGGTAGGGGGTCTGGTCACCCAGTGAGAGAGGGCAACCAGGGGAGGTGGGAGAGGGTAATGGCGGGGGTGGGTGCTTCCTCAGGGCTCCGATGGGATGACCAAAGGGGGGGGAGGGGGCTGGGGAAGTGTCCACAGCCATTGGGGTCATGATGGGTCAAGGCAATTATGGTCTCGCTGGGAGGCGGAGACCAACTGCGGGAAGGAGCAGATACTTGGTTGCTGTTCCCCGCCTAGGCCCCCAGGCAGGTGACATAGGGATCAAGATCGGAGGAGCCCTGGTCTGGAACTGTTGCTGTTGAATGCGAGGTCGGTTGGTAATAAATTAACAACGATCTGGGAATTTATCCTGGATCAATCAGCCGACCTCGTATGCATCACAGAGACCTGGCTGGACAATGAGTCGGGACCAATATTGGTTGACCTTGTTCCAGTCGGGTACTCTGTGCAGCATCAACCTAGATCGGAGGGACGGGGAGGCAGTGTAGCTGCTGTTTTTAAGGACACTTGGTCTGTGAGGCGGTATCCTGTGCAGACCATCTTGGGCATGGAGGGGGTCCACCTTGTGTTTGATTTGGCGGGAGACAGATTGGGGCTGTTGTTGGTAAACCGTGCACCTACCTGTACTGCAGCATCCCTACACGCTCTAGCGGAATTGGTATCCGAGGTGGTCTTGCGATCCCCAAAGACATTGGTCTTGGGGGATTTCAATATCCACGCCGATGCCAGTTTAGGGGGGAGCAGAGCATGAGTTCACACCGGATGCCATGACAACCACGGGACTGTCTCAGAGGGTTAAGGGCCCGACACATGAGGGGGGACATACCCTTGACCTGATGTTCTGCACTGGCCTTGAGGCAGGGGATCTGGTGATGGGGGATATACTGGTTTCACCCCTGTCATGGACGGATCATTACCTCCTCCGGACCAGTCTCCTAGCGCATGTCTGCCTCTGGAAAGGTGCAGGACCGGTTCGTTGGGTTCACCCCTAGAGACTTATGGAACTTGAGAGGTTCCGGAATGCTCATGGGGAGATGCCTTCCGATCTTGATGATCGTTCACTCGATGACCTCATTTCCTTCTGGAACAGCTTGTTGGTTGAGGCTATCGACCGAACGACTTCCAAGCGTCCGCTTCCAGATAGCCGACGGTGGGGGTCACCATGGTTTACGGAGGATCTGCGCCAGATGAAGCAGGATGGATGGCAGTTAGAGTGTCGTCCTGAAGCAGACTCGTGCTGAAGCGGACCAATTGCAACATAAAGCCAGTTTAAGAGCTTATGCTGTTGCTGTGTGGGCAACAAAGAAGAAGTTCTTTGCTGCCCTCATTGCGTCTGCTAAATCACGTCCAGCGGAGCTTTTCCGGGTGGTGCAGAGGCTGGTCAGTTCGGCCTCTCTCCACCTGGAACTGGAATCTTCCAGTCCCTGCTGTGACATGTTTGCTGATTTTTGTGTGGATAAAATAGCTCAAATTCACCATGACCTTGACACCGCATTTACAACAGTGGAGGTATCGGAGGTACAGGAAGCCCCGTCATGTCAGTTGTGGATGCAGTGGATGTCCTTGGGAGTGTCCGGGTTGCCTGTTGTGAACTAGACCCATGCCCGTCCTGGCTGGTGAAGGCCAGATGGGAGACATTAGGACCATTGCTGGTGGGGGTGGTCAATGCCTCCCTTAGGGAGGGCAGGGTGCCGAGCCGTCTTAAAGAGGCGGTGGTGTGGCCCCTGCTCAAGAAGCCATCTCTGGACGTTGACTCCCTAGCCAGTTATCGGCCAGTCTCTAACCTTCCCTTTTTCAGGGAAGGTTATTGAGCGGGTGGTGGCACAGCAACTACAGGGGCATCTGGACCGGGTCGGTTTTCTTGATCCCTTGCAGTCTGGCTTTTGCCCCGGGTTTGGCATGGAAACTGCACTTGCGGCCTTGGGCGATGACCTGCACCGTGAATTAGATCAGGGCAGATCCTCAATTTTGATCTTACTGGATCTGTTGGTGGCATTTGATACCGTTGATCATGAAATGTTGGTGGTGAGGCTGCGGGACCGGGCCGGGGTGAGAGGAATTGTTCTTAAATGGTTCTGCTCGTTCCTGGTGGAGAGAACACAGCATGTGGTTCTTGGGAAATGTACATCGCCTTCCCCAGAATCTCACATGTGGAGTCCCGCAGGGTTCTATTCTGTCCCCTCTCCTGTTCAACGTGTATATGCAACCGCTGGGTGAGGTCATGAGAGGGTTTGGCATACAATGTCATCAGTACGCCGACGATACACAACTCTGTCTCTCATTTTATGGAGACTCAGGCCTGGCAATCTTGGTGCTTACCCGGTGCTTGGCAGCTGTGAGGGACTGGATGAGGACAAACCGTCTGAGGCTGAATCCCGACAAGACGGAGGGGATGTTGGTGGGCAGGGCTGGGTGTGTGGTGACTCCCATCATTGGTGGGGTTTGCCCCCTCACGGCTGCTCAAGTCCGGAGTCTGCGGGTGCTCCTCAACCCACAGCTCTGCCTGGATGGTCAGGTGGAGACTGTGGCAAGAGGAGCATTTCGCCAATTACATCTGGTGCGACAGGTTCGGCCGTATGTTTCGGATTCGGATCTGGTCACCATCATACATGCATTCATTACCTCCCAACTGGATTACTGTAACGCACTCTATGTGGGGCTACCCTTGGTGATGGTCCGGAGGCTGCAGCTGGTGCAGAATGTGGCAGCCCGCCTCCTAACAGGGACGGGTTGCCGCAAGCACATTACACCGGTGCTCCGGACTCTGCACTGGCTGCCTATTGTCTTCCGGGCCCAATTCAAGGTGTTGGTTATGACCTATAAAGCCTAGGGACAGGCGAACGTGGTTCGGAAGTTCGGAGTTCGGCCTGAACTCAAACTATTCGGACAACCGAACTCGAACCCAAACCCGAACGCGAACATACCGAACAAACTGAACACCGAATGGTGAAATGGCCGAACAGTTCGGTCAGTTCGGATCGCGTTCGGATGAGTTTGGGTGGCAAAAAAAGGTTCACTGGAAGGTCAAACATTACTGGGAGGTGTCAGTCACTGAGGAGCAGACTTCCAGGCACCAGGGGTGGAGAGTCTTGCAAGAAACGAAACTAATTATCTGCCTCCCCACTTCCCAACACCTTCTGAGCTAGTCACTGTTCCTGAACAGCAGGTGTTGAGTAGGATTTTTAGATTGCTTTAAGTTTCATTTCACTTTTGTA
>QEPC01010693.1:1557408-1585911 GCA_003113815.1 Sphenodon punctatus
TTAGTGATTTAGTTTTAGTGTTTGTAGGAGTAGGTCTGTGTACTTATTAGATAATCCATTTACTTCATAGCATTTAGAATAGTTAATAGCGGTTAGATTTAGTGTAGACAGATATATATAATATTAGATTAAAAAAAAAAGAAAACCCCATATAAAAACCAAAAAACCAAATAAAGAACAAAAGAAAACCCAATAAAAAACCAAAAAAACATATAAAAAACAAAAAACCACATAACACTTCCCGAACGGCCGAATGGACGAACCGAACAGCTGAACCGAACAGCCAAACGGCCTAACCGAACAGCCTGTTCGGACGAACGAACCGAACATCTGAACCGAACGCAGCCGAACCGAACGGCCGAACCCAAACCGCAATCTGTTCGCCCATCCCTAATAAAGCCCTAAATGGTTTGGGTACTGGTTACCTGCGAGACTGCCTCAAGCCGCGGGTCATTTCGTGGCCCCTGCGGTTGGCCGGGGGCACCCAACTTGAGGTCCCCCAGGTATACTGCGGGGAGGGTGTTCTCAGTGGCCGTGCGTCGGCTGTGGAACTCTCTCCCATCTCACCGCAGATCCCCCCTCTTTTCGTAGGTGTTGTAGGACTTGGTTGTTCCGCCGGACCTTTGGCAGGGGGTAGGGGGTAGGGTTGGGGGTATTTGTTAGCCGCTATTTTATATGTCTTATATTTTATGTGCCCATTGTATTTATATTTATGATTGTATTTTAATGATTTTATTGTTATATTGTTATATTTTATGTTGTACGCTGCCCCGGGTTACCAATGTGCAAGAGGGCGCGGGCTACAAATCTTTGGTAAATAAAATTAAATAATAAAATAATTCACCCTTTCATTAAATACCTTTGCCTATTCTTTTGTTAAAATATAGTTTGCCTTTCTGGCTCTCTCCCAGTATCCAATAGGAATGGCTTTGGGGCAGGGGACATTTAAAAGGGTTTCAAATTTACAGCTGCTGAAACAAAAAGTTGAGTTTTGTTTCATCTAGCTTGTCCCCTTAAACAAGAGACCTGTTTACACTCAGACCCCAATTCTGTACACAACCATTTATTTTATCTTCTACCATGAATAATCCCATTGAAATCAAGGAAGTCAATGATATTCCTCACATAGTAAAGTTAAAAGGTGCATGTAAGGGTACTTTCAGACATGACGCTAACCACCCTTTAACCACCCTTGATGGTTATTTATGCATGTTGCAGGGCTGTATTGGTGCCCTATGCAGCCCTGCAACATGCATAAATAACCACCAAGGGTGGTTAGTGTCATGTCTGAAAGTACCCTTTGTCTCTGCAGGATCAAGGTTTAGGAAGGCTAGGTTAGGATTAGGATTTTTGGGGGCATAGCAGCGAACAGGGTTTAGGAATAAAAAATATCATTATGATTAATGCATAGGGCTTAAGTCATGAGATAAGACTATGTGACTGTTTTGCCTGGGTAGTTTTTATAGATTTATCCTTGAAAGCTTTGTGCTTAGAACCACGAGTTTTAGGTGCCCAGTTTTCCCAACCTGAGCTACCTTGAATTTCATGTTCAAAACATCTGTGAGTATTCAGCATTATCTGAAAACCTGTTCCATGATGGCTCAGGTTGGGATCCACTGGCCATCCTGGAAAAGTTGGCTGCATCCTCTCTCTCAGCATAATACTCCAGCATTAAAGTCAACAGGACTGGGTTATTTATTTTAATGGGAAAAGAAAAGCACTGTTTCTCTGACTCCCATTGTGCATCTATTTTACAGGGGTTTGCAAAGCTAATTTCATTACTTTTTGTGATGTCCCTTGACAACTTCAAAGCATGTAATCAGACCCAATCAAGATTGAGGACATCAACTTGTCAACCAAAGTGTTAACAATAAATCCTTAAGATCTCCATCAGTAAACTTACATTTTTGACCTGGCCTAATCAATGGAGAAAAAAATTATCAGTTAAGACCTGGTTATAAAATAATGAACAAAGTTATCTAATCTCTTTTGTATGCTAAAAATAAATCAAAACAAGAGTTCTACAATTCTTCACCAACCCAGACTAAACATGAATTCAGAATGTAAAACAAACACAGAAAAAAAAGATGAGGAATATATGAAAGTTGATAAATACATTGATCATACTAATTTACAAATAATTGTTTCAAATGCCAGATTTGTGTATTTTAAATAAAACTATTATGAAGTCACAAATTAAGCATAAGATCTGAGTCCTACAATATACTCATGCAGGTGTTTAACTTACACAATAGCACAATCCGCAGAGATGCATAAAGCTAAGCAACTGTAAGTCTTTGCAGGACTGGGACAAGTAATAACATGTGAATTTTGATATTGATCATGAATGGATTAGGATTTCACCCATGCAATGTTTACATGAAACACGAGTTATTAAAATTGCCAATTTTATATCCTAAAAATATGCTTTGAAATACTGTCACTGGGATATCACCAGCTATTCCTTTGTATAACACCTGATCAAAGACAAAAACCCTGATCTTGCTCAACTTATACAAAATTTGGCAGAGGAGTTAGACAATTTACAGGAATCAGAACATAAAAAGTTGAAAAGACAGCAGAAGCTAGGGCATAAGCATTAAGCAATCAAACTTTTAAAGAAAGAAACTTGCATGGAAACTGAGCAAGAAAAACCAATCAGAAGTCATAATATGTTCTGAAGTAACACCACAATGGCCACAATCCTGAAGCCACTTACTTTGGGGACTACCTTAGGCCTTGGGTACTTTCAGACATGACGCTAACCACCCTTTAGCCACCCTTGGTGGTTATTTATGCATGTTGCAGGGCTCCATAGGGCACCAACACAGCCCTGCAACATGCATAAATAACCACCAAGGGTGGTTAGTGTCATGTCTGAAAGTACCCTTTGTCTCTGCAGGATCAAGGTTTAGGAAGGCTAGGTTAGGATTAGGATTTTTGGGGGCATAGCAGCGAACAGGGTTTAGGAATAAAAAATATCATTATGATTAATGCATAGGGCTTAAGTCATGAGATCAGACTATGTGACTGTTTTGCCTGGGTAGTTTTTATAGATTTATCCTTGAAAGCTTTGTGCTTAGAACCACGAGTTTTAGGTGCCCAGTTTTCCCAACCTGAGCTACCTTGAATTTCATGTTCAAAACATCTGTGAGTATTCAGCATTATCTGAAAACCTGTTCCATGATGGCTCAGGTTGGGATCCACTGGCCATCCTGGAAAAGTTGGCTGCATCCTCTCTCTCAGCATAATACTCCAGCATTAAAGTCAACAGGACTGGGTTATTTATTTTAATGGGAAAAGAAAAGCACTGTTTCTCTGACTCCCATTGTGCATCTATTTTACAGGGGTTTGCAAAGCTAATTTCATTACTTTTTGTGATGTCCCTTGACAACTTCAAAGCATGTAATCAGACCCAATCAAGATTGAGGACATCAACTTGTCAACCAAAGTGGTAACAATAAATCCTTAAGATCTCCATCAGTAAACTTACATTTTTGACCTGGCCTAATCAATGGAGAAAAAAATTATCAGTTAAGACCTGGTTATAAAATAATGAACAAAGTTATCTAATCTCTTTTGTATGCTAAAAATAAATCAAAACAAGAGTTCTACAATTCTTCACCAACCCAGACTAAACATGAATTCAGAATGTAAAACAAACACAGAAAAAAAAGATGAGGAATATATGAAAGTTGATAAATACATTGATCATACTAATTTACAAATAATTGTTTCAAATGCCAGATTTGTGTATTTTAAATAAAACTATTATGAAGTCACAAATTAAGCATAAGATCTGAGTCCTACAATATACTCATGCAGGTGTTTAACTTACACAATAGCACAATCCGCAGAGATGCATAAAGCTAAGCAACTGTAAGTCTTTGCAGGACTGGGACAAGTAATAACATGTGAATTTTGATATTGATCATGAATGGATTAGGATTTCACCCATGCAATGTTTACATGAAACACGAGTTATTAAAATTGCCAATTTTATATCCTAAAAATATGCTTTGAAATACTGTCACTGGGATATCACCAGCTATTCCTTTGTATAACACCTGATCAAAGACAAAAACCCTGATCTTGCTCAACTTATACAAAATTTGGCAGAGGAGTTAGACAATTTACAGGAATCAGAACATAAAAAGTTGAAAAGACAGCAGAAGCTAGGGCATAAGCATTAAGCAATCAAACTTTTAAAGAAAGAAACTTGCATGGAAACTGAGCAAGAAAAACCAATCAGAAGTCATAATATGTTCTGAAGTAACACCACAATGGCCACAATCCTGAAGCCACTTACTTTGGGGACTACCTTAGGCCTTGGGTACTTTCAGACATGACGCTAACCACCCTTTAGCCACCCTTGGTGGTTATTTATGCATGTTGCAGGGCTCCATAGGGCACCAACACAGCCCTGCAACATGCATAAATAACCACCAAGGGTGGTTAAAAGGTGGTTAGCGTCATGTCTGAAAGTACCCCTCATGTCTGAAAGTACCCCTTGAGGATGGTGCTCCATTAGTGGGGGAGTTATCAGGTGTACCCTTGTCATGGACGGGCCATTACCTCCTGCAGGCCTCGCTCCTGGTGCATGTCTGCCCCCCAAAAGGTACAGAACCGATTTGGATGGTTTGCCCCCAGAGGCTGAAAGAACCATATCAGTTCTGGAAGGCTCTGGGTGAGTTTCCCTCTGACTTTGGCTACTGTTCCATTGATGACCTTGTCTTGTTATGGAATACCTTGCTACAGAGGCCATTGATCGGACAGCTCCTAGGCATCCACTGCCCAGGCAACAGCTCAGCAGACTTCCTTGGTTCTCTGAGGAACTGTGGGAGCTGAAGCAAGAAGGGCGGCGGTTGGAGCGACAGTGGCGTCGTTTGCGACAGATTGCGTCATAGAGCCAGTTTACGAGTCTATGTCATAGCTATGTGGGCAGCAAAAAAGGAGTTTTTTGCTACCCTCATAGCATCCACTAAATCCCATCCAGAGAAACTTTTCCAGGTGGTGCGGAGGCTGGTCAGTCCGGCCTCCCTCCGCCTTGGAGTGGAGTAATCTACTGCTTGCTGTGACATGTTTGTGGATTATTTTGTGGCTAAAATTGCTCGGATTCACCACGACTTCGATGCCACAATTAATACATATGGGGAACTGGAGGTTATGGAACAGTGGCGGCCCTAGGCTGAGGGCGCCTGGGGCAGTGCCCTGCCTCCACTCTCCCTCGACCCCAGTGCCACTGACAGTAGTGGTCACTGAGAGCGGGGGCAGGGCACGCCGCTCTGACTGAGCGCTCTCTGCCTCTGTTGGCGGCTGAAACTGACACTGGAGCACCGCGCTGCTTTGACTGCAAGCAGTCCGATGTCAATTTCAGCCACCGGCAGAGACAGCTCAGTCAGTGAGCGCTAGCCTCTGCCTGCCCTGGACTCCTTCTGGGACTCCAGAGTCTGGAGTCCCAGAAGGGACAAACAGTCTGAATGCGAACCGGGCGGCTCAGCATTCAGACCAAGTGCGTCACAAGGGAAATGAAATTTCCCTGAGTGGCAGCTTTGCACTGAGCCCTATGGGCACAATGCAAAGCCTCATCTGGGCGTTCAGTGGAGGTGCTCGGCGGTGGGATGTGCTGCAGCGCGCATGCTTGAACTGAGTTGAGCATGCGCTCTGCAGCATATCTCGCTGCCGAGCGTCTCCATTGAACAGTGAGAACTGCCAGTGGTGCCAGCAGCCAATCCCCGGGACCCCGACGACAGTAAGTAAACGCGTGGGGGGGCTCGGGGAGCAGAGGCTGGTGGACCTGGGATGGAAGGGGGGGAGGGTGTGTGAGACAGATGGGGGTTTTTGGTGGGGGGAGGGTGGTGTCGCTCTTTGTTTGCATGATGACATGCTTGGGAGGAGTGAAGGAAAGCAGCAGCAATGCATCAATGAATGCATTGCTGCTTTCCTTCTCCTCTCCCAGCATGAGCAGAGAGGCCATTTTGTAAATTTGTGGTTCCACTGGTCGTGGCTACTCTTCTTTTTTTTTTTTAAATGGTCCCTTCGCTGTTTCACTGCTGCTTCCTGCTGCTGCTGGAAAGTAGTTTGTGTGGACAGGCATTTGGCTGCCGGGGATAAGGTGTGGCTGCTGGGGATGATGCTGGTTGGACTCGGGGCCTGCTTTGGTGGGAATGCAGCCCCGAAAGGGGCCAAACTGTTTTTTAAAAAAGGGGCCTGTGTACTTGAACAGGCAGCTTGTTGGTGAAGTTACTAGGGATGCTGGTCTGGATGTGTCTGATTTGGTGGCAATGCATCCCTGAAATTGGCCAATTTTTTTTTTTTTTTTTTAAAGGCCTGTGTGCTTGCACAGGTGTTTGGCTACCGGCAATGCCTTTGGGGGCTTGTGGGAATGGTTTGGTTTGTTTATGTGTAGTTTTCTGGTTTTTATTTGGGTTTTGTTCACTTGATGATGTGGAGTGTTAAATACTAAACCCCCCCCCCCAAACACACACGCAGCAGAGGGTGAGGGGGAATTAGTATTTAATGCCCCATGATTCAATTGAGGTTTTGAAATCGTGAGATGTAACTGTTAGTCTGGTGATCTGTCTGCTTTTAAACCTGGCAGAGGAGGTGACTATAACCTGCCTAACTGAGATTGCTGGATTAAGTAATGTAATGTCCATCCAGTGTTAACCCTGGGAACTCCTTGCTTCTGGCTGGGTTATGCCCTGGCTCCACCTACCGTATCCCTGGTTCCACCCCTAGGCTAGGCTCTGCAGCTAGGCCCGCCCGCGGCTTTGCTGCGGGCCAGCCGGCCCGGCCTTACTACCCCAGCGCCCCTCCAACATCAAAACCCAGCAGCCGCCCCTGTTATGGAAGCCTCGTCTTGTCCAGTTTTGTGCGATCAATTTCAGTCGGTGACACCCGCTGATGCAGTTGGTGTTCTTGGGGCTGTTAGGGCCACATTTTGTGAATTAAATCCTTGCCTGTCCTGGCTGATTAAAACTTTCCAGGAGACAATGGGGCCGCTGCTGGTTGGGGTGGTCAACGCCTCCCTTCGGGAGGACAGAGTACTGGGCTGTCTCAAAGAGGCAGTGGTTCAGCCTCTGCTCAAGAAACCATTGCTTGACGTTGACTCCCTTGCCATTTATCGGCCTGTCCCTAACCTAAAAAGGGAAGGTTAGAGACAGGCTGATAAATGGCAAGGGACCATCCAGGTTGGCAAAGGGACCAACGTTCCCTGAAAATAATCTTTTTAGGGAAGGTTATTGAACGTGTAGTGGTTCAGCAGCTGAAGGGACGTCTTTACTGCATCAGTTATCTGGACCCCTTTCAGTCGGGATTTCATCCGGGGTATGGCACCGAGACTGTGCTTGTGGCTTTGGTGGATGATCTGCGCTGGGAAATGGACTGGGGTCATTCAACCCTGTTAGTTCTATTAGATCTTTCAGCTGCATTTGATCATGGGATGTTGGTAACGTGACTGCGGGACTATGCAGGGGAATGCAGGACTGTTCTTGAATGGTTCCACTCTTTCCTGACTGGTAGAACGCAGTGAGTGGTTCTTGGGAAGTCTTTTTCATCATACGAGACCTCTCGTGTGGAGTCCCACAGGGTTCGGTTTTGTCCCCTCTCCTGTTCAACGTATACATGCAGCTACTCGGTGACGTGATCAGGAGGTTCGGCGTGCGGTGTCATCAATATGCTGATGACACCCCGCTGTATCTCTCTTTTTCAACAGACCCAGGCTCTGCATTCTTGGTGCTTACTCGGTGTTCGGCGGCTGTGGGGGACTGGATGAGGAACCGAAGCAAACAAAAATGCTGTGTGAAACGTGGATGAATATTAAAAAATATATATATAATAAACCAAGAAAATGCAAATGAATATAATAAAAACTGCAATACAATCATAAAAACAGTCTAAAGCCCGACACGTTTCTGGTACAAAAAACCCCTTCTTCAGGGGTGTAGAGATGAATTTCTCTACATCTTAAGTACTCTACATACTTAAGTATTGTGGAGTCACAAGGCTGTGGAGGTAAGACCAAGCAGTTCCTCGTGGGGCCTGTTTTCCAGAGGGCCATTGCGAGCCATCTATATAGATGTTTTTCAACATTGTTAAGTGCCTACTGGGATTTTATTGGGCAACAGGAGTTATTTCCTGATTCTTGACTGCAAAATTCATCTCTACACCCCTGAAGAAGGGTTTTTTTGTACCCGAAACGCGTGGGGCTGTAGATTGTTTTTATGATTGTATTGCAGTTTTTATTATATTCATTTGCATTTTCTTGGTTTATTATATAATTTTTTTTTTTAATATTCATCCACGTTTCACACAGCATTATTGTTTGCTTCGGTTTCTAGCGTTGTGCTGTTTTTTCCCCACCTTCTCTTTGGACTGGATGAAGACTAATCGACTGAGGCTGAGTCCTGACAAGACCGAGGTGATGTTGGTGGGTAAGGTGATGGAGATGGTGGCCCCCATTATTGGCGGAGTCTGCCCTCCATTGGTACCCCAGGTAGAGTCTTGGGGTGCTCCTTGACGCGCAGCTCCGTCTGAATGCCCAGGTGGAGGCTGTGGCGAGGAGTACCTTTCGCCAATTACATCTGGTGTGACAACTTCAGTCGTTTGTCTCAGGCTCTGACCTGGCCACCATCATCCATGCTTTCATCACCTCCAGATTGGACTATTGTAATGTGCTCTACAGGGGGCTACCCATGGTGATGGCTTGGAAACTGCAGCTGGTGCTGAATGCAGCGGCCCATCTTCTGGTAGGACTGGGCCACCGGGAGCTCATTACACCAATGCTCCGCTATCTATACTGGCTGCCGGTGGTTTTCTGGGCCCGATTCAAGGTGTTTTTTTGGCCTATAAAGGCCTAAACAGCCTAGGCCTTACCTATCTGCGGGACCGCCTCACTCCTTGGGTGCTGGACCGACCCCTGCGGTCATCTGGGGGTGCCCTGCTCAAGGTTCCCCGAGTCTTCCGAGGGGCCACGCAGGGGAGGGCATTCTCGGTGGCTGCACCACGGCTGTGGAACTCCCTTCTGGTGGAGACTCAGCTGGCCCCGGATCTCCCCTCTTTTTGGAAAAGTTGTAAGACCTGGATTTTCCACCAGGCATTTGGCGGGGGAGATGGGTGAGGGGTTGGGTTGTTGGGCAGAGGTTATTTTTCTTTTTGTCCTTTTTTTTAGTTGTTTTTGAATTGTTGTTTTCATGTTTTGCAAATTGTAAGCCACCCCGAGCTGCCTGTGGCAGGAGGGGTGGGGTAGCAAAATTCTAAAAATAAATAAGTACTCTAGAGCAAGTGGTTTCAGGATTGCATTCCATGTTGAGAAGTTATTTTCTAAATAACCAAAAAATAATTGTAGTCACTCTTCTCTCTCTCCAACCAATGTATGCTTGTAATTAAGTCTACAAATTTCTTCCTACTGATGGGGTGCAAGTGTATGGAAGTCAGTCCAATTTGTATATTGTTGTTTAGTGACAGCTAAAACCATGTTCACATGCATCCAGACCATTACTGAGATACTGACAGCAATGAGTAATTTTGTTAATGTAGCTTGCACAGAAATAAGGTTATAGCTTGATTATGCCCTCACTTAGCATGGCCAAACTTCATTAATACCGTGGAGTCTACAAAAATAGACAAGAAAAACACTGCTGGAAAAGTTCTTCAACTTTGCAGGTTGGATTATTTATTTATTTAAAGAATGTTTATCCCGCACAAGCAGCTCAGGGCAGCTAACAATATAATTATATGAGCAATATAAAAACATACATTTAAAAAATGTATAACAATAGAAAGAAGTTAAAAAATATAATCAAACCCCACCCGCCCTAACCTTCTACCCCCGTCCCATCACCCATCTCCATCACCAAAAGCCTGATGGAACAGCCAGGTCTTACATGACCGTTGAAAAGAAGGAAGATCTGGGGCCAATCAGGCCTCTGCCGGGAGGGAGTTCCACAGCCTAGGTGCGGCCACCAAGAATGCCCTCTCCATAGTCGCCCCGGGACTTCAAGAAAGGCACCCCCAGTTGACCACAGAAACTTAATTTAAGCAAGTGTCTGATCATTTGGTCGCACACAAGAAATTTACTCCATAATAACTTTGGTTCAGACTCAGAGCATTCACAGGGTAGTTCTCTCAAGCTTGTACCACCACCCAAGGTAAGGAGTTATTTCTGATGCAAAGCAGGATTGGAAAATTGTTTTTGAATTACACCCATATTTTTTAAAATGTCATGCATGGGCCAATTTTAGAACAAAATAAGATGCAGTATTTATCCAGATTAACTCCAGGATGAAGACGAGCTCTCAGATGTATGAGGCAAAGGGTGAAAACAGAAATACACGTAACTCTGCATTAACAGTTCTTATGCATGTTGCAGGGCTGTATTGGAACCCTATGCAGCCCTGCAACATGCATAAGAAATATTAAAGCACAGTTAAGGTGCATGTCTGTTTTCACCCAAAGTATAAGCTTCCCAAAACACATAGGACCACAGCAATTTACTAGGCACAGTCTTCTACTCATTGACTTTAATGGAGGAGAATAGTGCCCATTGTTTGCATTAGTCATGCCCTGGGAGTCCCCAAATAGCAACCTTTTAAGTGCTTTACTTTTTCTCCCTTCCATTAACTTCAGTTAGGAGAGCCTGGAGGAACTTTCTCATTTTAAAGCAATCTCACCTATTCTATACATTTTTTCTACGTTTTCAATGTCTACAGAAAACACAAGATTGTTCTACAAATTACTACTGATACTGAATAAAATCCAAACGTATACTGTGCCTTCAGTCCACAAATTGTATTCAATACAATTTTGAACAACTTATTGTTGTATGCATAAATTGTACCATCAGATATAACTCTGCATTTTGTTGATTTTAGTTTGCACACTGTAGTTGTCAGTTTAAATTCTGCAATAACAGCTCTGCATTTTAAAGATTACAGTTTCATCACAGGGGCAATTTGTTTTTTACACAATAACTTTAAATTCAACTCAAATTAAGTTAGCCAAGATTAACCCTATATCTGGCACAGGGTTAGCTAGATCACCTTAAAGTCAAATTAGCTTGTGTATATTAAATTTTTCATGCATTAGCTTTACCTTGTCTATAATAGCATAAGGACCCATTAATTAATTATTATTATTATTATTATTACGCATTTATATAGCACCAGCAATGTACCTTTACAATTGTAAGAAAGAGACACGGTCCCTGCTCCAGCAGGCTTACAATCTAAGAGAGACGGGGGTGGGGAGACAAAGGGTGGGGGAAACAGAGGAAGAGACAAGGATACATACATGAACTCATGAGGTCTTGGGTGCATATGTTTGGCTTAGTTACAAAGGTGTAGTTACTCATTTAATGTTACACAACATACGATGATTCAGGATAAGTCAGCAAGGGGGCGAGGAGCCAGGGAAAGCTTGATGGAAGAGGTGGGTTTTGAGGGGAGATTTGAAGATTTGGATTGAGGAAGCCAAGTAAATGTGTTCAGGGAGGGAATTCCAGGCATGGATGGCTGCCAGGGAAAAGGGGCAGATGCGTTTTGAGGAGCAGGGGAGCCGTGAGA
Source organism: Sphenodon punctatus (assembly GCA_003113815.1). NCBI lineage: Eukaryota > Metazoa > Chordata > Lepidosauria > Sphenodontia > Sphenodontidae > Sphenodon > Sphenodon punctatus. The sequence goes on from QEPC01010693.1 coordinate 1,568,973, forward strand.
AGGCGAGGAGGAGCGGAGCTCCCAGACAGGAGTGTAGCAGGGAATGAGTGTTGAGAGATAAGAGGGAGCAAGGCCATGAAGAGCCTTGTACGTAAAAACCAGGAGTTTGTGCAGAATGCAGGCAAGGTGGATGATCTTGGCAGCAGAATTAAGACCAGAAATGAGAGAAGCAAGGAAGTCCAGCGGGAAGGAGGTTGCAATAGTCAAGGCGAGAGATGACCAGGGCATGGACAAAGGTTTTAGCAGAGGAAACAGCGATGAAAGGACAGATCTTAGCAATGTTGTGCAGAGAGAAGCGACAGGATTTGGCAACAGAATGGATTTGAGGTTTAAAGGAGAAGGAGGAGTCAAAGATGGACCCTAGGCTACGTGCCTGAGCGGAACAAGCTGGATGTTGATCCTATCAATGGAGACAGAAGAGAGAGAGGAAGGATTAGTGGGGAAGATGAGGAGTTCGGTTTTAGCCATGTTAAGTTTGAGCTGATGAGACGTCCAGGCAGAAATGTCAGAGAGGTAGTTAGTGAGGCGAGACTGGATAGAGGGAGGGAGAGAGGGGGTAGAGAGACAGAGTCGGGTATCATCAGCATACAGATGGTACTGGAAGCCATGAGATTTAATGAGTTTGCCTAGGAACAGAGTGTATAGAGAGAAGAGGAGATGGTCAAGGACGGAGTCTTGGGGAACTCCAGCCAAGAGAAGTAGAGGAGGCACCAGCAAGAGACATATTGCAGGATCGGTCAGAGAGGCAGGAAGAAAACCAGATGAGAACTGAGCCACGGAAACCAAGGGAGTGGAGGGAATCAAGTAAGAGAGAGTGTTTGACAGTGTCAAAAGCAGCAGAGAGATCTAGGACAACAAGGATGGAGTAGAGGTGATTGGATTTTGCTAAAAGAAGGTCATTAGTTATTTTAGGAAGAGCAGTCTCAGTAGAGTGGAAGGGGCAGAAGCCAGATTAGAGAGGGTCAAGGAAGGAGTTGGCAGAGAGGAAGTCAAGGCAATTGTCAGGGGGGGAAGGGCAAAGGGACCTACACTAGCAGGAGAAAGGGACTGAGGGAACCTATACCTGGGGAGGGTTACTGTAGGAAGGGTCCAGGTAACCCAGATAAGAAAGATATCCAGAAGGAAAAAACCTCTCAGCCAGTCTCTTCAGTGTTTCGAGACAGTTCTCGTTCTCCCAGCCGGGGAACCCGGCCTCAGAATGCACAGCTCATCATTGAGGCTACAGAAAAGGGAAAAGGGTCCCAAGTCAACAGAGAGGATACAGGCCAGGGAGAAGTGAGTTAAGAACAGCACGAGGGGAAAAGCAAGGAAAGGAGAGAACACCCACTATAGAGAGGTGAGACAAGGCAAGACACAGCGAAGAGAGAGCAAGACCTGACAACCTGAAGCAAACACCGGTGATGGGAAATGCAAGACCACGGGAAAGAGCTATGGGGAAGTACAGGGCACTGGGGGAACAGTGCTCCAGAGAAGCACAGGGCACTAGGGGAACAGAGCTCCAAGGAAGTACAGAGCAATGGGGAAACGGAACTCCAGGGAAGCACAAAGCAATGGGGAAAGCACAGAGCAATGAGGGAACAGAGCTCCAGGGAAGCACAGAGCAATAGCAAGGAGGGAACAGAGCTCCAAGGAAGCACAGAGCAATGGGGGAACAGAGCTCCAGGGAAGCACAAAGCAACAGGGAAAGCACAGGGCAATGAGGGAACAGAGCTCCAAGGAAGCACAGAGCAATGGGGAAACAGAGCTCCAGGGTGGGAGACACAGAATCACAGGGAACAGAGCAATGGGGGGGAAACGCTGAGCACAACAGGGAGGGCCAGACTCACCAGACACTCAAACAACCAACACGATAGGAAAGGAAGACTCGGCGGCGGCAGGCGATGCACAAGTCCTCACACAGGACCTTACACACAAGGGGTAAGAGCAGTTGCTCCCACAGCTTCCTGTGGCCACCCTATGGTTTAAATACTATCCTGTGGCCAATCAGGAAGCTGGGAGGCAAGGGGGAAAAGGGCACAGCTGGGGAGGGGCGTGGCAACACAGGGGGTGGAGACACAAAGGAAGACATAGGAAGGAATAGTGGGCTGTTAAGGCAGTGCTCCTCAGTCCTGCAGGGCTGGGGGTTCAAGACCCAGCCCTGACAGCAATGGGTGTACACAGCACATTCCAGGAGCTTAGAGACAAAAGGGAGGAGAGAGATGGGATGGTAATTAGAGGGATTGGAAGGATCAAGGGTAGGCCTCTTGAGGATAGGAAAAACTGTGGCATGTTTGAAGGCAGAGAGAAATGAGCCAAGAGAGAGGGAGAGATTGACTATGTACAGGTGGGATGGGGAGACAATGGGTGCGATAGAGGTCAGGAGGCGATAAGGAATAGGATAAAGGGGCAAGTGGAAGGGTTAGCTGCGGAGAGCAGGGAGGTGATTTCCTCAAGGGAGGCTAGGGGGAAGGGGGACATGAGGGGGGGGGAGGAGAAGGGGGGAAGCAAAGAGGGGATGTGGTCCTGCAACATGTATGATGGGTAGGTAATGGGTGGGTAGGCGCTTGTCTAAAAACAGTGTGTCTCTCTCGCCTTAGGTTCTTTTACATCCTCTAGTGCCAGACCATACTCCAGTCCTTCCATCTTGTATCTCTGAGTGCTTTCCAGGTGTTAATGAATGAGCTCTCTATGGAACTGACATGAACCCCATTAGCAGAGCCCACCAGTCTTTAATGTAGTCTCTCCTCAGAACATCTCTGAGGCCGTTTTTAGATGAGGTGCTGAGAAGCGCCTCCTGGGCCATGCGTTAAGAGGGAAGCTGCGCCACGCTGCTGGAAGTGACGTTCTCTCCGTTGCCAGCAATGGCGGCGGCCAGAGACGCGGTGCTGTGCAGAGGCGCGTTCTAGAGACCTCAATTTTCAGGCCTCTAGAACGCGCCTCTGCACAACGCCGCGTCTCTGGTCACCATCGTTGCCGGCAATGGGGAGAACATCACTTCCGGCAACGCAGCGCGGCTTCTCTGTTAACGCGTGGCTCTGGAGGCGCTTTCAGCGCCCTCTTCTAAAAGTGGTGTGAGATGCAGAAAGTGCTGTTTACCACCATTTCTCAAGTAGGAAACTGAGGTACAAATTTTTCTCAAAATGTAAAACAAATAACAGCACCTTCATCACATATCTGCCTTCCTTCTCTTCCTCAGCAGCTACTCTTAACCCCACCCATAAGCCAAGTACATTGCATCCTGGGGTGCTATCCCATAGTGCATTGCTGTGGGAGAGAGTCACAGTTGAAATGTCTATTGTATGAACCGTTTGCTTTGGGGCAACTGGACAGAGCAGCCTGTTGATACTTAGAAAGCAGACCTTTGTTGATGGTTTACACAATTAATATAAAAAAATTAAGCTTTTATGCCATTGGATATTGGACCTGCCTAGAGGCACGGTAGGAGGCACAGTGATTATATCACTACTTTTCATACTGGAAATGAGCCTTAGAAAGGAAAGCTGCTCTGTGGTTGGGTAGCTCAGAACTCAGGAGAGCCTCCAGGATTGTTTTCCTGGTTCACCACATAATTTTTTAAGTGACTGCAACACTTATGCAAACATTTCACTTTTGTACAGTGAATTGTCCTAGTCTTAAACATTGTCTCCCCATCACACTGGAAATGCAGCAATAATCCTTTGCTTCATTTTTTATATTAATTGTGTAAACCATTAACAAAGGTCTGCTTTCTAAGTATCAACAAGCTACTCTGCCCAGTTGCCCCAAAGCAAACAGTTCATACAATAGAAATTTCAACCATGCCATATGCAGCCCTGCAACATGCATGATGGGTGGTTGACTGGTGTGTAACGGGTGGGGAGGCGCTTGTCTAAAAACAGCCAAAGACTCCACCGAAGTCAGTGGCTGAGCTACACTGGACTTTAATGGGTGAAGATCACAACCGTTGTGGGGCCAGCATTTGGAGAATGTGTGGAAGCTTTGGGGTCCCTCCTTTTCTTCATGCAGGGATATGCCAGTAGTCCTGCTGCAGTAAGGCACAAGCCCAGGCTCCCGTTAGAGAGCCAGACACATGAGATGATGACAGTGATATACCTATCATGATGTGAGGGGTGGGGGGTGTCCATTGAGCCCGGCCCCAGACGCTGAAGAGGCCCTTTGCGAGCAGCCCAAAGGCTGCATGGAAACTTGGAGTGGGTGGGGGAGGGTGTGGGGTCGGCATATTGAGCCCTCCACTCTAAGAATGTCCTAGCACTTGCCAGAAAGGAAGTTTTTAGCATTGGGGGTGGTGGTGGTGGTGGTGCAGTGTTGTCCCTGCACTACTCCTATCTTAAAACTCCCTTCCTGGCGGGACTGCTGGAACTCAGAAAGAGAGAGGGATGGCTACTAAGGGCCAGGCTAGCCAAAAACCCTCTTGGGGGGATTGGTGCTGCCATCACTTGGGGTGTGGGGGCTCCCATGAACTGCAGGCTACCTACTCTTGAGACTAACAGCAGGGTTTCCAGAGGACCCCCTGGAACAGCAGCACGTCCCTGGGGGCCTTGTTATTCCCCTGGTGATGGGATCAAGCCAGTCATCAGTGGTTTTCCCAAGAGATAGCAATCCTCACCCCGCCCTCCACACACTGGGGAGCACAGACGGCTCCAGCTTGACTCAGCCTGCTTCAGTGGGTGGGACGAGGAGGCAATGCGATAGATAACCGGTGGCTTGAGTGGAAATCGAAGCGCTTAGCGTTCCCCCATTCAGGACGATAAGAAGCTATTATTCATCAGATTGAGGCACCCCTCCTACGGCAGGGCCAGCAGCAAAGCGGAGCGAGGCGCTCATTGAGCAGTTTATTATGAAGCCGCCAGGCCTCCTCGCCGGCAGCTAAAAGCATTCGCCCCCTGCGGCTTCACCCCCATTCCCAGCGCCTGGGGCGCTCTCCGTTGTCCCAGGCTGCTGAGTCCCGCCGGGTCCGGCGGCCACCCCATTAAAGTCCAATGGAACTCAGCCGCTGGCTTCAATGCAGACTTTGGCTGTTGTTTTATACTAGCGCCTCCCCACCCATTTCACACCAATCAGCCACCCATCATGCACGTTGCAGGGCTGCATAGAGCGCCAATGCGGTCCTGCAACATGTATGATGGATAGGAAGGCACTTGTCATGTCTCTTTTACATTCTCCAGTGGCAAACCATACTCCAGTCCTTCCATCTTGTATCTCCGGGTGCTTTAGTTTTCAGGAGTTAATGAATGAGCTCTCTATGGAACTGACATGAACCCCATTAGCAGAGTCCACCAGCCTTTAATGTAGTCTCTCCTCCAGGATATTGGGGGGGGGGGGCAGAAAACGCGCACACATCTCCATCCCGCAATAAAGCCCTTTCCTGCAGGCGGTGTCCTATATACAGCCTAGCTCCGGCCATCCTGGGCATTTCAGTGCCTGTACTGCGTCTAGCCATTTCTGGAGCCTGCCCATTTATTTAAAACCGGGCTAAAGTTCGCAGAGGAGCATGGGTAGACAGGGCAGAGGTGCCTCGTTCAGAGCTACCGACTCCTCTACGCAGAGGCATCGAGGATATGCAGTCCCTCCTGGGACTCTGGGAGAGTGGCTGTAATGTCAGCCTATCCAAGGCGAGAGCGTCTCTTAAGCGCCCCTATCGCCCTGCACTCGGCAGCGCCAACGGGACCCACTGTGCCGGGAAGCAATAGGCTTCTCCCAACTAAACGGTGGGACAAGAGGGGCCGCCGAATCATCACCTGGCTGACGAGCAGCGACGCAACCCCGGCCCTGGGAATCGCCCTCGAGTTGCGGTATTGGCACCCCTCCCCCAGCCGAGACTTCTTGTAAATCAGCTGCTAATCTGCAGCTCTTTGCTCTCCGTGAGTGGGTTTCTGATCGAAGATCCCCCTCAGGGGAAGGACGATCTTGTGTCCTCTCCTGCTGCCTTTCACCACATAGACTACCTGGAGATCATTTCCGGTCTGCAGCGCTGGGCACAGGAATCTCTAGCAGCTCCTATAAATTAATTAAATCTGCCTTTTAAATAGGAGATAGATACTCTAGCTCTGCATTGCAATGGAAGATGTCGAAATTCTGTTTTAAATAGGAGTCGCAGAAACTAAGAGTGTGAACCAGGGACTTAAGTTCATTGAGCACAGCCAGGACTGCACCCTCCCAAACACTTAGGGTGCATCCTCCACCCACCCAAACCTCCCATTGACTTCAGTGGAGGGTAGGGCCCTCAGAAGAAGGAGAGCACCAAGCCAAAGCATCCTTGACAATCTACTAAAACGGCTTAGGGACACTAAATAAACATCAGCGTTGACTCCAACAGCTTAGTCTTTAAAGAAACATCAAGCTCCTTCCCTTCAAAGAAACCTTTCTGCACAGGGTAAAAGGGGTTGTGAAAAGTGAAGATGCCACCAGAAAGAGTGAGAATATTTCCACAATGCAGAGAGAGATGAATACATGAAAGAGGGAAAACAGATGCTGACAAGGTCATACCATATTCATCATTTCTTTGGGTATGATCCAGAGCCCTCCAAAACTCTCCACCACAGCTATAGGTACACATGTTTACCAGTGACAGTGGCTGCCTTTTATGATTTCATTGCTATTTCTAAATATATCTAAGAGAGTAAAGAAAGAACAGATACAAGCTTTAACAACACTCAAGGAAAACTGCACTGGAGGCAGAAGCAACAATATCATTGAAATAGATGAGTGTGCAAGCAGTTGCAAAGATTACTGGTCAAAGGTCTGAAGTTTCTGTAGTAGGTGCTTAGGCAGACCTATTCATTTGTTAATTAAAGCATCTATTCTAAAGTACCCAATCTTGCAAATTTACACAGCAAAGTAATATGCACATAAGTAGCTCCAAGATTAACTCATCTGGGATTTGCAGGAATGGGGCCAAAGGAGATATAGTAATCTACCATCTAATAAGTGGGGTAGGCAGCCACCTAGGGAACCTAGGGACAAAATGTCACTACTCTTACACTTGCAGGAGGCAGGAGCCACCAGGTCATGATGGGGAGGTGGAGTTGGGGCCACCAAATGATAAGAGGGGAGCTGGGATGAGGCACACTGGGTGTAACAGACAGTTGTGGAGTCTGCCTGCTCCAGGAGCTACTCCAGGATGTTCTAGAGCACTGCAAGTTCTGCTCCACTTCCGCATCTGCAGGGCTGGTTTTAGGGATGGCGGGACCCAGGGCAGGGGAGAAATGTGGGGTCTCCTGCCACCAGCGGCTTTGTTGCCGCTGACTGGCAGGCCTAGGGGTGCTCCCGGCTCGGTCTGGGCTCGCTTCCTGGGCCTGGGCTTGGGAGCAGGTGGAGGGGCACTCCATTTTTCAGAAGGGGCCCCCTTCTAAAAAATGGATGGGCGGAGGGGAGTGCCCCCTCCACTTGTAAGGGGCAGGGCACAGCACGCCGCACGTACCTCATCCATCGCTGGTCTGGACCCTGTGTCGGGCCTGCTCACCTTACTCCGGTCCCAACTCCTCCGCCAATGCTGGCTGGCTGGCTGCCTGTGCTGCTGCCTCCTGCCTCCGGTCCGGATCTGCTGCGCTGCCGCTGACTCCGCCGCCACAAGTGCTGCTCTGCATGCTCCCTCACTGTGCCAGTCCGCCAGGAAGTTGCATAAAGCAACTTCCTGTGAGGGAGGGGAAGGGGGGAATGTTGGAGGAGGAGCCAGCAGTGTGGGTGGGTGACGGCGCCGGGGCCCTGCAGCTATGCCCGCCCCCCAAAAAAACCAGGCCGAGGCCACACAGGCCAGCCAGCCAGGGAGGTGGGCTGGGCCCTGCGTGCTGCAGCAGCCCCACCGGGCCACCTCCCGCCCCCCACAAAAGAATTTTTTTTAAAAAACCCAAACTGGTCCAATGCTGGGGCCCCCAAGGGCGGGACCCGGGGCAGTCCCTAACCGTCCTGCGGTAAGGCTGACCCTGCACATCTGGCAGAGTGTGTTTAGACAGACGGGCCAACCCGGGGTTGAAGTGGACTGGCGTGGCCAGCACCAAGGCAGCCTGTTTGTCTAAAAGCACCCACTGGGATAGGCACACAGTTGGTACCAGAACTGGACAGTGGGTGCATAAGCCTGCCTGAGTGCTCTGTCAGTAAATGATCAGACCCACCAGCAGAGCACTCCATTGGGTGGGCCAGGCTATGCCTTCACTGTTCACCTCAGTGACCCCAGGTGAATCATCATCTGGCCTGCAGGCTGGGGTGTTCCTCCATCATCTTGCTGAAGGTATGCAAGATTTCAGTTACACAGTTCTCTCACAAGCATTTGAGGAAGTGTCCCTACAGGGTTTGTACCAGATTAACTAAATTGGTTAAACACACACTTGAAATTGTAAGTAGCTTCTAAAGTCATATACCAGTATTTATGGAAAGGAGACCTGGTTTTCCATTTGCTTCAGCAGGTTTTTGGTAATATTCAGCACCTCTGAAAAGTGAGTCGCTTCTGCTTAAGCCTATCAACACGTTAGAGTCTTAATTTGAGGCACCCAAGCTTGAACAACTTTGGCCAAGAGCAGTATTTATTTACACTCCAAGTAGCAGTAAGGACACCTTGGAGATTCTGAATATTCCTACTCATTCAGGCTGTTTCTCAAATTGCTTACCCCAGAGGAGTCTCATTGACTTCAGCAAGGCTGCTTCCGAGTATGTGGTTTGAGGACTGTAGCCTTAAGGAATATTTGCTAAGAAACAACTACTCTGCAGTGTGCCAAATAAAACCAATGGAGGGCAGGATTACATAGGATGTTTTTAGATGGACACGAGAGTGCTCATCCCCAGAGCAGGTCCGGGGGTGCACCCCCGCGTCCACCTGCTTGCAGCCCTGCCTGGGTCTGTTTCTAAAGGACCCAGCGGCTGCTGTGGTCCACGGTCAGCCCCGCTTCCCCACACCATAGAGTTGTGGTCGGATTGCCCAATGCTCTAGGCTGCCACTTGCAACTCTATGGCATTGGAAGTAGGTAAGATCATGAAGTTGGAAAAAGAACAAAATAGAATGTTGCGGATAATTCTCCAGGTCCCTAGGGCAACGCTGGCGGTCTTACTAAGGGCAGAGGCGGGAATAAAGTGTATGGCAAGTCAGGTCAAGGCAGCAATTCTAAAATATTGACTGCGGCTAAATTTGGTTCCATCTGGGTCATTGGCTAGTCAAATTGCCCCTTGTGCCGTGGGCAATTGGCACCATTGGGTGCAGCGGGAACTAAGTCTGCTGGGATTGTCTTCATCGCACCCTCTGAAGCTCCCGTTCGGCAGGGCTTGGTCACCAGAATTTGGGATCAGGACCTTCAGATGGAGCACGATTTACTCATGAACCAAAGGACGGCGAATCTGTATAGAGAATGGTCGATCCTGCCTGAGGGCCCAAAATATCTGTCCGAGTTGAGTATGCGGGACACCAGAGTGGCCTTTACCCTGGCTAGATTAAACAGCTTTCCGTCAGCTGTCACGGAGGGCAGATTTACCGGTACCCCATGGGAGGATAGACTCTGTCAGCATTGTAGTATGGGTAAAGTAGAGACAATAAGGCATATTCTCCTAGAATGCCCGGTGTATCAATTTTGGAGAGAGCTGTATATAACACCGGTGATAAGTATCACCTCCCGAATTACGGAAGTTGCTCTCATGTGATAAGGAGACCAGGATTTCCAATAATGTGGCAAAAGTTTTGAGTAGGGTTTATTGGGAGAAAAAGAAACAAGTGAGGGCGGGACCTCCAGGAGACTAGGTGGTTCAGCTACAGTAGCCCCTTGGGGTATTTATCTTGTGGGTGGGGGTGAGGATTGAGTATGTTATGATTAAAGCTATTTTGGGGGTTACATGAATATGTTTAGTCTCTGGGCTCCCGGGAAGGGTGTGTGTGTTCTTTTAGGTTGCTAGCCTGATTGGGCAGGCAGCTATATTACCTATGGCCCTCTTCTCTTCTCTTTTTTCCCTCCTAAATCACCTAATTTGATAAAACTGCCCAAGTAGTATTGGGGATTGATTCTAATTGGAAACCTGAAACTGAAGTCATATTGTATTTTAATATGGTTGTTGGATTGTATTTTGATTGAATGTATATTGTTGAATGATATTGGTTGCAATGGCCTTATGGCTAGGCGAAATAAATTTGATTTGATTCTATGGCATTGCCTGGGGCAACCCCCGGCCAAGAGCAGGTCTGTAGCAGCTGAGCAAATGGACAGCAACCCGACTTCTGGTCAGTGCCCCTGGTTTGGCCGGCCTGCTCTTCTGGTGGTGCTCTTGGATGTTCTGGAGCACCACAAGCGGGGTTGTCCCGGAGCAGGCACAGTCTACCTCACCTGCACATCTGGCGGGCTGCCTTTAAATGGATGGGCCAGCCGGGACTGAGGTGGAGCAGAGGCAGGGCTGCTGCCCATCTATTTATACCCATAATCTTATGCCAATTTAATCCTGGTGCAAACCTCCAGTATGAATGGGTTTATATTAATATTCCTTGTTTCAGCGAATTTACCAGTCAGAATTACTGATTTAGTTGAATGAATGCAAAACAAAGGGGGTAAATAAGCCTTCCACACTTCTGACAAAGCTCCCTGAAAGAAAATATGTAAAGAAAGCAGCAGCGCCAGTCTTAGGGATGAATAAGGCAGTTACCCTGGGCCTCAAGCTTCTTATGGGCCTTGTGCTGCTGCTAGTAGCCCCCTCCTCCCTGCCAGGACTATCACTTGGGCTCCCTGATGCTCTTGCTGCCAACTCTAGGTCAGCTACAGCCTTGGTGATGGCAGTGGGGGTGGGGTGGGGTGGGGAGGAAAGAGGGGATGCAATGGCAGCAGGGCCCTGGCAGCTGAGGCAGGAGTCTCAGGGGGTCTCTGGTGGCAGCAGGGTGGGGGCCTACATTTTACTTTTGCAATGGGTCTTGCAAATTTTGAGAGCAATCCTGGAAACTAGACCAGCTCATGAATAAATGCCCTGCAAGAATTACCCATTGGTTTGGGACAGGGCAGGGTAGAAAGCTAAAAAAAAAGATTAGCTCGGCAATAAGAAAAATAAGCAGTTTTTGACTGCTTGTAATTAACAATTTAAAAAGACTGTTTTCTTACTTGATTACTTTGACCTTGTATGTCAAGTTTTGTGACCATTAGGACTAACTCCTGGCAAACACTTATACACAAGTGGTAAAATCTGGGGTGGGGGAGTGGATTCTTGATGGAACCTTGAACCAGTTTGTATTGAAGCACCACTAGTGGGCGCCACTATATCTGTTTTAATCTTATACCAACAGTGCTATTCCCCATGGCTTTCCAGTTTCTAAACTCAAAGAGAATGACCAATTATTTTTCTGTCTGAAAGAGTCTGTGATGTGGTAGAGGATGACAGCTCAGAGAGAAAACACTTCTTCATTAAAAAGCAGCTATTAAGCACACTGAATATCCAGATTCTAGACCCCAAATACCAAGGATTAGGAGGCGAACCAAGAAAATAAGTATTATCACTAACTGCCCGATCCTCACAGTCAAAATGCATATGTTATATATTTATATAGATTATATATTATATATATTATAATAATAATTGTTATTTTTATATAGCGTCCCCTGCCAGAGCTCAGAGTGCTTCACACACAACTAATTAACCCAACTTTTAATCCTCACAACAACTCTGTGAATTAGGTTAGGCTGAGAGAATATGGTGACTAGTGTAAGGTCACCCAGTGAGTTTCTGGCTAAGGAGAGACTTGAACCAAGGTCTACCCGTACCGCCCAGCCCAGGTATTGTGCACTTAGCCACTATTATTATATAGATTATATAGAATTATACAGGCATGGCGGTGCCTATATAGTTAAGGCGTCTAATATGTATTATATATATATACATCTATATATGCTATCTGCTGTACAGTATAGGCAAAGTATTTCACTGCTTATTTATGTAAATGTTTTCTTAAAGTTATAGCATGAGAACTAAGGGCATCACTCAGAGCCCACAGAAGTCTTTGGAAAGATACCCATGATCCATGGACTTGGAACCACCGGTGGAGTGCATGGCTGGGGAGAGTGGTGTCAGGTTGCTCCTTCTTCTTGCCAGGCCTGTTGCCCCTACAGCACTCCCCCTGAAGATTGGTGGACCTTGCCCGACCCTCCGGGTCTGTGAAGAAGGGACTCCCGGTCAATAGTGTTCAGTGTGGGGCCCTGCTGGACTGCCATCCGCTGGTGTTACCCTGTGGGACATTTTGAATTTCTTCCTGGGGGTTACTGCTTGAACCTCTTGCCCTGGGGGCCACCTTGAAGGAAGGACCGGGGCTGCATCACTTCTGTCTGGGGCTACCTCATTAGGAAAAACAGCCTTTGGCCACGCTGTAGGCACATGCCATGGGTTGCACGCACAAGGGCATGCCCCTTGTGCGTGCAGCCCTTGGTGCAGCTCGGGGCAATCATGGGCCAGGAAGTTCTTCCCACGGTGACAGTTTTTGTTGGAGCTTCCTTTGGACTATTGACTGAGTGTTTTCCTGAGAGTCTGGAGGCTTATGTACATTAGGGTCCAGGTTGTTTATGAATGGCTGATGAGGGAAGCTCATTGGAGCATGTACCTGTGTTAACTGACCTTCCTTGGACTTGGAGCAGCTGAAAAGAAAGGGGCCTGTTTGAGCAGCCTTCAGAGAGTCCGAGAAGAGAGAGATCAGGATACTGTAGTCCTTTACTAGGACTGGGGTGTGTTCCAGGGTGCAGGTCTGTCCATACCTGTGACCTGCAAAGGGCTAGGATACGCCCCAAGGCTTGGGGATCTCATTATTTACTAGTTTCAAGTCAGAGAATTTATGTTGTACCTTGCTTGCAGGATTATTTGTATTTTGTTTTTTAGTTTTAGAAATTGTTTTTATGATTATTATTTTTTTTAAAGAGAAACAATAGCATTTTAATAATTTGTTGTCTTGGGGTACAGGATCCATGGCAAGGAAAAGGAGGAGGCAGAATTATTTGCCTAATTGCTCTATTGAAACCCTGAGTGCTAAACAAATGAGATGGATCCCTTTTTGGACAGGCCTAGTTTAAAGTCACAGTCCAGCAAGTCGAGACTACTTGCTGGACTGTGACTTTAACTCTTACACTTTGAGTTTACACTTTAACTCTTATACTTTAACTCTTACACTGTGACTCTTACACTTTCCAACCGTTTTGCTCTCTTACCGGATGAGCAATTACCTGGTGAGGATCTGAATGACCATGTTAAAGGAGAGTTCAGTGATTTTGATACTCGTGTAGTAAAGGGAATCTCAGATAGAGTTGGTTTAACCAATTCTAAAGATGGATGTGATATCCCCAATCTCACAGAAATTCTTGGGAATCAATGCTTTTTGGTTCGGAAGTTAATAGAGGAACTAGTTATTTTGCTTAAAGAAATCAAAGACCTCTTGTTGAATCAGGGGCCCCGGTTACAGGAGGTTTGTAAAATTGTTGGGAAGCTTCAAGATGTGTATATTCCCTGCCAGCTAAAGATAGAATTGATAATTTAGTGAAGGGACCTGATAAGTCTTCAGTCTTATCTCAGGGTAATTCCCTTAGGGTCCTTCAACTGCTAAGTCTCAACTCTCTGTGGATAAGCCCCCTGGTGGAACTGTCACCCATACTTTGCAGTTGGTCCAGCATGCATTAGCTCTCACAATTTTTCCATTGCCTAACAGTCTTTTACTAGGTTGGCACTCTCTCAATCAAGTTGGGCACCCCTGGGTTCAACACTTCGTTTACATCCTTCTGTTTGCGTATCGTGCACATTCAAAAATTAGTAATTACCCAGTTCTTGGCGGCATCACCATCTGCTTGTTCATTTTGCAAATATGCATGTAGTTTGCAGGCTCCTTATCACGTGCCCTCCTTCAGGGATGGGGTGTTTAGACAGTTCTCTCTGAATAGAGTTTTCAAATCAACTGCTCATTTCTGTCTCGGTATTAAGCAGGGGCCCTCTGGTACTCCCTTAACATCTCTCACAGATTCCCCAGTTCTGATGGATTGTGCGGTAGGGAATAGTAGGCTGGATAACCAGAGGGATCCTGATTTACTTGTAAAGAGTTGTTTCCTCTATTCTATACATGCCTGGGTTCACTGATTCTCCAGAGCAGGTGTCTATGGGGATAAATGATACCAGGGGGGTTTCCCCTATTCACAATATGTGAGAGGAAACTGAGGTCCCCTCCTCTCCGACTGGGTTGTTCAAATACGAAGCTGCCTTATTGCAATCCTATTTTGTCCTTCCCTTAGAAAAACTTATTAATAGGCTGAGTGTGTTGGAAGGGAAATTGGCAGATGGATTAAAATTTCCAGAGCCATCACTTTACACCAGATTCATGACTGGCTGCAAGGGCTCTTGAACCACGTTAACTGGCATCAGTTGAGCGTAAGGAGCCTTCTCAAACTGTAGAGGTTTGTCCGAAGAATGCTATTCAAATATTGGTTGAAACTCACCCCACTGTAAATTCATCTTTGTGTGGGATGGATGGGAAGAACTCCTTAGGTAGGGGGGAAATGGTTGAGCCCAACCCATGTTGCTTTAGTTTTGGAAATAATGTCTGTAATCAGATTATTGTGGATAACTCATTGACTGTTGAGAAATGTTTGGTAGTGACCCAGAGTAACCCTCACATTTCAATTTTATAGTGGAATATTTCAGGTTGGAGGGCTAAATTGTCAGTCAAAGACTTTATAGAGTTCATCAAGTCATTTGCTATTTTACTATTTCAAGATACTTGGATTATTGGGCAATTAGAACTTGATGGTTATGTCTCATTTCCAGTGGATGCAGTGCTTTGTGCAATAAGGGCAGACCAAGTGGGGGGCTGGGTTGTATGGTTTCTTTGTCTGGGGATGCTGAAATTTCCCAGTTGGATAACTGCCCCTCTTTTGTGGATGGGATCTGCTTAAAATTGCATGGTTTCATGTGTTTATTCATTGATGTTTATTGTTTATATTCTTCCCCAAATCTTCTAAAATATATGATGATTCTTTATGGCTGGCTTTGGTTTATTTGGTTTATTATTTGGTTTATAACAAGATTTTGGTTTATTTTGAGATGTATTTTCCAGCTGTCCCTATAGTAAAGGCGGGTGATTTTAATGCCCAAATGCGGAGGGATGATGAAACACTTTTTCACTTTGGGAATTTTTGGTTAGAAGAGGAATTTTGTCCTCTCTCTGAGAGGCACTCAAAGGAGCTGGGAATGAACAGTGCTGGTCCTATCCTTGCAAAATTACTGTATAGGGTTAATCTTATTAGTTTGAATGGTAAATATCAGGGAGATCAGATGGGCGAGCTAACTTATTTATCACATTTGGGAGGAAGCGTTATAGATTATGTTTCTGTTTCTGCTGGCCTTTTGCCCTCTGTTGTAGATTTCTTTGTTGACCAGCAACCAGATAGTGATAATCAACCTCTGAGTTTAAAGTTGGCCCTACCACTAGTAGTAGGGCTCATATACTGGATACTTTTCATCCATCTGATTTAGTATTGGAAGGAGGTATCAAATGCGCTAAGTGGTCTGAGGACATGAATGCTAAAGTTATGCAAGATCTTTATTCTAGTGATGGCCTGCATTGTTAAATGCAGTATCTATTGATGAAGCAATAGGATCTCTAAAAAAAAATAGTTTCGTGGTTACAACTGCATTTAACTAGTGTTAGTTCTGGGTTAAGGAACAAATGGGTTGATAGGGAGTGCCGGGCCAAAAGATTTGAACTTAGAAGGCTCTTCCATGTTCAAAGGAGGAACACCTGTTGTCATTTTTCATTATAAGGAATACTTATAAACGTTTGTTGAAGGTTAAAAAGCTAGCATATTATAGGACTTTGTGGTCATCTTTGGCCTTGGCGGCAAATTAAAGGATAGTTCTGCATTCTGGAGATTGGATACATTCAGATGCTTTTGTGGATCTAGCTTGTTGCATTTCTAAATTCCAGTGGGAATAACACTTTGCGTCTTTGTTTGATGTTTCCCTTGTGGATCCTTGTCCAATCCCCAGGGATGCAGACCTGCCAGATTGGCCAGTGGTTACCGCATTTGAAGTTGAATCTTTAATAGAACATGTCACAGGATGGCCTCGTGGTGGGCTATGTGCCCTCTCCCAAGGTGGCTAGAATACGCTGAGAGTTCAAAATCTGTTGGTAAATTAGAACTGTTTAATAGGGTTTGATGAACTATGTACACAGAATGTAGTACAGGTTAGAGTCTTTCAAGTTTTCTCCCTCCTTCCCTCTGGGTAACAACACCCATTTAAGGTAAGTAGGATTCACCACCTCAAATTTCAGATCACACTTACATGCAGTTCAGGTTCTCAACCACTCAGTCCCTGCTTCCTTTTCTTGGATCAGGTTTCAAAGTAGTTCCCAAAACCTCTTCCTCCAGGTTTTCTCTTGGAACTAACCAGCCTCTAAACTTCTGGGTCCCAGACTCAGCCCTGAAGTCATAAGAGCCATACTGAGTCAGACCAATGGTCCATCAAGCCCAGCATCCTGTCCTCCGACAGTGGCCAATCTCGATTGCATGGGAGAAGAACCGACAGTCACAATGGGCAATCCATTCCCCGTTGTTCCTTCCCAGCTCCTGACAGTAAGAAGTTCATCCCGTAAGCTACTTGGTATATGGACCTACTCTCCAAGAACTTATCCAGACCTTTTTTAAACCCAGCCCTTTTTTAAACCCAGTCTCCCCACAGTCACAGCCCTCGATGACAGCACCCTTTAGTTACTCCCCTCCAAGCTGAGTAACCTCCCACCGTCACCTTCCAGAGCTTGACTCTAACTGACTCCTACCTTTCAAACTCCCCCAACATTCCATGCTCAGATATGCATGGGACAACCTACCCCCCAGCATTCCATCACAGAACAATTAAAGAATAATAAGGCCCCGAGAGCCAGATTTTGTTCCCCCAAAGTTGCTAAGATCTAGGGATGGGCGAACAGATTGCGGTTCGGGTTTGGCCGTTCGGTTCGTCTGCATTTGGTTCGTCCGTTCGGTTC
>QEPC01010693.1:1596325-1655004 GCA_003113815.1 Sphenodon punctatus
ACACACACACACACACACACACACACACACTTTGAAGACACACAGGGTTAACAGTCTCGTTCAACAGACAAGGATTCAACATTTAGCTCGCTCGCTTTCTCGTTCTCTCTCCAGGGGGGCCAGTCTTGTACGGATCACCGGCGCTGTTTGCCCTGCAGCACCGGTGTATATAGCAGAGGCCCCGCCCCCTAGCTGCGCCTGGATCCACAAGGAGCGCCGTGGAGGCACTGGCCCCGCCCCTGCGTCTGACCTGGTGGTGGTGGGTGGTTCTTCCTGCCGCTCAGTTTGCCGCAGCTGCTGGGCAAGCGCCGCATCTGATCCCCCTCCAGGGAGGGGGGCAGGTATGTTTGTGCAGGAGGGCCTGTCCATGTCCCGCAGCCCCCGTCTGCTCTGTTTGCGGGAGTCCCGCAGCCACCAAAGAGTTCCCCGGGGGGTGCCCCTTATAGTACCCCCCCTCCGAGGCCCCCTCCCAAGGTTCAGATATGGGCCGGGTTTCTCGGGGTGTCGTAAGTGAAATCGCCGAGTGAGGCGAGGGGCAGAAACTTGAGAAGCAGGTTCCCATGAACGGTCGTCGGGTCCGAATCCTTCCAAGTCTATCAAGTATTGAAGACGACCCCGTCATACTCGGGAGTCGAGGATGGCATGGACCTCATAACTAGAGTCATCGAGGGGGTCAAGGGGTGGCTCCGTAGATGTGGGAGTGGAGGGGTCTATGTTCAGTTCCCCACCGCTGGGAATCCACTGTGGTTAATAGGGACCGCGTAACGTCTGAAAACACCAAATGTCTTCTCAAAACTATAGAGAGTTTTGACTACATCAAGATTGCACAATCATGCTGAAAGTGAAATCTAGTTTCTTAGAGCCTCATCTTGGGGTGAAATGAGAATGTCAGTTACTTGCTAGTCATTGCCAGAGATCAAGCCCACATTGGGTAATTTCAGACATTATGCAATCACAGTCAACCACCCTGAATCACAGTGGATTCAGGGTGGTGGCCATGATCCCATGAATGTCTCTTTGAGCCCCACCAGATGTTCACCACAGTGAATTCCTGACGGGGTTCAAAGTGAACCATGGGTCTGGAGGTGAGGCCGGCTTCACCTCCAGAACCGTTGTTAGGTTGGCCACGATCCAGGACAGGGCTGTTACTGGCCACGATACACGTCTGCTTGCCAGCCTCTTTCCTGGAATCAGACCCCAAACATGGGATGGGTTTGGGTGCAGTGGCCTCATTGGCCGCTACGCCTGCCCATCTCCCCATGGGTCGGTGGCCAAGGGAGCATGGTGGGAGGGGCTGAGTGGCCGCATGTTGCGCCACGCAGTCCCTCCCAGCGCAGCTCTGTCCCCTCCCTGATCCTCCTCAGAAATCAGGCCGGCACATCTAAAGGACAGCCGGTCTGATCATGGACCAGGATTCAAGATGGATCCCCGGTGCAGGGTTCAGCGTGGTGGGCCGAAATTACCCATTGTTTTCACACATATATACTGCTGTACAGTATTCAGTCGTCAGCTTAGTAAACTACTGTGATGGCATTCTATTGAACCTTCACCTGCAATCCCAGAGGAGCTGTCATCCAGTTGAGTGGGGTTTACCCAGGTTCAGTGATTTTAGGACTGTAGCAATGGATGGTAGACCCAGGTGAACATTCTGAAGTTTCAGATTTCCAACATTTCCAAAATGTAATGTTCCATTTTGATTTCCAAACTGAAAGTTTTCAGAACTTTTTATTCCATATAGTGCTGAGATCTCCTTTAAAAAAATTAAAATAAATACCAATTCTGACCAAAACAGTTTTTGAAATATTAGTTTCATGCAGAACAAATATTTTTGGTAAGCAAATGACAGGATTGGGTCCTATGCTTACAGTTTATTTGGGGGGTATTGTTCTTACCTAGACCTTCAGCCAACAAGTGTCCCCAATGGCCTCCATCCATGATCCTCAGGTCTTGTCTATAATCAGTAGTTTTTAGTCCTTTTCCCAGAAGGATGGCCCTTGGCACATAGGGAACATGGCCTTCCACCTAGATATCTTCCTCTTTTGGGTCTCTTGCCTGGCTGCAGCTTCCTCCTCTTGTGCCCAGTGCTCAGGGTCCTTAATCTGGTTTGTGGATATCTCCCACTCCAGAGTCCGTTTGGTATTTTCCTGCTATAGCACCTCCCCCAAAGCAGTCACTCAAAAATAGTCCTCCAGGCACTCGGCCTCACCTTTACTTCCAGAGACTCCCCTGACCCGAGAGCTGCACTTTTTCTTGGGCCTCTTCTCAAGTAAACGGGGCTGCAGAACTCAGCAGGCGTATCCCCAAATTCCAATTCTAAACCACCAGAAGGAAAAATGGATGCTAAGCTGCCACCTTCACACTAGGGTAAGCTGCCAGATACAAAACTTGTTGTTTCTCCTTCCTTTCAGAGATCCCCTGGGCTGCCACTGTCTCAAAGTAGCACTCCTTGCTACCTGTTTTCAGGAACTCTATGCACCCTACAGCTACATGACACCCTACTTCACTCTTGGATGATCATCCCTTGGCTAGGAATTGCTGCTTGGCTTTATCCCAGCATCCTGGTCACCTGATCCTAATGATCCACACCTGGGCTGATTACCCCAGTGAGCAGTTGACCATGGCAGCTGGGCATTGGGATGGCTAGCTATGGTCCTGCTACAGGACCATTCACCTCTTAGAACTACACAGCCTGGTTGGCTATGTAATGTACTACACCATTGGCACGAGGGCAAACTAGATGTAAGCCTAGAAACCAGAATGCTACAAGGCAGTGCAAACGCAGCTTAATGTGCCAGTGTGTATAAAGGAAAACGGTCAAGAGTATCCTCTACTATTAAAGCCCATGGGAGTTTTACCATTGGCTTTAATGGGCGGAGGATTGTATCTACAGGCAGAGTGAATGGCCACAGTTTAGTATCTTGCAAATGTATGAAGGCAAAAGGTTTAGAAATTCATTTGTAAAGAAAGTTGAAATTCTTCATGAGTTTCCAGAAGTGCTGGCGCAGTGGCGCCTGGCACAGCCCTAATCTGCTCAGTGGCAAACAGCCGTTTCCTGCTCTGAAGGGCTGAATTGGAAGGCCTGTCTGTGGCTGTTTTTAAACAGATCCGGCAGGGAGGCGGGTTTGTGTGTGCCACTGTGGACAGACCACGCACCTCCAGTGTGTGGGGGAGGATTCATATGGCCAGGAACAGGTGTGTGCTGTTTGGCCTGCCCCCTTACAGAGCATTCTGGATTTTTCCTGGATGCTCCATGAATGTGTATGAGTGGGGGGTGGATGGGTTACGGGAGTGCACGTCCCCCCCCCCACCACCTTCAGATGGGCGTCTGAACGCATGAGGGGTGGGTGGACCTGCATGGGTCCATGTAAAAATGGCCTATGTTCAAGAAATTTTCCTAATGTAGTCAAGTCTTCAAAGGTATAAGTGAAAACTCTTACAAGGCAGGAGAGAGCAGTGCTGTGCCCATTACAGCTTACACATTTCTCAAAATACTTGGGGGTTTTAGTCGTTTTTTTGTTTGTTTGTGGAAAGGAAACATTTAGGAAAAGGCTGGGGAAAGATTTTGCAAACAGACAAATTTCAAGTTAGGTCAAAGTTTGGGATTACAAATCTTGATGTCTCTTCAATATAGCAAAGTTCTTCAAAACTGAGTAAGAATGAGATTAAATATACAGACTAAACTATGTACAAAAACTTATAGAGAATTAAAGCTATTTGAGCAGGTTTGTAGGGAACATAAACAGAAAACGTATTTGAACTGTCACAACTGGGGGGAAATTTAAGTCAGAGCAGCCTCTTCATGTTGAAGTGTTATTGTTAATTACAGAGAAAAATAAAACAAATGATTTTTGTTGTGTTTTTTTAAAAAGCTTTCATAACAATTTTTAATGAGTTCAATAATATATTTATCAACAATGGCAAAATTCTTTCCTGAAGTGTTTCCACTGAAATGAATAGACTCAAAACTAGCACAGGAATTTGGGTTATATATATTTTAGAGGGAAAGAGTTTCTAATTCTTATCCATGGAATTTTTACTAATCTTCTTAAAAATTAATTTAGAAAAAACACAGATGCCTAGTAATAACAAAACTGATCACACTTGAAATAAGACACTTAAAAACCTGGTAGTGCAATTTGCTATGTTAAATACAGATTTAATTGTCCTGCCTCCTCCCCAAAGCTTCATGGATTGGGATGCTTGTAGGTGTAAATTTCAGTTCACACTTGTTCATACAGAGTTCTGTACATTTAAGAAGTAGAAGCTTGTAATCATGCCGGTACCTTTCTCTTTCCATTTCAGATGTATCTGAGAAAATGTAATTAGAATGGTGATGACAAGTTACAGAATAGATTAGTTTGCCTGAAAAATAAAACTAAGGCCAGGCTAGACCAAAGGGTTGACAGCTCTTGCAAATTTTTCATGACACACACAATGCCAGCACTAAAAAGTGGAGCTCCTGTGTTGATACATAAAACTTTTTTGTTCCTGTGATTTTGAGCTCTTGATAGGGATTTAAGTCACCAAGGAGGATCTGCTCAACAAGAGCTGTCACGAAGGGTGCAAGACAGGGTTTGCTGGGGGATATCTCCCCTACAATGATCAGAGAATCCTCCCTCAAATGTAGGGCATTTACTTATTATTACAGAAATCTTCTGCCTCTGCTCTCCAGGTTCAGGTAGACTGGCATTGAGGTGGGCTAAAGCCAGCAACATTGGGGCCTAGGGCCAGAGGATGTGAGTAGATCCTCAGTCTGGGTGACAGGCAACACCTAGCTAGCAGCCGAGAGAGGGTGGGGAAAGAGAGAGACCCAGCTGTGGGTGGGAGTGAGGAAGAGGAAGAGGAAGAAAGAGTGTGTGTTCCTAACGAGCACTGCTGCAGCCCAACTACATGAAAGTAGGAGCTCATGAGGGGCAGGGTTTCCAGTGGATTGCTACACTTGCTCTCATCTGCTAACACAAACATCAAGCCTCTTTCATTCCGCTGAAGACAAGCCACAGGCGAACTGAAACAACTTGGAAGAAAACTCCTAGCAGTCCTGAGGACTGGGGTGCATTTTTCCAAAACTGACTAAGCATTGCAACATTAACTGAAGTCCGTTTTCTCTAAACCTCGTTAGCCATGAGCTGCAGCAGAGTCACAGGACTCTCCACACAACACCCCATGGTAAAGGATGTGTTTTCTTATGCTGGTTTCTAGAGACACCATGACAAAGAGAGATGGACAGACTGTGGGCACCTTTGGATATACATACAGTGCTAAACTGAAGTAACCACCACCACTTCAGTTTAGTCAAATTAAATTCATTAGTTTAATTAAATTAAACTAACTATTCCACTTCAATACTGTTCTCACTGCAGCTGCAAACAAGTGTGGTTACTTTGCAATTTCCTCCCCCTAATGGTCATGACAGACTATACTATATGTCTCTTTTGAAGTAAAGGGTTTGCACTACAGTTACTTATAAGTAAAGTGAAGGGGAGTGTGTATTCCTCATTTTTCAGAAATACATTCCTCTCTTTCTGCTCCTGAACAATTTTGGTTTAGTGCTCTTGACATGTGAATGATTCAGGAGTAAAAGTGATTTAAGGCTTAACAACTTTTAATTATCTGTTCATTGGAATATGGCCTTAGGCTCTTGAGATTTACATTCGAAAATCAAGGCACATTAAGGTCTTATTCTCAAAAGAAGACCATTCACATGAAAGTATCCTCTTAACAACAGACGTTGGTCAAATAAAAGATATCATCTGAACTATATCACCATACTTGGGATCAATATGGCAACAACTCGTCTCTTTCTGGACATTCACATGAAGTCTCTAAACAAATACAGCTCAGGTCAGATCCACAGGAAACGGGACAAGGAGAGGAGCAAACAACCGATTCAGAAAGCAATGTGGGGCTTAACCTAG
This sequence comes from Sphenodon punctatus, assembly GCA_003113815.1. Lineage (NCBI taxonomy): Eukaryota > Metazoa > Chordata > Lepidosauria > Sphenodontia > Sphenodontidae > Sphenodon > Sphenodon punctatus. The sequence continues at coordinate 1,602,241 of QEPC01010693.1, forward strand.
CTCTCCAGTGCCCATTGACATCAATGGGGCAGGGTCAAACTTATGACACGCCAACTTGACTGCTTTCTTCCTATCACCATGACACCCTTTCTCTGTGTTGTAGTACTGAGCTTTCAGCTTTAATGTTGCACTTCCATAATAGTTCCAGCTCAGCTGCAGGAGTTCCTGTCACACTCAGCCAGGTTTGCAATGCAAAACAAGGCAGGGCTGAATCCACAAGCGGTTGCAGCTCTCCTTATGCTTGCTTACCTACACACACTTGGCATCCCTTTGTAATGTCTTTCATTTGACAAAGGTCTAGAGTCTGGTCTACTTTTTGTAATAGTTTAAAAATGGCTTATTTCATAAGGCACTTCACAATTAAATGCAGTGTTTATTAAAGCAGAAAGTAGCTGTCATATAGTCAACAAATATTAAGGAATATTGTGCTGACTTGCAGTAAATTCTAAATTTCCAGAATATGTCCACCTTTCAAAGCACTATTTTCAGAATAGGTAAATAAATTAAAAAATGGGCAGTTAACAGAAAGGTTAGAAATATTTCTGGTAAATCTTTATGCAGTTGGTATCTTTTTGGTTGACGAAATTAACCAAATTTAATCAGTCTCCATGTGACAGGTAGAGCATGTAAAGCAAACACTGGCTGTACTTTAAAATGCCAGAAGTGTATATTTACACTTTTTCTCAGAAGTGAGGTATTTTAATGGGAAATGATATATTACATCAAATTTGGGCAAATCTTACCATCTATGAAGGAAACCATGGAAAAAATGCAGTCTTACTAATGATGTGAAGGCTGTCAATGAAGTGTTAACATTTTAGTCTCCATAAATTTCCATGCTACCATGAGGAAGAGACTATTGCTCTGCATTCAAGAACGGGACATCCACTACTGAGGATCAAGTTGGAAAACAAAGTGGAGAGGCTGGAAGGCTGAGACTGGTGGTGTAAGCGAATCCTCTATAAATCGTCAGGAGACTGACAAGATGGCCACAAAGAGATTTTGTCAAGGGTTTTATACAGCTAAAATCAATTCAGCCACTTTAACTGTTTTGAACATATTGGAGATGCAACTGAAGATGTCACAAATGGTTAGAGTTGCCTGGAAACCTTCAAGGTGTCAATTGACCATATTTTTAGGTGCAGGAATGTTACATGGACACACCACAGTTTCACCAGTGATTTTTTAAAAAAAAAACCCAAACAAATGGACTGAGCAATCTACAAGGGAATAAAAATATCATGAGAGTAAAGCTGAGTTGAAGCAGGGTAACTCAAAATCAATATTTTGCTTTTAAACTATTAAGGGGAGGCCCAGGAGGGCTGCACTCATTTTGTCCTCCTTACTTATTATCCTCAGAGGATTGGCTGAAAAGTGACAAGACTACTCCATACTTACAGCTAGGACATTCCTCACTAACAAGCCACTTGTTAGAATACTCAGCTGCTGCTTTGCCTCCCAACATGGGGCTTGCCCTGACTATATCAGAAGATGGCAAAGTTAAACTTTTAAAAACTGCAGTATTTGAGTTCAGCTGCAGCAGCATGGGGATAGCGATAGCCGACTGAGGTGTTATTTCAAACTCCGAGGTCTGTTTTCCTTTTGATGGACATGTATGCTTGATACACTGTGGCCACTCATGAATTAGGAGTCGGCTCTTATAAATGTGGGTTGGGGGCTGGACCTTCAACCACCAAAAAAACTTTCATCCTGTTTCTTAAGCTCAGGGAACACCTTTGTTGGTGAGTAAGGGCTTGTTCGCTCAGCATAATTGCTCACCTCAGAGTTCATGAGACATTCACACTTCCCCACAGTGAGTGTTTTCAGATGAGATGCTACCCTGCATGGCCACCCAAGAGCCATGGATCTGACCACCTGTCTGAAGGTGGAGTGACCAGCTGTGCGGTCCTGTGAGCCACAGATCACCCTCTCTTGGCAACTCACAGCGTAATGCCAGGAAATTTGGAGTGCTCCATGCGTGGCAAGCTAAATGGATGTGTGGCAACAAGCAGCAAAGTAGCCTCTCCCCTGCCCATATGAATGGGGATGACTAGCTATGCTAATAGAGGGTACCATAGAGGCTCACAGCCTCAAAGGCCAGAGCAGCACCACAGTCATTTGCATTGCCTGCTTTGACTTTGCTGCAGTTTCCTTCCCCCGTTCCCTTTCCCTGCTCATTATCAGCACGCAGTTTATTGTGCATTCTGTGAGTGGTGTGTTGGGATTCTTGTATGTCCTACCTGTGTGTGGACCATGTAAGTAGGGAGCAATTCTTTACCCTAACAGCACTAGAACAAATAAATTAACTTAACTTAAATTAAAATAAATTAAAATAAATCCATGAAATTAACTAGTAGCAGATTTAAAACAAAGAAGAGAAAGTATTTTTTTTCACTCAGTGCACAATTAACTTGTGGAATTTGCTGCCAGAGGAAGTGGTCAAGTAGTGTAGCTAGTTTTAAAAACAGATTGGATAAGTTCTTGGAGAATAGGTCCATTAATGGCTATTATCCACGTAGGTTTGGGGGACATAACCTCTTACTGTTGGGGGCTGGAACAACAAGGAATGGATTACCAATTGTGACCTGTTGGGTACTTCTCCCAAGAGAAAAAGATTGGCCACTGTCGGAGACAGGATGCTGGGCTTGATGAACCATTGGTCAGACCCAGTACAGCACTATATATGTTAGCGATAGTGACTTATGACTGATGCTGAAAACACTTATGTACACATAATAAGCACCTAGCCCTGTTCAAGACACAAGTTTAACCAGGAATAGCAGGTTAATCATGAGTTGCTGAGACACATTAGCCTGCCTACATGGGGATTTTAACATCTTAACTAATGTGTTAAACACACACCTGCCAACATGCTAACCCCTTGTGTAGACATGCCTGCTGAGTGGCAATTTTCAGTGAAATTGGTATTAGCCTGTTCATGTCTAGGGACCCAGCACACTTCTCCAGTGACTGGGCTGTGTGCTGTCTTTGGGATTAGTGTGCACATATGGAGAGGACTGCTGTATTTTAGGAAAAACTGAACCCTAGTCCCGTGTCCAGGCCATGGCATGGCAGTGAAATTGCTTTGCAGCTGCTGCTGCATCTCAGGTTTTAGCAACTGCACACCTTCATTCCCCAAGCTGGATGGGGTGCTTTGGGACATAAATGGAATTTTGCATATTTATAAATTCATCAGTCCATCTCATTCCTAAAGAAGTGTGTTCTACACACACACACACACACACACACACACACACACACACACACACACACAGAGCTATGTTACATAGCACACCGAACATAGCCTTCATGTGCTTGTTGGGATCTATGCTGGTTCAGCTGCTTTTAAAGCCTACCATATCGAGAGGTGGAAGTTAGGATATAAGAACATAAGTAGTGATGTACTGGGTCAGACCAATGGCCCATCAAGCCCAGCATCCTGTCTCCGACAATGGCCAATCTCTGTCTTTTATTGGACCAACTACAGTCGGTGGAGCTATGCAAGCTTACGGACCTCACAAGGTCCTTCATCAGACAGGTCTTTGAGATTCACCATTATGTCTAAAATCAAAATCAAAAAAGGATCTATGTATATTTGCAATTAAATATCTTCAAAAGTATGGCATTTCTATCCATGCCATATACAGTAACACTCTGGATCAGGAAGTTTCTCCTATTTGTGACTTATTTATTATTACTTTATGCATTGATTTGAGAGCTGGACAAGATTTAATTGTTCTCATGCCCATGATAGACTCTTACATATAATTAGGGGTGGCCTCTGCTCTAGCCATCATTAAATAAATTAGTTTCCCCTGAAGATATTTTTACAAATATCTAAATAAAAAATCCCCCACTGATTTGTAAAAGTATTAGAACTCTAATCTACTTATTTATTTTTTAAAAAAGAATGTTTGGCTTAGACTATTTTAACCAGTTGCATGCTAAGCCACAAAAACAAGAGAAACAACAAATCTTTTGAAGAGGATGCAACATATCCTTTTGTTATCAGTGGGGCTGATTCAATGGCCCATAGATCCTGCATTCATTTCCACGCAAGCATGCATGCCTGTGCAGAAACCTCACGTAGCTCCGTTGCTGGCACACTGTGCCATGTGGGAAAGGGTGGTAGATCCGGGGGACGTCGGATCGGCCCCGTTGTCTACATTTCTGCTTATCAAAGCCATTTGTTATACATTTTTCCATTAAGATATGGTGAATGGATTTGAACTGATCTATTTTGCCAAGAGCTCTAAACATCCTTACATTTCTTCAATACTGAAATCTAATTTGAACCAGCAGATCAAAAATTTACAGAGCTATTTTTTAATTGAAAAAAAAATAAAAATCCAACCTTTTCTTTAGCTCCATAATTGTTCTTGATTAAGCTACAAAAACTAAAGAAACATTAAGCTTTACTTACTAAGAATTAGTCCATGAGCAATCTGGCAGTCTATAATTTTAAAAATGGAAGATATTATCATAAGGATTGACAGTCCTATTACCATCATTATTTTTACTGGAAACTTTGAGAAGACAGTTTTGCAATTAAATCTGCAGACAATTTCATGTGCAAAAAACAAGCTGCTCCTGAAATTCTCTTAAAAGGTGGAAGAATGACAGACATCTCCCATTTTGAAAAATATATGTTGCAGGGAGAGAAAAATCTACACATATTTGTTGATACTGCAAGTAGGAAATGTCTGTTTCCCATTCAGGAAATAAAATATTGTAGGGCCTCTGGTCTCAAGAGTCTCTCTGGAGAAAATCAGGAGTAATTCCACTGAAGGCAGTGGAGCTACAATACTATAAAATTGATAATGATGTCCAAGGTTTGGCAATACTTGATTAGAAAAGAAATTTATTTTAAAAGAAATTAAAATTTGTTCCAATAAACATCCATTGTCTTTTGGAAAACAAAACAACCACTCTCTGCTTAGTAGCCATGGTAAAAGGGATCAACCCGCTTTTGACATAATGGGCCTGATTTTCCATTGTTTGTATTTTGTGTATTCAGTAGAATCATAGCATTGTAGGACTGGAAGGAATCTCAAGGGTCATTTAAGCCAACCCCCTGCTCCAAGCAGAATATCCTCAGTTTGCAGCATCATGCATGGATGCTTGTCCAGCCAGGTGAGATGCTTGTTTGGCCAGGTGATGCGAGTGCAACGTGACTATGAAGTGTTATCATTCTAATTTGGTAGAATTTTTTAATGTAATTCGCACTGGGCAGGAGGCCGGGAAATCGGAAGGTGCAATGAGAGTTGCAAGGACTTGCATGAAGCCATCAGTCTTCAATTTGTAAATTTGCACACACAATCTGAGAGTCAAATTTCCCCGTGAATTCATAAATTTGTTCAAAATAGAAACGTCACCATTTCTGGAAAGGAGCACAATTTTGGGGGTGGAAAATTCCAAAATTCTACTGTAAAATCAACAGCTCATGTTTATCGAAGGTGAAAATTTGTACTCTATGCAGTAGAAAGAAAGAAGTTCCTCACTCTTGAAATAATAGTTTTTCAGTCAATAGCAAATAAAATTCCAAACAAAGCTGGAAGGTGTGTTACTTTAGGGGAGTCACTGTAATTTTTTAGAGTTTCCCCTGCAAATGCTAACAGTAAAGATCTTTTCCTTCAGAAAAAAAATGAGAAGCGTTTTCTGTATACATTACAGAATGAACTGTACTGCTGATAAAGTCACCTCCAAGGCAGAGAAAGAATAATACATTTTTCTTGTACACATCATTTCAAAATAAAAGCACTGTACAAAATGTTTGTAGTGAAAGTGAACAGTCTCCTCCATATGCGATTTCTTCCTCTTTTCAGATTGTCACTGGAATTACTGGCAGTAGAGGAGAGGTGGTGATGGGGATTAATTATAAAGAAGTTAAAAATGGTTTTCTTCTACAATTTTAAAATTCCGATGTTTCTAGTAATGCCACTGCTCACTTTGATTGAATGCTCAGATGCTGTAGTGATGAGAGCTACATAAAGAATTTAATGGAACAGATCAGAATTCTAGATTTTTTTCAAACAAAATCCCAAACAAACGGAGAGTTGTTAGTTTACCATACTGGCCAGATGAAGTGTGTGCGTGCTTAGGGGAGGGGCGGGAGGAGGCTAGGGGGGAATCAAAGCTTTAAAGTGCACAGACTGGCAACTAGAGTTGAGACCTTGACCTGTCACATCATACAGCTCCAGTCAGATGCGATGTGACAATGAAATTACACAGCACCCCGAGCAGTGGGCACCTACACCCAGGAACTCAGCTCATTCTCACTCCATGCAGTGACTATCATATCAGGAGAGTGATGGCTGGGGCAGAAACTCAAATCAGCAAACCCTTAAAGTTCTCTCTCTCAGACACAAAGACACCGGCTTTTAAAGTGAATCTCAAAGACACACTCACATTCATAATAGACTTTGTACAGCTGAGTGAGAACAGTATAGTGGAGAAGGAATGTGGGGGCATGCCACTTTTCCTGCACCCCCCCTCAGCAGCCTTGGAGGCTTGGGGACTCTCATGAGCAGTTCCCGTAAATTACTACTACCCCACTAACAAGGATTCTTTTCTCAAACATACTGTTTGTGAATTTCCCAAGCTCTGTTGTAGAAGTGGAATTTTAAAGACATGACCACCTCAACCCGCCCCCCCTCGGGTTCTGGAGCGGCCCCTGCGGCCCCTGCGGTTGGCCAGGAGCGCCCTTTTGGAGATCCCCCATGTTCGGCAGGGGACCACATTGGAGAGGGCGTTCTCCGTTGCCTGCACCTTGTTTGTGGAACTCACTCCTGGAGGAGGTCCGCCGGTCCCTGGATCTCCTCTCCTTCAGGCGTCAATGTAAAACCTGGTTGTTCCACCAGGCTTTTGGTGGGGGAGATGGGTAGTGGGAGGGTTGGGTTGGGGGCTGTTATGACACGTCTTGAGTTTAATGTGTTTTAATTGTATTTATTTATATTATATTTATAGTCTACTTCTTAAATATTGTATGCTGCCCCAGGCTTCCTAGGCAGGAGGGGGCGGGTTATCAAATTTTTAAAAATAAACAAATAAATAAATAAAGTGGCAGATTCAGAAACCATGGGTGTATTTACATGCTATAGCGTAACCACCGCCATCAACTTGTAGATCTGCAACAACTACATTGCCATTATTCTCTACCCCGCACAGGAGGTACTGGACCCACTGTGGGCAAGGTAGTTGCACATAGCTGTTGTGAGGTGTAACCAAGACATCAGAACAGCAACATGCAATTACACCAGGAGCAGGAGCAGTGGAAGCAGCAGGGAACCAGTTTTGCATCTGCCATCATGCTTGTAGCTGGGGAGCGCTGGAGGACAAGAGTGGAGACAGGAGAAGTAGTGGGGGACCTGATGCTGCCACTGTCCAGGGCTCCCAAGAGCCTCCCTGATGCCACTTCTCCTGCCTCCACTGCCTGGTGCTCCCTGCACACCCACCACATATAACAGCTCGTTAGTAACCAGCGATAACATGCAAAAATTGACACACAGCCAGCTCTGTGTTCAGGATTGCCCGCACTGACAATCCTGAACACGGAGCTTGTGTGACATTACTCAAAAGGGGCCTTGATCTCACTGACACATAGGGTGGCCATACCTCCCCTTTAATCCAGGATGCTTATGAAAAATACATGGTGCAGGGCTGCATTGGTTCCAGTGCAGCCCTGCACCATGTATTTTTCATACGTGTCCTGGATTAAAGAGGAGGTATAAGAACATAAGTTGTGCCATACTGGGTCAGACCAATGATCCATCAAGCATCCTGTCTCCCACAATGTCCAATCTCTTTCTCTTGGGAATAGCATCCAACAGGTCGCGGTGGGCAATCCATTCCCTGTTGTTCCAGCTCCCAACAGTAAGAGATTACGTTCCCTAAACCTACTTGCCTAAATAGCCATTAATGGATTTAGCCTCCAGAACTTATCCAGTCCCTTTTAAAAACTAGCTACACTACCGGCCGTGACCACTTTCTCTGGCAGTAAGTTCCACAAGTTAATAGTTCGCTGTGTGAAAAAATACTTTCTCTTGTTTGTTTTAACTCTGCTAACAGTTAATTTCATGGAGTGTCCCCTTGTTCAAGTACTCTTAGAGAGGGTAAATAACCGCTCCCTATTTATGCATTCCATGACACCACTCATGATTTTATAAACTTCTATCATATCTCCTCTCAGTCGTCTCCAAGCTGAGGAGCCCTAACCTATCAAGCCTCTCCTCATATGGGAGCCCTTCATACCCTTGATCATTTTTGTTGCCCTTCTCTGTACCTTGTCTAGTTCTACTATGTCTTTTTTGGAATGCGGTGACCAGAACTGTACACAGTTCTCCAGGTGCGGTTGTACCATACATCTATATAGAGGCATTAAGATATTTTCAGTTTTATTCTCTATCCCTTTCTGAATGATTCCTAACATTCTGTTTACTTTTTTGGCCGCTGCCGCACACTGAGCTAAGGATTTCAATGCATTGTCCACAATGACTCCAAGATCCCTTTCCTGAATGGTAACTCCTAATTCAGAAACCAGCATTGTACACATCTAGTTTGGGTTATTTTTCCCTACGTGCATCACTTATAGGTATGGCAACCCTATTTAACTTTAGAAACTCCATAGTGAGCAAGTGAGTGTGTAAATAGTCTCAAAGATTTCAGTTGAAGCTAGTCACATGCTTAAGTGCTTTGCAGGATCAGCCTATCATATAGGTGTACACTCTTAATTGATACAGGTAGTAGTCACAGAATGAGTCAATGACAGAACCCAAAATAAAATCCAGAAATCTATTCCCACTCGGAGACCTGCATCCTCTAGTCACTAAACCTTAGGGTGGCCAGCTATGGAAATTTTGGAGGACACTTATGAGAAATACAGGTTTCAAGGCTCCATTGGAGCCATTGCAGCTCTGCAACCTGTATTTCTCATAGGTGCCCTTTAAAATTTCCCTAGCTGACCAACGTACCAGACCTTACTTCTTCCCTCAGTACAGATGTAGGCTGTGATCCCCAAACCACTTACTCCAAAGTATTCTCACTGTAATCCAGTCTGGAGTAAGTGGTTTGGGGATCATGGACTTAAAGAAATATATAAAACTTGTCATAACATCTTTTCTCTAACCCTATAAACAACATGGTCGCATAAAAAGCACCCTTGAATCACTCCTATAGTTGGAAGGAGAGGCAGGAGTGGGGGATAGAGGCTCAAGTCCTACACTGTGTGGGAGATGGGCCATGGCTCAGGCGGTAGAGTGCATGCTTTGCATATATAAGGTTCCAAGTCCAATCCACGGCATCTGTGATTCAGGATCTCTGGTAGCATACCTAGGTGAGGCCCCTGCCAGGGATCCTGGAGGGTTTCGGGTAGCACGCCTGGGTGAGGCCCCTGCCGGGGATCCTGGAGGGTCTCGGGTAGCACGCCTGGGTGAGGCCTGTGCTGGAGAATTGAATTTGAAACCCTGCTGCTGTGTCAGGTTGTGAGAATACTGGGCTAAGATGGACCATTGATCTGACTTACTTAGGCAGCTTCTTATATCCTTAGATTCTGCACCTGGCTCTTATTTAAGGAGTTTTCCTGGAGTTAATCTGTACTGCCACTGCAAGTCCCCAAATTAACCAATTCACCCCCACCCCAGCTGCTTCTGTCTTGCCTTTCTGCTCCTCAGTAAAGAAACTTCTCTGTTGTTGGAACTGGGCTGGAGGACTTTAGAAACATGCCTTCTCAGTCGCAGTTACGTCACTGTTTGGATTTACTTGCTGTAACCCAGAGAAAGGCAGCTCTGGGTGTTTTTAGACAAGTCTCTCCCCACCTGTTACCCACCCGTCACGCATGTTGCAGGGCCACATTGGTGTCCTATGAAGTCCTGCAACATGCCCGATGGGTGTGGGGGATGGGTGGGGAGGCACCTGTCTACAAACATCCTCTGTATTGGCTATGGGGCTGTAGAAGCTTGTCCCTGCTTTCACTCAGTTAAAGTCATTTTTTAATCACAGCTATCTTTGCTGCAATTAAGTGAAAGGCTTATGGGGTCTTGGCTGGGTTCAGGGAACTTGGGTGTTCCCAGCCACGCAACGAGTAACTCAGGGACACAGATTTGAGCCCCCAGTGGAGTTAGGAGGGTTTGTTGCTAGGAATTGAGCACATCACATCAAATTGATTAGGCACTTTACTATTTTTAGTGAGATATCAAAATACCTGTTGCATTATTTTAATGTGATACACACATAGTCGTTGTCCTCTCAGAATTTCTTGCTTCCCACTTTTTCTGTCCGACTGTGGCTATGGGCCTGCCTTGACTCCACTAACCAGTTGTCTAATGAAAGTTCCACTGCCCTTTTATAGAGAACTTGCTGACTGAATGCAATCTCTGCAATATTATACAAATGTCTCATTAAGGTAATGAACTGGAAACAAATATCTATGCCAGGCTCAAAGAAGCCTCTGAAACAGTGTAAATAAAATTATGACATGATGACCCAAAGTCCATTGACATACCTCCCAACAGTCTCAGGCTCTGCAGGACTGCCCCATGTTTTAGGCCAAATCCTGCAGTTCCAGCCTGACTGCAGCTTCAGGTGGTGGTAGTGTGCTGCATCATCTCCCTTCTGCCGCTTCCAGGGGCTAAGCAGCAAGTGCTGCCTGGAGTAACGGGGTGGGGGGGTTGCCCTGCCTGTGCCACTGGGAGAAATGGTGTGCGCCTGCCTGCTGCTATCCCAACCAGTGCTTCATATGTAAAAAATGAATTGCTGGGGCCCAAGCCTGCAGTAGAAGCCTCGCTCCTGCCCCAGAGCTTGTCAGAGCAGAGAAATGAACCCTACGCTTCAGCTAGAAACCCAACCACTGGACTCATTTGCCTCAGTCCAGCTGACTGTAAAACAGGAATTCCTGTGATTTAATCGATAGTTACACTAACCAACGTTTATTGTAGGGGCAGGGTAAGGTGGGGCAGGAAAGTCCTTAATGAAAGCCAAATAAACTATCCAGGCTTGGGGTTTTTGGCTTTCATTTCCAACCTCAAAATGACCAATATCAGCCTTCCTTGTTCTTTCACATTTCGGGGTGCACACTCCTACTGGGAACATTTCCTGCTGTTCAACCCTCCCCCCCTCAAATTTAATTTCTGGAGCAGAGCCCTGGCACCCTCCCTCACAAATTAAGCTTTGGCACCGACCCCTGCACCACCAAGCAGTGTGCTGTCTGGAGCAGCACGTGTGCACCATTTCTGCCCTTGACAATGGTGCAGTCAGGGGGGGGTGCAGTGTCTGCCGTGTAGAGCTGCAAATGGGAGGAGGCCTGCCTTGTCTTTTGTCCCTGCTGCTGCTGCAGCAACAGCATTGGAGGGTTGGGATGTGGCCGCCAGAAACAGACCCTTTCCTCTGTTCTGCTGCAGTGTAAGATACAGCCTGCCCTGATTCTGTCAAGGGCAAGTGTGGCTTGGCGGTGGGCAGGCTGGTGTGTGTGCCTGGCATGTGTGTGCATGTGCCTGGTGTGTGTGTGTATGTGACAGTGTGTGTGTGTGTGTTCTGGTTAGCCAAATGGGAGAAGGATTCCTGTTTGTGTCCACATGCACCTGTCAACATGTGTGGGAGTGTCTATGTCAATGATGTGATTGTGGTATTTATTCACATAGGGGGACAAAAGGCTAACTGGTCAACGGGGCAGGGTTTCTCCTTCTTTTGCTGATCAAAATATTGGGAGGTATACATTTCAGTCACTGGAATATAACAAGCTTTGCATCAGGTCCTTCATATACATTTAAAAGGCAGTATAACACCTATCCAAGAATCTCCTAGATGGAGTTTTACAATTCCTTCAGCCATGATTATTGATTAAAAAAAGAAATAATACAAATAATGTTTATTTAATAAAACTTTAAAGACCTAACTATGGTTGATGAATGGCAATCCCAAATTAGGGCCTGATTTTGCTCTGATCTAAATTTTGCTCCCATTTAGGTCAATGTCAAAGCTCGTACCCATTGACTTCAGAGGGATTGCACAGCTTTAAGTGTTGAATATTTTGTCCATTGACTTTATTGGACTAGGAACAGGCCCCAAGATGTCTATTCTATTCTTAATTTGCCTGTTGTATCTCCCATGTCACTGAACATTAATTACTAATGCCACTTGCAAAATCTCCCACTGTTTCGATTTGCTTGCAGTGACCTGGCTGCAATGGGGTTCTTTATGGATGGAAGGACAACCTTAGCTTTGAATTCTTTTGCTATTGTTGGTTTATCTGTCAGTTTTGTAATGCTAGTTCAGTATAACCTTTTGTACTGAATGAAAAGGAAATATAAGTTTGGAGATTGTAGTCTAAGTTGGGTGATAAGCAGTTTAGAAGGGATACGTTTGAATTCAACAGCTATAAAAAGGTTATTGACAACACTTTGATGAAAGAAAAACTCTCTGACTTTTATCCCGTTCCAATTATACATTATTCAGGTGGAAATACTGAGTCATCGGTATGGAAATAGGTTCTACGGGCAAGAGTTTCAGTTGGATCTCAACATGCTTCTAAACGTTTATTTATTTAAATTTCTTATCATGTGCTATCATTATTAATTATTAATTATTATTATTATTATTAAAAATTATATGCCGCCCCCTCCTGCTATAAGCATCTCAGGATGGCTAACAACATTTAAAAACACATAACTAAAATACAATTAAAAACAACCTAAAATCCCCAGATTAAAATAACCCATACCCAAACCCTTCCTAACCCAACCCACCTNTCCTTCGGTAAAGGCCCGGTGGAACAGCCAGGTCTTACACTATCTACTGAAAGAGGGGATGTCGGTGGTTAAGCGAACCTCCAATGGGAGGGAGTTCCACAGCCACGATGCAGCCACAGAAAATGCCCTCCTCATGTTTGACACCCAGGAAACTCGGGGAACCTCGAGGAGGACACCCCCAGTCAACCACAGGGGCCGATCCAGGATCTGGACGGTGAGGCAGTCCTGCAGGTAGGTGGGTCCCAGGCCGTATAGGGCTTTAAATGTCAACATCAACACTTTGAATTGAACCCAGAAGACTATCGGCAGCCAGTGCAGAGTGTCCTGATCAATGACAAGAACCTGAATGTCCAAAGGAAGTGGACCCCATCAATGACAGGTGTCTCTATGCCGCCCAAGTCACAGGGCCAATCAACCATCATCATCTCAGTCTTGTATGGATTCAGCTCCAATCATCTCCCTCTCATCCAGCCCCAATGGCAGCCAGATACTGGATAAGTATCAAGAATGCAGGACTTGGCTCGGATGAAAAAGAGATAGAGTTGGGTGTCATCAGCATACTGATGGTGCCTCATTTCAAATCTTCATATGTTCTCACCCAGCAGCCTCAGATACACATTGAAGAATTGGGGAGACAAGACAGAACCTTGTGGGACCCCACAGGGATATCCTGAGAGGACAACATGCAACTTCCCATCACCACCCTCTTGGATTTCCCCAACAGGAATTAATGGAACCATACAAGTGGAGTCTTGCAAACTTCTGCCAGGTCCCACAGTGGTGTCAATAACACCTCAGGATCAACTGTATCAGAAGCCGCTGAAAGCTCTACCAAGTTCAACAGACAAGGGGGTAGCTGTTATAGGAGCAGGTGGTGCAGCTGCACTGGAGCCCAGGAGCCCCCACACTCCCTGGAGTAGCTGCATCCCCTGCTGCTGGGAGAAGGACAAGGCGGTGGGGGAGTGGCATTCCACCTTCTGAACCAGGGCCCTTCCAACCCTGCTATGCTCCTGTCAACAGGGTACAATTTTCCCTGTCATTCTCAAGGCCACAGGCATGGGGGCGGCATATAAATATAATGAAATAAAATAAATAAATAAATAAAGGCATAGTTTGTTGTTAATCAGGACCACAAGCAAGCAGTTTCAGTACCATACCAAGGTTGAAAGCTGGACTAATATGGGGCCAGGAATCCAGTTGCATCCAGGTGCACTTGAAGCTGTGAGGCAACCACCCGTTCAATAACCTTCCCTAAAAAGGGAATGGAGTTTGCGCTGGTGCAGCTCTTTAAGGATTGGACCGCAAATATCTAAATATCCCTTATATGCAGGTGCAAATATTTATATACTGATGCTGATATTGCATACACAAATACTTGAAGATGTAAAAATGTCAACAACTACTTGTGTGCACAAGATTGCACCCAATAATATGGAAGATGTGACTAAGGGTGTTTTGGAGGGGACACCTGTTCCAGCTCACTCTGTTCTAAATAATGGGCAGCTGTCCCCATCAAAACTTGGTACCTTGCAAGGAAAAAAGGTTAAAAACCTGATTCAAACTAAAATAGAATTATATAGGAAGCAACGGCCTAATGTAAGGGAGGAAGATGGAGCTGTTCAAATTCTACCCTGGGAAAAGGGAGCTGAGAGGGAGGAAGATCTCACAGAGTTGGAAGCTGATAATGGGACTGATATACTGGAGGCTCAGGGGAAGGAACTTAGGAAATGACACATGGAGGTTTCCCAGGTAGGTTCAATTATTAATGAACCAGGGGAGCCGAAGTATAGGGGGGAGGTATATTGGAATTTGCCCGGATCAGTCATCTACAGGGAGGAAGGTGTAAAAGAGGCCCCCAAGATGATACATCTATTTTATGAAATGGAGAATCCCATCTTGCAGTTAAAACTCCTGTCATGGAATATTGCAGGTTTAAAAAATAAATTGGATGATCCAGAATGGGTTAGGTTGTTAAAGAGGTTTGATATAGTATTATTGCAGGAAACATGGTGTCAAAAGGAGGACACGGTGGTAATACCTGAATTTTACGTGTACTCAAAGCCAGGAGTTAAAGATAAACATAGGGGTCGAGTTTCAGGGGGTTTGATTACATTGCTTGTCGATAAATATGGATGTAGTGGTAAAATCATCCATTTGGACAGAACAGAGGTACAAGCTATAGCCTGGGAATTGCAGCCTGGACTTGTTATCATGTTGATGAATTTATATTTGCCCCCCGTGCTCCTCAATGTTTTATGATCCATCCATCTGAAGCTCTGGGTGTGATATTGGACCAATTGATGGTCCAATTCCCCTCTGCCATTTTTTAATGGCAGGGGATTGGAATGCGAGATTAGGCTCTGAGGAGGCGAAGATGAAGGCCCTGACTGTTAAAGACAAGGGAATAATTGGAAGAAGGTCTCATGATACTATATGCAATGAGTCAGGGAAATGTATGATTAATTTCCTGTATGAAAATGACCTGTTGGTATTGAATGGAAAAGGACCAGGAGACCTAGAAGGGGATTTTACTTTTATCAACAGAAATGGTAGGAGTACCATCGATTATATAGCTGTTTATTCAGTACAGCTAGATTATTTTTCCTCCTTTAGGTTGTTTCCAAGACCTGAATCAGACCATCAAGCCCTGTCAGTAGATATTAACTTAAGAGGTGTTACTATTTCTCAAGCATGTATATTGGATAAGGGAAGAACTAGAGTTAAATGGTCAAATTCAGTATTAGTCAAATTACTAGATACGCTCTGGAACCCTATGTTGATACAAATAAGAGAGGCGATGATCAGTCCAGGTGATTTGGATATTGAAAAATTACATTCATATTATGATAAGATTGTATCCACTCTGGAAAGAGAAGTTCTGTCTAAGGAATGGAAGGAAAGTACACCTCATACGAATGCCTGGTATGACGGTGAATGTAGAAAATCAAAACGTTGACTCCTTTATTTAAGAACCTTATGGATTCAATCTAGTTTGGAACAAGCTAAAAATGATTTCTTAGAAGCTAGAAGAAATTATAAAGCTTTGATTAAACGTAAGAAGGTGCTTGCCATAAACTATATTTGGGCTAGGGTAAGGTTAGCAGCAGCCCAGAAAAATTTACGATGCTTCTGGGCTTTAGTGAACCAAGGTTTGCGACCTAATTCCCCAAAAAAGGAATCCCAGATAAGTACTGCATGTTGGGAAAGTTTCTTTGGGGCATTATATGCGGATGCCCCAGGGAAAGGTTTTACATTCCCTGTACAACAACATAAATTAATGGAAAAGAGCTTTGACCCTCGAGTAAAAGAAGAGGATCTGCTGAAGGTGATTAGGTCATTAAAAAAAGCAAAAGCCCCCGGTCATGATTTTTTTGTGGCCGAGGTGCTACAGGCAGCCCCCTCTTGGTGGCTACCTGTATTAGCAAAATACTTCACGCAGATAAATGTGGAAAAAAAGCTTCCACTATCTTGGGGGGTGAGTATTATAGCTCCCATATTTAAAAAAGGAGATCCCCTGGATCCAGGCTGTTACCGCCCTATTAGCTTGCTCCCCATTATGGGTAAAGTTTTTGCTAAACTT
The DNA here is from genome assembly GCA_003113815.1 of Sphenodon punctatus. Taxonomy (NCBI): domain Eukaryota; kingdom Metazoa; phylum Chordata; class Lepidosauria; order Sphenodontia; family Sphenodontidae; genus Sphenodon; species Sphenodon punctatus. Next base: position 1,618,561 of record QEPC01010693.1, read on the forward strand.
TTACTGAGGCAGCTGGAGGAATGGGTAGATTCTAACCATCTTATACCCCGTGAACAATTTGGCTTTCAGAAACAGCGTTCCACACTAGACAATTGTTTCGTTCTCTCCCATATATTGGATAAATACGTGCGAATAAAGGCGGGGAATTTTTTCCTCGCCTTTATAGATTTCCAGAAGGCCTTTGATTCTGTCCCGAGACAGAAACTGTGGTCTAAATTATTTCATCTTGGAATAGATAGGGATCTTTTAGAGCTGATAATAACCATACACTCAGAGAATACTGCCAAGATCAGAGGGAAATATGGAGGAGCCTTATGCCAATCGATAAGTGTAAACAAAGGAGTACGCCAGGGATGTGTGCTTGCTCCTATTTTGTTTAATCTCTATGTGAGTGATCTGCCAAAAGTGTTAAACACCCCAGATTGTTGCCCTCCGAAAATTAAGAATCAGGCAATCGGTGCCCTCATGTATGCAGATGATATTGTGATCCTGTCCCAAACTAGAAGGGGATTGGTTCGCCAACTTGAAGGGCTGATGCATTATTGTAAGGGTAATGAATTGATCGTGAACCCTATAAAATCTCAGATTATGATTTTTGGGAAAAAAAGTTGAAATATAAATGGCATGTAGGTAGAGTTGAGTTTCAACAAACCGATTTGTACGTTTATTTAGGTATGACCCTGGCAAACAATGCCATATGGGGAAAACATAAACATCAAATTGCTATTAAGGCATTAGCAATAGCCAAGGGAGTTTTGAGACTGGCAAGAAAAGCCAGGGGGGTTCCCCTTACGGATATATAGCAAGTCTATAAAATGAAGATCCAAGTATTGTTAACTTATGGATAATAAAGGACAGGTACTGGAAGTAGTACAAAATAAATTTGTAAGGAGTTTATTGGGTCTACCCCAGAGTGTTCCGGCCCCCATTTTAAGGGCTGAGATGGGATTCTCCGCAATCTTAACATTAGGAAAAAACAGAGGATGAGGTACTGGGTTAAGTTGTTGAGGTTAGAAGAAAACTCATTACCCTCCCTTTGTCTGCAGGAACAACTTGAATATCAAGGGCCCCTTGGTTATAAATGGATAAGGCAGATTTTGACTGATGTGCAAAATGCGGGTTGGTCATTTGCCTGTTTTGGGGGGAAGAGTGAACAACAACAGAGACTTATGATTGATGTCCGTTTGCAGGATATAGCCATGCAGGAGGACATGGCCTATTTGACAAAATGGAAGGTGGCTCCCTATCTCCCGAGAATAAAAACTTGTTTTGGCTTTGAAACGTATTTAGATAAATTGGAGAATCCAACTTAACAAAGAGTATTTATGAGATTGCGTTTTCAATTGTTTACCTCAGCAGTGCTCCAGGGACTATTTACTAATAAGACTTATGACTCTCGAGTGTGTCAATGTATGGAGGGAGGGGTGGACGATTTAGTCCACTTCTTACTCCATTGCTCGTTTCATGAGAACCTAAGAGAAGTTTGGCTTAAGCCACTATGGGCTAAAAGAGAATCACTTACGGATGAGGGGAAAATTATAAGAATATTGACGGCTAGTGATAGTCAGGATTTAAGGATAATTGCCTCCTATGTCATATTAGCTGAGCAGTACCGAGAAAGATGTTGACACTGGATGGGTTCACAAATTTATTACTGGTTGTAAAAATTGAGTTGCCTTTGATCATTGGAGAATGATTGCCTGCTAGAGTTGCTTGATAATTTGCTCCTTGAACTTGGAACTGCTGGTCTTTGTACCCACGATACCTATTTTGAGTTGTCGATTAGTATTTTTGTTTTTATTTTGTATTAGTCATTTTATATTTTTGTACTGTTGTATTCTATTTGGCCATGGCGTTAAGCTAGTGCCGGAAATAAATAAAATTGGAATTGGACTAAGGGTGTTAACAAACGAAACAACAGTCTGCTGCAGACTGGGTTTGGTCCGTGCATCCTTCACTCACACATTTAGCGCGTGCAGCCTAATAAGCAGGAAACCCGTTGTGTGTATTTCATGCACTTGTGGACAACCTCCACTTGCAGTGCCAGTAAGAGTGAGAGCAAAGAGTGGGGCAGGAAACAGCCACTCCATGGATGCTCTAGGATTTCCGCTAACAACTCTATGGTGCTGGCAGACCTGTATGCATGGAGTAGCTGTACGCAACCTAATTGACAGTACATGGACATGTAGGTGGACATTAGCCCACTTTCACTGGCACAGCGGCCTCCACATTCTCTGAGACCCCGCCCTGAGTGGGGGCTGTGGGTCCAGTGGGTGGAGGTCATGTGGCCAGTGGAGCAAACACCTAATAAAGGGACAGGTGAACACCCACCTGGTGTAAGCTAATGTGAGCTAACGTCTCACTTGTTAACATCCTAAGATATAGGGTTTCCAGAATAACCAGTAATATATTGTTTCTATTTTCCACCTCTAATGTACAGAACAATAACTGGTTAAAGTATAACATGCCAAATTCTCTTACATCATAGAGGAACAGGAAGGCATTAAACAAAACATAAAAGACAACATGGTTAAAATGAATACATGGAAACGTCTGTAGGTGGTAGATGATCATCCTTTGAAACTTAGTGCCACAAGAAACTGAGGCCAAGAATTTAACTGTAGGGCTCAAAAAAAGGATAAGCCACGTATACAGTTAATAAAAACATTTATGGGCACATGAGAAAGGGGAGAAATAAGGATTTGAACATGCAGGTTAAAATTCTGGCCCTGTTCAGGCCACTGAAAACTTTGGGTGATTTCAGACGTTACATGGTCAAAGGCCACCACAGTCAATCCCCTGTGGTGGCAGCGACCATGTAACGTCTGTTGGGGGAAACGGATGTTTCCCCCCAGATGTTACCATGGCGGGGAATCACATTCGCCGTGTGAGCAGCCGAAGCGGCAGGGCCGGAGGTCGCCGCGCGGCGAATGCAATTCTCCGCCGTGGTGACCCCCGCCGTCACGTCTGGACGGCAGCCACGGGTCGGAATCCCCGCAGGGATTCTGGCCCATGGCCAAAGCGGGTGAGCGCTGCAGCGGCATTGGCCGCGGCGCCCGCCCGTCTCCCCAGAGGGCGGGCAGCGGGGAGCGTGGAGGGGGCGGGGCCGTGCGGCCGCATGTTGCGCCGCGCGGCCCCTCCCCGATTCCCCACCGGGATCCCCCGGCATGTCTGTTATGGCATGATGGGGTCATCCCAACGGGGAATTCAAAATTCATTTCGTGACGGGGCGAATCTTCCCTGTCACGTCTGAAATCACCCTTTGTCTCCAGTAGGCAAGCTTTCACCTTCAGAAAGAGTATAAGCCAAACTTAATTAACTTGGGTTTAGAAGAGACTTCTCCTAGGATCTGGTTATTCCACAATGGTCCACAAAAGTGCTGGGGGAGTTATTTTGGTGTTTTCTTATTCTCCTGAAACAGTTTCTCTTGGATGTTTCCAAAGACAGGACATTGGATTAGATGGATCATTTGTCTGATCTAGTATAACAACTGCTGTGTTATTCATGCCATAATAGCTATTATTTACACCATAAGTATACACACATATGGTTGCAATATTTTCCAGTCAGAAAATGGCTGAAGCACATGCTTAAATTTAAGCACTTTGTTCATGAGAGATGGTGCTTTTTGAACTGGGGGCCTAAATTAAGTATTGCCATAGATATATAGACAGGCATATATCATGATTGCTACAGTATACAGTGTTAAATTTCCCAAGAGAAAATTTTCCTTGTGGAAATTATTTTTCATCAGGCCTTTTATTATTACTGCCCAGCTAGATTTGTGTCTAAGTGCATCTGTCGTGTGATAGTGATCAGATTGGCTGAAATGGCATGTCTATCCCAGGAGATTTTAGGAAGGCTCTGGACAGGGAAGCAGTGAGTCAGTCAATGAATGCACCAGTCTCAGCTCACTACTTACATCCAGGTGTATATGTGTGTGGAAAGGTGAGGAATCTAATCAAATAAATAAGCAGGATTTTTAGACATTCAGGACTGTGCATTTGGCATTAGGTGACTGTGGTAATGTGTATATCCAGTCTAGTTCTCAAAGCGCTTCACCTTCAGAACTAAAATCTTTCCCCCCAGCAAATGCCACTTTGCTGAAAGAGCATGGTGGTATTACAGTTCTTGTACAGCGAGAGGCAGGGGCTCACACAAGCAATCATTTTGCATGCTCTCTGGAAGTAGTCCCAGCTAACAGGTTGTCACAATTTGCCAATATGTGCTCTGGAATTATTGCTCCTTTATTGTATAGCCTAATCAGAACAATCAGGCTAATGTTTATATCCTTTCTGGAGGAAGAAACACTAATTCTGACCTTTCATCACTTATTCTGACCACTCATAAAGCTCTCCGCGTGCTGAGGGTGACCTAGCATGGCCCTGAGCAAAAGGAAGGGAAGTCTCACCATATTGTTGTCAGAGCAGATAAGCAGCAGAGCACATGAAAGGGAAGTGCTCCAGGTTTTATGGGCCAGGCAGGCTCAGAAGGGCTCTGTTACTGAGTGAGTTAGCATGTACTAATGGAAGCAATAATAACTTGGGCTCATTAGTGAATCCCTGCACCCAAGCACCCTGGAGGGAGGTGCTGCTGGGAAACAAACCAACTGCAGCAGCTTTGACTTCCTTCTTACTGCAAGATTTGTCCCTCTCTCTTCTCTCTGTCGTTTAAATACGTCAAAGAGCTTTGAAATGGTTTGGCATCTGATAGAAACAAAGAGCAAATTAATTTGTTTCATTTGATTGTCATTGACATGGCAATACTTTAAAAAGCTCCCCTCCTCCCTCCGTGGAAGGAACTAGCTGCTGCCACTCTGGAGCATCACCATTTTTTTTTTTTTAAAAAACTCCATGAACAAACACATGCACACCAAGCTCCCCAACACAAAACAAAACAATGAACACAATAAGCACCCGTGCAAAGGAAGGAGTAACCTCTTTGTAGCAGTGCTTCATTGTTTCAGATCACCCCATTTCCTGAGGAGAACTGGCAGAGAATTGCCCAGTGCAGGCTTGTCATGGGCCATTGTCAGTTTTATCATGATTATTTTTTGCTCTGTGCCTGTAAGATTTATTTATAGGCAGTCTGTCTTCTTTGCTAATGAGCCATGTCACCAAGAGTGATATTTATCAGTCATGTTGATGAGCTTTATCCTCCTGAGTTGTTCCCTTCTTGCCTAATAATGCTGAGATATCTAGACCACTTCCATAGTCATCCCAGAAAGGCAATGGAACTACTCCAGAGTAAATGGTTTGAAGACTGCAGCAGATGGTAGTAAAGGCTTCACAAGTGGGCATTGTGTCATTTATAGACACACAAAAACTCTGTTCACCTGAGGTTCTTTATTTTGTATGTTCTTCTGTTTTCTTCTGTACATTTCCAGGAAACTTAATAGAAACTAAGGTTTTAGTTACTTGATGGTCAGAAAATCATGTTTACTGCTGTTGCTGCTGTGCTGTCAAACATTTGCATTAATTCTTGGACTGGATGCTACTCAAGGGAGTGCAGTATGATGTACGTTTTTATCCTAAGACTCCTTGTTGTAACTAAGCAGCAACCTAAAAAAGAAAAAAAGAAAAAAGTCCAAATATTAACCTCTCCTGGGAGATATTTCTCTAGAGAGAAGCTTTACACAGTAGTACAAAGCCATCACATCTTTTATTTGTATACCTAATCTGTACTGATGCATAGTTAACTTCTCAGTACACTATTTCTAAGGGAATAAAAAGTAGGTCAAAAATTAGTCTTTCATCCTGCAATAAAAATGGAAATTTCCTGCAAAATGATAACACTGGTCCTTTTCACACGAGCTCCGCCCATCCACAGTTTTGCTGTATGGAGATGGTGGAGGTGCCTGTATGAATGCCATGGGGGATGGGTGGGATGTGTGTGCACCCCTGGCTATACCCACCTCCACCCATCTCCCACGCACGGAGCAATGGGCTCCAATGCCCGATGGGCCATGGGTGGAGATGGGTGTGCACCCGTGGGACTGGGCGCACACCCATCTCCACCCATTGCGGTCGCACACCCATCCCCCCGCTCACCATGGTCCATTTAAAAATGACCATTGGGGAAAAACTGAACATTTTAATTTTTCTTAAAACTTAATTGCTTTTTCATTCTTTTATTCCAGATGCACTGTAGGACAGATAGTTCATGATGACACGCCAGGCTTCTTAGGGAGCTACATGTATCAAATCTATTTTTTTCCCTGTGAAATTTTCAGTTTCAAAGAATGTATCCCTGTCTCTCCCTATATTCCCCACTCCCTTGACCATCCTAGAATATAAGCCCCATGGAGCAGGGAACTGTCTCTAATCAGCACCAGGCACATTGCTTGCACTATATAGATGATAAGAATAAATAGAAACAGCATTTTTTGACAGTAAAGATTGTCAATAACAAATTTTTTAACTTTAGTGAAAGAGTTCCGGGAAGGTAACAAATCTACCAGTAGAGCATATTGTACTGGCTCCACCTAAATCAGTGGGAATGTTACTGTTGACTTCAAAGGAACTGTAACGAAGGTGCTGCAAAATATATTTTCCCCCACCTCTGCTAGCAAGAACAGTTCAGCAGCTGACAGGATCAGAGTCTAGAGCACAGACCTAAAGCTGTTTAGTGCTGGCGCTCGTCCTTAGTGTCAGTGCAAATCCCAATGAAGATTACAGGTGCTAACAACTATCACTAGTGCTAAAACAGTATGAGGATCACGATAGACTTCTCCAAGAGACTCCTTTGGTGAAGTCAAGCTAGGAAGGATCTCTTCTGCATCACAGTCTACTGATCCTGCTTTTAATATAATGTACTTTGAAAGACAGTAATTCAGAAATTATATTCTTACGCTGTGGGAATGTATAGAAAGGAAAAAGATAGGCAAAAGAGCTCTGTACAATATGCTCTACTGGTAGATTTGTTATCTTCTCTGAACTCTTTTATAAATAAAATAAATATAAAAAGACAAGTAATTTTCTCACCTAATTTGCTTGCAGAACTGATAATTAAGTGTTGTTGGCTGCATCACCAGCACACATTTGTGATACTTGAGATAGTGTCTCTGCATATTTAGAGGCTAAAATCTTTTTTCTTTTGCTGAGTAAAAATATAAAATTTCATGGACTTTTTCCCCCTCAAGTAATGTCTAGCTCCTCTCTGATAACTTTCCGTGAATAGAAAGTCTCCAGACTATGGGCTGAGATCTCCATACAGCTGGGATCCTCTGAGAAAGTCATTATTGCTTATGCTGTTTATTTGAAACAATAAATCTAAGCATTTAAGTGGCCAGAGTTGCTATATTTTATTGTATACATTTGAAAGGTAGATGAGCAAAACAATGGACTGATCACAGCTGGGACCATGTAAGCTGTGTGCCTTACTTTTTCACCTGTGGCTTTCAGTAAGTCAACGTCTCTGCTTTAGCTAGCTACTACAGCTATAAGATGGAGATAATGATTCTTACTCCCTTGTGTAAAGCAATTTTAGATTTTCTGATAAAAACAGACTACATACACAGTAAGTATTTGGTATAAGTGTGTACGTGTACATGTGTGTGTGTGTGTATGTATGTCCGACATATTTCCTATGTCAGACACACTGAGGTGCTATCAGGTAGGGTCAAATCTTGAAGTCTTGGAGCATTTGGGGATTTAGCCTCAAAAGATCAAGGTTGCCTTGTCTACACCTGGACCTTACCTTTCCCCAGCTCCATAGTGTCAATACCCCACGTCCTCAGATCCTAAGGAGATTACTATCTGAGCTTTGGGGAGGGGAGATGTGATGTGCTTAGGGTTGGTCCTACAGCCATCGCCCGGGCCCCATGGTCAGAGGGGTCCCCGCAGGGACGCCAGTCCTGATAGCCCCAGGTTTAGCGCTCCTGTGGCCCTGGGATGGGCTATTTTAACAAGGCCCTCTCCCTGCCTGTGACTCTCAGCCCTCAGGGTGGCTGCTTCCCACGGGACCCTGCCCACCTTCCTTTACTTTTGGCAAATCATTGATCCTTGAATCAGGAGAGAAAGTGAGCTTGTATGTGTGTGTGCAGGTGGGAATGCCTGTGTGTGCACATGTACGTGTGTGTGAAAACGTATGACACTTCTTTGTTTTTGTAAGCAAACAACAGACTGCCATTGTTAAGGGTGGGTGGGGGGAAGAGGCAGGGACATGGGGCCCACACATTTTAATTTCACCCTGGGCCCTGTAAATTCTAAGGCCGGCCTTGGATGTACTACCTCACCCTCAGATATTCACCAATTTATCTTGCATTACCTTCTCCTCAAAAACACCATGAACATCATGGAATTGCCCTGAGAAGGAGGATGTTGAGCAGCTGTCAACAAAGGAAGTCCTATCAGCTCAGAAGAAGCTATATTTCCCCCCCAGCTGGTGTGTAAGACATGAGTCCTTGAAACCAGTGCAAAGAAAAATGGCTTTCCATACAGACAACTTAATACCTTTGCTGCATACAAGTTATCGGGATTATAGAAGGAAACTCCATGTTAGCTTAATGTCAGAGGAAAGCCATCTCTCCCTTTCCACATTGAGCTTTCCTCAGCTTATCATAGGAGCACTATCCTATTGGGAAATGGGCGACTGACTGACTACCAAATATTAAGGAACTGGATGGACTCAGTTGAATGGGCTCCATTAAGTGCAGAGACCGACTTGCTAACAGTTGCCCTCAGGTATGTGACTTCATATTCCTGGAACAAAGTAGGTTTGGGCCCTCAGTATTCTTAAAGAATGGTGCCTCTATCTTTTATTTATTTAATTATTTATCACCTAGATCTCGACTAGACGAGACAGACAAAGTCTTTGATGCATAAAATAAATTTCACTATTGAATATAAAAGCTGAAAAATAGGGTTTTCTTCAACAGAGAAAGGATAACAGCTCCGTGATACATATTTTTACTATATGTTTTTATATGTTTTAAAATGTTGTAAGCTGCTCTGAGCTGCTGTGGCAGGAGGGGGCGGCAATTTTTTTTTAGTGAAAATAAAAATAAAATAAAATGATAAATCAATAAATCAATTAATCAATAAATTAATATTAGCAGGAATAGATGAATGATAACAGCTCAGTGAGATCCGTTCAGCCCCTTTAGACGCAGCCTTTCTGCACCTGTGCCTCAAACTCCTCCACTGTTGCCACACCGAAGCAATCATCTCCACTGGCCTGAAGCAACCAGGTCCGAGCCCTCCGAATGTGGTACATTTAATAGCCACATCCTCCTCCCCTTTTCTTTGCACATGTCCCTCTAATGCTTCCACCCGGTGCTAATGTTTGCACCTGACACCAATTCATGTTTTCCCTTGAACTTGCTATGACAAACGGATTCAAACTCTACCCACTGATTGGTCACTTGCCATTTGAATTACCCTCTCTCATTGGCTACCCAAACATTCTTCTCATTGTTCAGTTTTCAATCCCTTACACATACACTCTTAGGTTGGCAGTTTAACCAGACAGTATCTATTAGGGGTGTGCAATTGAAAATGCCCCTTTTGGGAGAATCCAAAATGTGGACATTCTGCCCCCCAATTTCAGATTTTCAAGGGTTGCCCTCAGCCCTGTCTGCTTTCCAGTGCTTGTATGCGTGTGCTCTGTGGTAGCCCTACCGACTCCACTGCACTTGCTTGTGCAAGTGCTTTCCTGCATGCATGTGAATGCAAGGAAGCTAGGGCTACTGAGCATGTGCTGGGGGCCTGGCTATGCTCTTGTACATGTGCACAGGTGCCAGAACTGGTTGGATCCCTTGGAGTTCATGCTGGCTGGAGGTGGGGCAGGCAGCACTCTTGTATGCAGGATGGTACAGTGTGCACGGGGTAACAGCTGCAGGAGAGGGAAGGAGAGAAGTTGGGGGGTGGGGAAGAGAAGGGACATCCTCTCTTGGCTGGGATGGGTGCAGTGGGCAGAGTGATGGCCCCTCCCTCCTCAGCTTATTAAAAACTGGATTGAACACGAGGTGGGGGCCATTTTGACATAGATTAGCCAGCCAACAATAGTGATAAAGGGTAGAAACTGAGAGACTAGTTTTGAATTCGCTTCCCCTCTTCTCTCTTTGATTTTGGAAACAACTCTGAAGGGGGAGTGGGGCCCTTGGCTAGTGAGGGGGCTTGAGGGGTGAACGAGACACTCACCCAGATTTCCTTCCTTTCCATTTCTCCTCTCCTGTCCCGATTCCCCCCCCCCCGCTTTCTGTTCTTTGAGGCACCGCTTTATCACAGCACTGTAATTTAGGAATACTGCAGCCAGTTTAAATCTTATTTTCTGCTTGAATCTGTATTAGGCATTCATTCATAGAACCCAGCCTTTGTTTCCTGCTGAGGATCCTTCCTCAAGTTACTAGTAGCATTTAACAGACACACAGACAGAACCATAAAGCTGAATAATAATTTCTAGTATTTACTGAAGTCAGTTTAAATCTTATTTTCTGCTTGAATCAATGGGTGTTTTTAGGGAAGCACCTCCTTACCTATCATGCATGTTGCAGGGCTGCATAGAGCGCCAGTGTGGCCCTGCAACATACAGCCAAGCCAAGCACGTGCACCTGAGACTTCGCATCCGCATTTATCCCTTGTCTTTCCCTATGTCCCCTCTCCCCGTCCTCCCCCTCCGTATCTATTAGATTGTAAGCCGTAGGCAGGGACCGCGTCTATCTTATTGTTCTGTAAAGTGCCAGGTACACAGCGGGTGCTATACAAATGCTAATAAATAATCATCATAATAATTAATAATTAATGATGGGTGGGTGATTGGTGGGTAATAGGTGGAGGCACTTGTTTAAAACACCCTATGTTAGGCAAGGCATTCATAGAACTTGCTGGCCTGGGGAATCTTTCATTTTGCTTTCACCACTCAGTATTATCCTTCCTTATTGTATAGCACAGTATAATCTTCCGAGTTTGGTTTCCTCATTTGGTAATAGTCTTCTTATAGTGTCTCAGCTTCTGCACAATGTCTGATCACAGTGGCATTGCTGATAGGGATGCAGGGGGCTGTCGGACTGCAATGGGAACACCGTTGAAGTGTACATGAAGTGGTCACTGCATAAAACAAAAGCAATTGGCTGATGGTTACATGTTCACCTTGCTTATGTCCTGGTACTTGCTCAGTAAATTGAAGATTTCTCCAGTGCCACAATCCTCAAGCTGTGCAGCTCATGACACTGCTGCGCCTGTGTCACTGCCTCACCCACTGATAGCATGCGCTGCTGCTCTCTCCGACTGCATCGCTGCCTCACCTGCTGATAGCCTGTCTGCTGCCAGAGAGATGGCTATACCATCACTGTGCAATTTATAGCGTGAAGCTGCCCCGTATCCATGCAGACACTTGATTACACAACACAGAGAGTGAAAATTCAGAGTTGTCATTCATAGGAAAATGATGAAAGACAACCCCTCCCCAACACAAAAATTTTCCGGGTGGTGCAGAGGCTGGTCAGTCCAGCCTCTCTTCGCCTGGAACTAGAATTTTCCAGTGCCCGCTGTGAAATGTTTGCTGATTTTTTTGCAGATAAAATCGCCCAGATTCACCACGATCTCAATGCTTCATTTACGGCAGTGGATGTATCAGAGGTACAGGAAGCCCCGTCATGTCTGTTTTTGTGGGATCAATTTCAGTGGGTGTCATCCACTGATGTGACGGATGTCCTTGGGACTGCTTGGGCCACCTGTTGCAAATTAGATCTGTGCCCGTCCTGGCTGGTGAAGGCCAGCCGGGAGACGTTAGGGCCGTTGCTGGCAGGGGTGGTCAACGCCTCCCTTAGGGAGGGCAGGGTGCCGAGCTGTCTCAAAGAGGCGGTGGTGCGGCCTCTGCTCAAAAAGCCATCTTTGGACGTTGACTCCCTAGCCAGCTATCGGCCAATCTCTAACCTTCCCTTTTTAGGGAAGGTTATTGAGTGGGTGGTGGCCCAGCAGTCACAAGGGCATCTGGACCGGGTTGGTTTTCTTGATCCCTTGCAGTCTAGTTTTTGCCCCTGGTTTGGTACGGAGACTGCACTTGTAGCCTTGGTCGATGACCCGCGTCATGAATTGGATCAGGGCAGATCCTCAATTTTAATCTTACTGGATCTGTCAGTGGCGTTTGATACCGTTGACCACGAGATGTTGGTGGCGAGGTTGCAGGACTGGGCTGGGGTGAGCGGAGTTGTTCTTGAATGGTTCTGCTCATTCCTGGCCAGGAGAACTCAGTGAGTGTTTCTTGGGGAATGTACATCTTCTCCCCGGAATCTCACACGTGGAGTCCCGCAGGGTTCTATTTTGTCCCCTCTCCTTTTCAACGTGTATATGCAATTGTTGGGTGAGGGCATGAGAGGGTTCGGCATATGATGTCATCAGCACGCCAATGATACACAACTCTACCTCTCATTTTCTGGAGACCCAGGCCCGGCAGTCTCGGTGCTTACCTGATGCTTTGCAGCTTACCTGATGCTTTGCAGCTGTGGGGGACTGTGAAGTCATTAGGCCATAATTCTATCCTGAAGGAATCTTTAACCCCGCATGCAACTTATCAGAGTCTTAAAGAGCGTGTGTTTGGCTTGAACCCCTATTCCTCCCTTATCTCCCCCTTCCCACTGACAGTGGGTAGGGCTGAGGGGGTGGTGGCTCCTGTCATGGGTGGAGTCTGTCCCCCTCTGGCTGCTCAGGTCCGTAGTGCTCCTCGACCCGCAGCTCTGTCTGGACTGTCAGGTGGAGGCTGTGGTGAGAGGAGCATTCCGCCAACTACATCTGGTGTGATGGCTGCGGCTGAATGTCTCAGACTTGGATCTGGCCACCGTCATCATGACTGGACTACTGTAATGCACTCCATGTGGTGCTACCTTTGGTGATGGTCCAGAGGCTTCAGCTGCTGCAGAATGCAGCAGCCCGCCTCCTAACGGGGATGGGCCGCCGCGAGCACATTACACCGGTGCTCCGGACTCTGCACTGGCTGCCTGTTGTCTTCCGGGCCCAATTCAAGGTGTTGGTTATGACTTATAAAGCCCTAAATGGCTTGGGTCCTGGTTACCTGCGAGACCGCCTCAAGCCTCGGGCCATTTTGTGGCCCTTGCGGTTGGCCGGGGGCGCCCGACTTAAAGTTCCCCTGGTATGCCAGGTGGCGATGGTGGGAAGGGTGTTCTTGGTGGTCTCATCTCAGCTGTGGAACTCTCTCCCGTTGGAGACCTGTCTGTCCCCTGACCTCCCCTGTTTCCTCAGATGTTGTAACACCTGGTTGTTCCGCCGGGCCTTCGGGGAGGGGGTGGGGAGGAGATTTTATTTTATCTGTTAGCCGCTATTTTATGTGTCAATTTTATATATTTCCCATATTGTCATTTAGATGATTTTTATTATGATGTTTTTAAGTTGTTCGCTGCCCTGAGCTGCCGAGTTGCGGGAGGGTGCGGGATACAAATGTTTTGTAAATAAAATAAAGAAAGAAAGAAATAAAATAATTCCCGCCCGGCCAAACCCATACGAGAGGAGAGAGTGAGACATTCAGCAGCATCCATACCAGGGCATGCTTGAATTATATCCTCACCCCCTCTTCCCTTCCTGTTTATCTTTCCACCCATTTTATCTTTCTTTCTCTGATCACAATGGCAGCGTGTAGCTGCAAATGCATAACATTCAAACATTTATAATTAGATGACATCACAACACATTTTGTTTATCACAGGAGCAAATTATCTAACAGAGGAGAAAGAACAGTGGAGAAAAATGGCACTAACATTGAAGAATTAATTCATCCCATTGCTTTGCAGTCTTCCTGTATTTTTAGAAAAGGTGGATGATATTGTGTCAGGATTTCTGAGCCTATGATAATGGCTTCTCTGGGATGGGACTGTTCTCGTACATAAGCCCGTGTGAAAAGGAAGCAACGTCTTTCTCACTGGATGAGGTTTCCCTAAATAGTAGATTTATTATACTGAGTATGATGAGTAAGCAATTTGGCTTTGGCTAAATGGAAATGACACAGCACAATGACACAGGCTGTGTGTTCCCTCTTCTGTGTGGCCACTCAGACTCTGTGCTGTTCTCATAGCTAATCTCCGACTTGTGCAAGACATGCAGTCATGGGGGCAACCCTCTCATACCTTCATTCTTAATAAACTGCTCCTTGACTCACCCACCACGGCAAGGTTAGTTTAGTCTAAATTTGAGAGAATGCTCTTGTGAGCCCTCTCCTCTCCCTACCCCGCCCTCTCTCTCACTTTCTCTTTCTCACGGACGACAATATTGCTACCTTTCTTGTACTCCCAACCATGGAATCGGCTTTGACTCTCTTCTGTCTGTGACAGCTTGAGCAAGACTAATCTCAGACTGTCAGAGGTAGGCAGGTTTACCTAAACTACGGGCTTGTCTACGTGAAGCATTGCTGCAGAACAGCTTGCCCTGCTTCATGTAGACAAGCTGCTTTGTACCAGACTGCTACCTCACTATGGGGTAACTAATTGCTACAGAGCAACTGTTCACTGACATGTAGTTGCCCTGGAGAAACAAGGGTCCTGCCTCTGTCAGTTCAAATTGTATTTATTTATAATAAATACGTTTTATTTATTTATTTATACCCCCACCCTTCCCAAAAGGCTCAGGGCAGCTTACAGGAACAAAAACACACACAATGAAAAAAAACAATACAGTAAAATCCCTTAAAAATCCCCACCCTTGTCCCATATCACCACCTGGCAAATGCTTTGCCAAAGAGAAAAGTTTTACACTGCCTCCAGAATATGCTCAGACTCAGAGCTCTGACGAACCTCTGGAGGAAGGGAGTTCCATAATACTGGGGCAGCAACCGAGAACGGGTCCTTGTCGAATGGACAAGATGGGTAGGTGGTACCTAAGAGAGTGCTCCCGGCTGACCTCAGGAGCTGCATGGGAACATGGGAGGAAAGACAGTCTTTCAGATCTGTGAGAGTGAAGGAAGGAGTATGGATGGAAAGTGCGAGGAGGGCAGGATGCCAGTCTATACATGCTGCTATGAACCACTTTGCCTTGGGCACATATATGTCCTGTCCTCATGTGCTTCCCCTATAGAATGCTTCACAGCACGGAAGGAAGCTTGAGTGGGACCCTCAGGGCAGAGATGCAAACTAGGTGAGAGAAAAACAGAGACCTGGCCTGGCCAGGACAGGATAGAGAAACTGCATGGGAGGCAGCCTTGGATAGGAACTGTCATAACTGAGGTGGTCTCAGAGCTCTTGCATTGTGAGTTACAGAAATCAGCTTGTGAAAAGTTCTGAATTGACCTATGCAGGTCCAGTGCCATGCCATACACTTGGGGAAGCTGAGGCATCAAGTCTGCCCTGGGGAGAGTGAACGCCCTACCCTCCTCTTCTCATAAATTAGCGTAGAGGTTCTGTCCTACCATTTGCAGTCCCCTTTCCCCCTGTAACTAAGCTAAACACATGCATCCGCAACGTCTCAACTTTGTAGATGTATCCTTGACTCTCCCAATCTTCCCCTTGTCTCCTCTAGATTGTAAGTATCTTCGGGCAGGGACCTGTCTCTAATGATTGTTCAGTGCCGGATACATTGCTGATGCTATATAAACTAGAATAGAATATATAGGTTAGGGATTCAACTGGGGTTGTGCCATCTACAGATGAGGTCCTAATCCCAGTTAGTATTTATACTCTGCATATTTTTGTTGCTGTCTGGAGGAGTGATGGGATCATATTCAAGGGCCTGTTTTTCAGAAATGTTGATGGCCTAAAGGTGAGGCCAGATTATGATATCCTTATTCTACTGAGAAGCACCTAACACCACAAATTTCTGAAGCCAAGTGCAGGGGCTTGATCCAAAATTCATTGAAATCAATGTAGAATTCTCCAGTATCATCAATGGGCTTTACATCAGGCCCAGAATGAATTATTACCATTCATCATGAGTTAGGGTATCTGTCAGAATCTGGCCCTTTAGCTGCAGCAATGGGAGCTGGGTGCTTGTGAAAAGTGAATCAGTGGCAGGTTTGCCAATAGCCAGTCAATTTACTGACAGCCAATAAAAACATATTTTTTTTGGTAGCCTCAATAAAAAAAATGGAGTGATAGTGTAAAAAACATTGTTTCACATTGCTGCAGTAAAAAATTGTGATTGACAATCATTTAACCTTTTTCTAACTAGCAAACCTAAGCAGGAGGAGAAACCCAGAGGACCCTGAGAACAAGAATTGTGCTCTAGTCCAGACTGGTATTAGAATTTACAGGGCCCAGGATGAAAACAAAATCCAGGGCCCCCATAATCCTGCCCCCTCTTTTAACAATTGGCAGTCTGATGTTTGCTTAGAAAAACAAAGACGTGTCATAAATTTTTACATACACACACATGCTTTCTCACCTGCACACACACACACACACACACAAGCTCGCTCTCTCCCTTTCACACACACACACACACCCCTGACAGGGGGGATTCAGGGATCAATGATTTGCCAAAAGTGAGGGAAGGGGGGGACAGGGCTCCATGGGAAGCAGCTCGCCCAGGCGCTGAGTCTCACAGGTGGGGAGAGGACTCCTGTTGAAATAGCTCATCTTGGGACCACAGGAGTGCTGGGCATGAGGCTACCAGGCCTGGCCTCCCTGCTGGACTCCCTCTGACTGTGGGGCCCAGGCCTTGGCCTTAAGGCCAGTCTTGCTCTAGACACTCGACACACTGTTTAGAGAGAGTACAGAATTAGTAACCAGTTCTCTGGAAGAAGCCATTTATGGTGGAACTAGCTTCTCCCATGCCTTTGGCCTGTATTTTCCCATACATTTGAGAGGAATGTTATAAAAATATAATTGAGATTATTTACTTCACACAAATCAGACTTCTTAGCTTATCTTTGCAGGAACGCAGTCATTTCCCAAAAGAGACAACCTCCAAAAAGGGATATGCCATGAAGTTCCTCCATCTCCAGCCCTAACAGCAAAGGTCAGGTTACAATGGTGGTGTATCAATCGGTTTACAATGGGTGTACAAACGTGATGGTGGCCTGCTGAGGCCCGTGGGTCACCAGCACATTTGTTGGCCAGACCACCAGACACTGCCAGACATTGCCTGGGATTGCTCCCTGGCATGTCTGCGGCGAGCCTGGGCTGCGATCCTGGGAACTTCTATGGTCTGTCCGACTGGACCAGAATGGGCTACAGCAGGCTACTCACATGTGGTGCGCAACCCACTGTGGCCCTGTCCAGATTAGGTCTGCCATGGTCGACTGCCATGTTTGCCCATCATGGCAGGGGGGTGGGGCACTGGGTGCAGTGCAGGGGCGGGGCTGGGCAGCGCATCTCCCCACCCTCCCTGGTGTCCAGGCCACTGGAACGTTTGTTCCATGGCTGGACCTGGTCAGGCTCATGTTGGCAGCATGGGTTGGGTCACCTCCCTTCCAGCGTCGTGTGTGGCAACACCCATGATCTTTCCTGCAAGCCCATATCGCCACACAAATCTGACATGACCTGTCTGGGGAAGGAATAATCATCTGGCTTTCAAATAGAACTTTTGCCACATAGGGAAAACAATTTTCACTAATGCGATCCTCTAGAGGCTTCATTAGATTTGGCTTAGGTCTTGTCTATACAGACACTTGCACTGGTTTAAATGGTTGCTCCACTTTTTAATACAAGTTAGTTAAATCAATCAAGGCTGGGTGTAGAAATTTCTGTTCAGTAGTGGTTTGTTTTTGTTTAGTTTAACCCATTTCAAGTTGGTTTAAGATACTCATAAGCCAAAAGAGTTTCTACACACTGTTGGATACCTGTTTAGTCAAATTAGTGTAACTGGCTCTGTGTTTAGGTAAAGCCTTGGAAAGAGGCATGTGTTTTTCATGTGACCCTTCTATGTGTTTGTTCTTCCCAGTGCTTTCTGGGAGGCAAGTACCTCCTAACTGTCAGGGACCACAGGGCTGGGGTACAGAGAGTCAGTGCAGGATGAGATCCAGGGAAACATGGTAGAAGAGTTTGTGCAGGACCAGGTCCTGACAGCTGGCGCAGGATCAGGGTCCCAGGATTCCAGGGGTCATGGTGGGGATCGACACACAGACCATGGGGGCAGGTGTAGACAAAACAGGACAGGACTGGACAAGACAAGACAAGATGAGATGAGGCAGACAAAGCAGGACTGGACTTGAGTGGACAAAACCAGAGCTTGTGCCAGGCAGAGTAAGCTCTTTGGGTAGTTGCACAGGGCCCCTATAAAAGCAGATGCTGGACTCCAGTATCCAGGCAGCCAGACTCACCAGCAGGATCAGAAGGACCAGGTTCTTCAGCGTCCAGGTGGCCCAAAGGGCACACTAGGTTCAGGGAGTGCAGAGCCGATCCAAGGTGCATGGAGACATGAGGAGGAGACACAGAAGGTAGAAATAAGGCAGCACACCAGAAAATAACTGATGATCCACCTAGAGTCCTGTGGCTACTGACGGGTCTTATATAGTCCAGCCCAGCAGCTGACCAGGAAGTTGGGGGTGAGGAGTGAGGCTGAGGGGGAGCATGGCTTGACCAGCATTGGGAGGCCTACGCTAACCAATCATATGCAGAAAACATCCCCTCACATCAGCCAGGTTTGGACTGCTGAACTTCAGATTTTCTTTCTAAAGCTCTACCGCTTGATTTACAGACATAATACCTAGCTGCTTTTTAAAAAAATCATCCACCAGAGATGGACACTGCATATTTCTCAGTAGTTAAATAGTTGTCTTACAGGCTGCTGATAGGCTGCTTTAGGGGTGTTAACAGTATGGATGGGTAACTAAACTTTGGGGCAATTCTCTATTAGCTTATATAGAAAAATGAAGGAGCAGCTCCTAGTTCTTTACAAAGCAATGAAAATTAGAAGAAAAAATGGAGAGGTTAAAAGCTCCTCTTTGATGCTCATTACTCCAATAAAAGACAATACAAGGTGAGGCAGACAAAGCAGGACTGGACTGGAGTGGACAAAACCAGAGCTTGTGCCAGGCAGAATAGGCTCCTTACGTAGTTGCAAAGGGTCCCTATCAAAGCAGACGCTGGAGTCCAGTATCCAGGCAGCCAGACTCATCATCAGCGGTCCTTCCTCCCAAAGGATCAATTTTTTGTTGCTGTTCCCCCATGCCCATAATGTCGTATATTTATTTATCTGCACAGGCAATGCCTTGCTTGTTTGCTGCATACTGTACCTTTCAAACTGAGTGGCCATCCATTTCTGGGCTTCCACTGGTGCAAGTGCTTTGAGCATTGGAAAAGGAAGAAGCCATTTTACATTCGGTTCAGTGAAAGTTTTTCCAGGAGTAAGTTGTGTACACACACACACACACACACACACACACACACACAGAGTGTCTTTTCTCTCATGGAGGCATTACTTACATTCCTCCTTCTTTTGTTCTCCTCGTAACATAATCTAATAGAAAGGTCATTCTGACTGGAAGTATTGCTGTGCTATGTGTGGATGTGCAAAGCATAACGAAAAAATTGATGTTCACCAGTCAATTCATCAGATCACTTTAATTGTCTAGAGCCCTAAAAAATCCCACTCTAACAACATTCTAGGTAACATGCTTTCAAAATTCACATTGGTAAGTACAGTATAAGCGGGCGTCTTTCAATACAGGCCTGGCATTTCCCCCCTCTATAGGCCTGACTGTGCCAAAATTCTTGCTACCTGGCATCTACCCTCTCCTCGCCCCACTTCTTTTTCTTCACCATCTGGTAAAAGTTCACAGAATACATGACATTTATCAGAACAGGTTTGATCTATACAGTTGACAATTATAAATCCCCTACAGGTGGGCCTGAGGCCTGATATTTGTGTTTGTGTTTTATAGTTTTGGTGTTTCTGTAACCCTTTGTTTCCATTGCTGAGGTCAAAAGTCAATGCTAGAATTGCTAACCAAATGGACTTAGCCCGATAAATATTATTCTTGCATCAGAATGAGGAGCTTGAATTTTATGCAGGCGCACCTTATGTGAGGGTGCACCTGCAATGTATACTTTCCCCTTCATTGATAAGTTATTGGTTAGACCCATTAGTGAATGAGAGGACTCTGTTAATTGAATGACAGAAACTAAAGACGGGATTATGGGCTATCACAGGCAGTGAATGGGTGTCATTCATTATTTTTTTTTTTAAAGGAGACAGATTCTGTTGGTTACAGCAGTGTAAATCCACAGTAGCTCTACTAACAAAACCGAAGTTACTTTGGATTTACACCGTTGCAACTAAGAGCAGACTCTGCCCTCTCCCCCTTTCTGAATATTTGGCCACATATGGAATTATTTGTTGGTTATGGTAAAACCCTGGTGGATTTGGTCTGTCAGAAACCACCATATCCACCACCATGGCAATCCAGCAGGACAGGTGCTCTCTGATCTGTAAAGGCTAAGCTTGGACTAGTTGGGGTGGATTATGTCAGTAAAGGCAGGAGGAACCAGTGGCTAGGGCACGAGCCTGTGGCTTAGAGAACCCAGGTCAGCTCCCTTTTCTGCCACAGATCTTCTCTGTGACATTGGGCATGTCACTTAGTTTCTATGTGTCTCAGTTTCCTATATATTTTGAGAATCATTGTACTTCGCCTTCTTGCAGTGGTGTTGTGAAGTGAAATACGTTACAGATTGTGAGTAGCTTGGATGCTGTGTATAAACTGTGCTTTGGAAAATCATATAAGGAACTAGGGTTGTTTCTCCAAGCAATTTTATTTTGTATTTTTTGTATAAAATTTATGTGGTTTTTGGCTAAGGCCGTTAATAAATCAAATCAAATCAAATCAAGAAGCTAGAGAAGCACCTTAGCTCAAGAGAAGTTAAACTGGCACAGGCTAATGTGCATACCTGTTGGCCAGTCTATGCCTAGATCTAGAATAATAAGCTCACCATCATTTTTAAGAGGTCTGTAATATCCCAGACTATTTATAAAGTAGGTTGGTTTGCTTAGATATTTGTAAGAATCATTATTTATCAAATCCCCACATCATTAAATGAGTAGAAAACATGCCTTATTTGACCTGCTGATTTAAAATGTCAGGCTTTGCTCCCATGCTGTCTGCACATGGATTCAGTCCCAGCTGCACTGCTATCACCGCTAGTTGCAATAGGAGCAGCTTCGCAGTCAGCAAAATCCCCCTCTGATGGCAGTAATACCACACAGCCTGGAGGTGTGGAATGTTGATTGAAGCATGGTCTCTATGTTTCATGTGTCAAGGATGATATGTCAGTAAATCATCCTTGAATCTCCATGTAAGCCATTTGGAGTGAATACTGGAGTGAGCATTCCTTTTTTTATATGCGATATAAAAACATTGATCACACTGAACTTACTTGATATTAATGGGGATGTTACATATGTTGACTCATGTACATTAATGTCAATTTAAAATATCTGTTTCCCTGACATTAAGATCAGGCTGAAAGAGATCCCATTGGCAACCCTTCCAGCAAGTTGAGCGAAAAACAATCCAGGCTCCTTTTAAACTGGTCACTTGGCAACCTTGACACTTACAGTGTTTCTTTATTAGTGGATCCAGTGCAAACTGAAGGGTAGATTTAGAAGTGAATATAAAAAAAGCCATACTAAGTCAGACCAATGGTCCATTGAACCCAGCATCCTGTCACCGGCAGTGGCCAATCTCAGTTCATCCTCCGTTGTTTACTCCCAGCTCCTGATAGTCAGAGGTTATGTCCCTCCATCCTACTTGGCTAATAGCCATGAATGAACCTATCCTCCAAGAACTTATCCAGTCCTTTTCTAAACCCAGCTATACTACTGGCCATGACCACATCCTCTGAAAACAACTTCCACAAATACTTTCTTTTGTTTGTTTTAAACAGGGCCTTTTTAAGACTCGGAGGCCAGGGACAGAAAGTTCATTCGAGACCCCCCTTGTTCCTTCTCACTACAACCCTGTGTCAATGTCATTTTTTTCTCACTTGGGGAAAAAAATATTAGACATGCATATAATCATTTTGAAAACTACCTATATTTGACATTCAATACAGCAGTATGTTAAGATTTTATGTCTCAAAAATAGGAATTAAAAAAGCCCAACAAAAACCCCTCCCCCCAACAACTATTGGATTCACTTGCAATGTACAGCATCTTTTCCACATGGGATCTTTCATCAACTAATTTAAACATCAAATACAAAGTTAAAGAAAATGTTTACACATAATGACACATTATTATGATCCCATTCTATAGAGAGAACAGATAATGATGACCATCTTGACTGCAGCATTGTTGACAGGAACTTGTGTTTTAACAAAGACTAATTTGGAGAATGGTCTTTCTCCTTCACAGTTTAAAATGGGGCAGAGTTAGATAAAGGTAGAAAGATATAGTGACATTTGGAAAAGCTTCAGCCAACCCCTGATTTGTAAATTATCTTCAAAATGCTCTGCACAAATCCATCACATCCATCTGTATTATCTAAGAAGTGAATGAAATGTTTTAGTTCGAAGAGTGAGAAATTTGAAGATCTCACTAAAGTTTCTGCATCCCTTTCCAGTGAGTCCTGATATGGGGAAGCCTGGTCCAGTCTTGCCAGGAAACCAAATAAATTCACATCTTCCATGTAAGCACAGGAGTGTTTCTCCAGTTCATTTTGAAGTTTATTTAAGATAATGGCCGTTTTTACATGGATGCTCCCACCCACGAACACCCATCGGATGGGTGGGAAAGCATCCGTGTAAATGTCAACGGGTGGGTGTACGCTCTCCCATGACCCACCTACCAACACCCACGGAGCAGCTGGGAAGGAGCAGGCATGCGTAGGTGGAGATGGGTGTTCAACATCCACCCGTCCGTGTAAATGGCAGAACAAGCACACCCACAGAAAAGGTCCACCAAAACCACCGAGACACAGCTAGAGAAGCCCCGCAGGAGCCCGCAAGCAAACACACCCACCAGGAGAGACACCCAATGCCCACCTGGGAGCCCTTAAAGGAGAAGCCTGTGAGGACATGGGTGTGCCAGCTCCCAACATATCAGGCAGGAAAGCCCAGGACAAGACAAAGGGAGCCAGTACCACGACACACGCGGGAAGGGACAGGGTAAAGACGCCCAGGGGAAGGGGGCTTGGGTCAACGGCACTGGGGAGGGGGGGCAGAAGGGTTACTCACAGCACACCCTTCCTGACACAGGGCAGAGGGCGCAACGCATCCCCGGCACCCTCCGCATCCCCACCCCAATCCACAGTCATGGGGCACAGGGAGGAGAGCACTTTGGAGAGTGAGGGTAGACAGCACAATGTATTGGGGCACGGTGTACAGGGATACTGGACAGCTGGAATGGGGCAGCCTATAGGCAACCATCAGTTCCCGGCCATTTAGGCAAATATGCGCCTGAAGAGTGTGTCATGGTTCTCCTCAGAGATCTGCCTGAAGGTCCCATCCTGAACATTCTGGTACAGGGGTACCGGGCTCCGTCTCTGTACAGTGTGGAGATAGTCCCAGGCAGCCCCACTAGTCTCACAGATGTTATGGAGCACACAGGCCACCAGGACAAGGGTGTGTGTGTGTGTTGCAGGCCAAACTGGCTCTGGTTAAGCAGGAAGCACCACCTCATCTTGAGCAGGCCGAAGGTCCTCTCCACCACGCACCTCATGGAGGCCAGGCGCTTGTTGAAGAGCACCTGATCAGGAACGGGCTATGGGATAGGACCTCATCAGCCATGGGATCAGAGGGTAGGCGTGATCCTTTATGACAACCAGAGCCATGGAGACACCCTCGATCCTCCTGAACATGTTCGGGGCTACCTCCCCATCAAACATCCTGGCAAAGAATGGGGAGGAGCTCAGGATCCAAGTATCGTGACTCATCCCTGAGTGCCCTGTGTATGTACACATAGATGAACAGGCATTGGTGGTCAACGACTGCCTGCAGATTCACCGAGAATGCTTGCTTCCTGTTCAGGTAATCGGTCTTGATGTTGGGGGGGCCAGAATATCGGTATGTGGGTGCTATCGATGGCTCTGATGCAATGTGGGAAGTCCATCACCTCTAAGTCCCTGATCACTACTTCTGGGTCCCGGAGCTGGATGACCCACTCCAGGAGCAGATCGACTAGGAGTTTGCTGACATCATGGAGTGCCCTTTGACAGTTGCTCCCCCCATGCTGAACTGGTCACTCACGCTCCTGCAGGAATTGGGGGTTGCCAGGCGCCACACTGCCATCGTAACCCACATACCTGGGGGTGGGCGGCAGCGCATGTTGGTTTCGTTCCTGCAGAGGTGGGGGCTGAGGATCTCTGTGATCCGGGTCAGCAGGGAGCGGGTCATCCAGAAGTGATTGATGCACTCCTCATAGGTCGAGGTCGCAAGCATGTTCTCCCACCAGTCATTGCTCCAAGACCGTGTCCAGGCTATCCGTTGTGTGGGTAGGGTCACCCGACGCCCATACACGTTGAGCGACAACATGGAGAGGACGAGGTGGATGTGGTGCGATGCCACCATCCCCACCATCGCTTGGCACCTGGCTTTGATTCAACGTGCCTATCAAACTGTTGCCTCGTGGTGCAGATTGACTGCTCTCTGGTGTGTAGACCATGAGTATACCAGCAGGGGGCCGGGCGAAGGAGGTCGGCCATCTGCTCAAACACCTGCACCAGGAGACCAAAATATGCTGCCAGGATGGTGATCAGGTCAGCCCGTATGTGTGGGGTTCCCACTACAGGCATTGCGTTCCCACCACCGTGACCTTTCCCTGTGAACCCAACTACGCACCCAGTGACTGCCCACCAGCCCCCAACCCGACAACCCACCCTGTGCTCAGGTACCCTGAACCAGGTAGCTGCCCTGTGTTGCCACCCCTCGCACACAGTCTCTCACCTGCAGGCAGCACTCCACGTACCCAACACCACTCCCCCACATGCCCCATGGTCACACACCCTTCTGCGCCTCTATCACTCTCCACACACCCCTGTTTCACTCCCTCTGCTTCCTCTATTGCTCTCACTGCACTCTCTCCTCTCCACAACCACCGAACCCAACACGCCACGCCATAGCAGTCGAACCAGCTCCCTTATGTGAATGGGTGCTGGGTCGCTGGGCATCAGGGGTTGGTACAGTGCTGTGGGTGCAGTATGCACACCTGTCTGGGGTCTCTGAGATGCTTCCCCTATGCACTGGGCACCAGCTGTATGCGAGGCCGATACAACATCCTTCAGTGGGCGCCCATAGCTGGTACAGCGGATCGCCTTGCCGGCTCAGCCCTACCATGCTCTCCCCAGCTGCCCGAGCAGCTGCACCATATGGTGGGCATGTGATATGCATCACGGGTCCCTCATTCCCAGGGATGGCAGTTGTCAGGTTCTCAGCAGTCCTGCTGTGCTGTGAACAACGATGGTGGCCCCTTGATGGTTTGCTATCCCTTCCTCCCCCATGGCCTGTGCATCCTCCCTGCACCTTATCGAGCGGGGATGGGTCCACCCTGTGTGTGGGATAGTGGTTCTCAGACCCGCCAAGGCCGGGCGCTATCAGCTGCCCAAGCTCACCCTCCAGAGAGCTGCCAGCTGCGGCCTCATCAAAGCTCAGACTCTGCAGCTCATCATCCACTTCGGTTGCACTTCGGCTTGCAGCCCTTGTGCAGGCCATATCCAGCCATGGAACTGATCGCTTGGTAGGCTAGGAGTGGTCGGTGGAGGCCACCATGCTGCTGGGAACCCTGTGGCAGTGCAGCGATGTCCAGCTGTTGGTGAGCGACCTCCCCTTCTGTGGGTGATGGCTTCAATCTCCTGTCCTGTTACATGTGACTGTTGGGGCAACTCTTTGGGGGTTTGGAGTGCCAGAGATGTGTCATGGAGCTTGATTTCGTGCCCCTCTGCTGACCTGACCGTGGGCCCCCATCAGCCATTGTGCTGCCATGGGAACCCCGGGCGCCTGCTGCTGTTCTCCAGGTGGCTGGTCATCAGGAGTTTGGTCTGGCCCTCCAGGCTGGTGGGCCGTATATGGCGAGCTGCTATGCCTGTGCCCTCCTGCATGCCCATGGCTTTGCATGCCCTCAATCTGCTTGCCAGGACTGCCTTGGGGAGCTTGGCTTGCTTCCGCCTGATATCAGTGGGCCCTTCCTGACTAGCCGGCCCACAGTGCTGGAGAGGGCTGCCTTGAGAGCTGTGCTGAGCCGTTCAGATGTCAGAGCAGCTGCTGCCATGGGACGCCCCCTCCTGCCTGGTTCATGGTGGATGCCCATATGTGTGCCCGTGGCTACCACCAGGGCCTCTTCAGCTGGAATGGTCGTGTCCAGGGTCCCTTGTATCCTGAGTGCCAGGCACCTGCACTGCGATTCAGCCATTGCTGCAACCTTCACCGTGGATCCCCCCTCCCCGTGATGGACTGGCGCTATTGCTCCCCCTTGGCCATGCTTGGACAAGGCATGCTGCTTGCTTCCTTTCACCTGCGTGACCCATCTGCCTCCCCATCTGTCTCCTGTGCTGCGTTCCATGGATCTACCTAAAGTCGCTTTCTTGCTGGGTCTGACTGCCAAACCCTCGGACCCTGTGGACCAATTGTACTGCTCCTTCTGTGCACTCTGCAGTGCTCTCCCCTGTCCCTGGCATCTGCTCTCCCTGGCCGGTGCTCACTCACCCATCTCCACCCATTGGGCCTGTGGTGGCATCCGAGTAAAAAGGGCCACTGTTCTAAGTTTCCACCCTGAACATGGGTGTTAAGACAGATGCTCTGTGCAACAAATGGGCAGGCGTCCTTCCCCCCCCGCCCGCCCTGGTGATTTGCCCTCGTACCATCTCCCCTCTTCACCACCGAGTCATGATCACTCTAGTGATGCTCTAGGCAGCACCCGCAACTCCATGATGCAGAATGCATGTGGAGACAGCATGTACCCCAACGCATGTGGTGGGGGGTGTTGTCAGAGCCCGTTGCCCCAGATTTGCCCGCACGGTGGGCTCCACATTTCCTGGGTTGATGTCTTGTGGAGCAGCCCTGGGGCGACTCCAGTGTCAACAGCTGGCAGCAGCATGATAGACAAACAGCTGAAACTTCGCTACGCTTCTCAACCTAGTTAATTGGGTTCAGGACAGGAATTTGACTTCTACACGTACCATCAGCACCTGGAATATTTGTTGGGCACCTGGACCACTTTGTTTTTGCACCAGGGTTCGAATGATTTACTCGGTCCTGATCTTCCTCCTGAGACTCTGAGTAGCCTGCCAAGTGAGTCGCTATGTATTCCCAAGGCAACCTTGCCAGTGATGGGCGACGTATCCAGGGAAGCAGATGGAGATCAGTAATGGCTCTGATCCTGGAAGGAATGCCTCAGCCATTACCACGCAGATGGTCCTCTCTGGTACATCGGCACAACTCTACTGCTTTCTCCCACTCAAGGCAAATACCAACACCTCTACCATCATTTGGATCAAGACACGTGCACTTGGGACTCCCTGAATGGGCAATTCATCAGCATCCACATCCATTCTATGATTTTATAAACTTCTGTCATATCCCCTCTGTCATCTCTTCTCTTCTAACCTCTCTTAGGTACAAGCCTCTCTTTGTACAGAAGCCGTCCCATACCCATTATCATCTTTGTTGCCCTTCTCTGTACCTTTTCCAGTTTTACTGTATCTTTTGAGATGGGGCGACCAGAACTGTCCACAATTTCAAGGTGCGGTCGCACCATAGATTTATATAGAGGTATATATGTTCTGTTTTATTCTCTATCCCTTTCTGAACTTGCTTTTTTGATCGCTGCTGCGCATTGAACTGAGGATTCCAGTGTATTGTCTACAATGACTCCAAAATCCTTTTCCTGAGAGGTAACTCCTAATTTAGAACCCAGCATTGTGTACATATAGTTTGGATTATTTTTCCCTACGTGCCTCACTTTGCACTTATCAACATTTAATTTCATCTGCCATTTAGTTGCCCAGTCACCCAGTCTTGCAAGATCCTCCTGTAGTTCCTCACAATCCATTTGGTTTTTAAATACCTTGAATAACTTTGTGTCATCTGCAAATTTGATACCTCACTATTTTTACTCCCTATTCTAGATCATTCATGAATATATTAAATAAATACTGCTGAAGTGAGTTCAATGGGTCAGACTCACCTCTGGAATAAGAACTCTATTGACTTCACTGGAGTTAACCTCACTAATCTCAGTACTTAATTAAAACTGGAGGAACTTCTTGCAATTAATAATTTATTAGTTAATTTAAGCCCATTATCTGCAAACAGAGTGATTATTGCCACATTGTTTGCCAGATATAATTGTTCAACAATTGGCTAAGAATTTTAATCTTGAGGTTGGCTGTGAACTGGCTGCCACAAGCTCTCATGATTGTGCTCTGTGATTGGTTACCTAGGTCACATGATATTACTTCTTTCCCCCCACTATGATTAGAGAATTCCACAAAAAACACACACACATAAATGTGTTTTGTGTGAAGCCTCCTGCCAATACATGGGTGTGTGAAGTATTCATGTGTGACTATCTAATCATGCAAATATGCAGGACAGCCTGGCTGTTCATGAATGAAAACAAGTCCACCCTGAACTGGGAATAAAAGAGACTGAATACTAGCCAAGCTAACTGTGAGGTTTTGTTCTCGAGAATATTTGTGATTAACTCTGCTTCCTGGCCTCCATTTTTTAACCATATTTTCGGGTTACAGGAACCTTTTGTAAATGCAGGCATCTTGGGTGTTAACAAATGAGGCATTAGCCCGCACCAGATGGGTGTCCACCTGCCTGTTTATTAGATATTTGCCCCTACTGACCACGTGGTCACCACCCACCAGACACACAGCCCCCACTCATGGCAGGGTCTCAGAGAATGTGGAGCCTGACTTGCGAGCTAATTTGTGTCCACTTTCCGTCAATTAGGTTGTGTGCAGTACCTCTGTGTGTACAGGTCAGCCAGCACCATAGAGTCACAGGCAGAAATCCTAGAGCATCCAAGGAGCAAACGCTTCCTGCCCCTCTCCCTGCTTTCACTCTCACTGGTGCTGCCAGTGGCGGCTGCCCACAAGTGCATGAAATACATGCAGGGCGCTGCCCGTTTATTAGGCTGGACATGATATACATGTGAGTGGGGGCTGCTCAGATGGAACCCAGACTGCAGCAGGCTAACATCTCATTTATTAACACTCTCTGTTTTGCAGAGATCAGCCCTGTTGTCCATTGGTTTAGAGTTTCTATTGTTCAGTGTCAGACAGCACTCTTGCTATCTGTACAAACCAGATACATTAACCTGCACTTGCAGCAATCCACACACATCAGCAGCAGGGAGATGAACACCAACATCTCACCTCAGTTCTATCCTGGCATGCTTGTGTGTGTTTTCACAGCCTTGTAATTTAATAGAAAGTACGATATGATAGTTCATCACCACTTTAAGCTGTGATAGACTCAAAACTCATGTAGCAGTGTGAGTGTGTGTGTTCGAAAGTGAGGGTGGCCATCATGGTGTGGTATTGATAGTAGTGTGCGTGTTATTTCTTTTTTAATATTTTAAGATCAGACATGGGGCTTCTTCGATCGTGAAGCCCTAGGCAATCACTCATGTCACCTATGCATTTGCCAGGCAGGTCACCTCATCTCTGGGCTTCAGTCTCCCCAGCTGTAAAATGGCAATAGAAAGTGCTTTGAGATGAGCAAATATCTGCATTAAGTTGAGTGATACCACTGGTAAAGTTGAAACAGAGGAAGTGAGTACTGGAAGAAATGTTGGCAAAAAATACTAACACAAGCTACTTCCTAGCTTCCAAAGCAGACATGTGCAAATACTAGAAATCTCCATTTGAGAAGGAGCAAGTGAATTCTAGGCATTGAAATGCCAAACAGGCCAATCAAGCCCTAATTGAGTCTAATTGGCACTCCCACAGCTATTATTTTTTATGTGCAGCTGAGGGTCTCTCAGACAAGGGGCCAATTGCTTTGCTGCCTATGGAAAAACAACAAGAAAATCAAAGCAATTTCCCCCCAAGCTGATAGACAACTGCCTGCATCACTAATCAATATAAGTAACAAAGGGAAGTTGCTTTTGAAAGCTAGATATATACCTGAATGATCACTACAAGAAGGCAGGAGTAAAAACCATGTTCCACTGTGATCTCCGCTATTGGAAATGACTGGTTGTCCAAACTATTATTTCTACCACTTCAAATGTTTCTCTTATCTGTACTGTAGCTCCTTCCAACAGCACCTGATCAGACCAAACACAGAGATAACCTGTGGCTGCATTTTTTAATCCCCCCCCCTTTCTTTTTTAATACTCCTGGGTATGTCATCTAGAGAACAACTAATATTTTTATTTTCAGCACAACTAGGCACACTACTTAAAAAATTGCCAGAAATCAGAAGCGCACAAAACTTTTTCCTCCCCTATTTTAATTTCCTTCAGCAATTTAGCACCTTTTTGCAACTCACACATACAGAACGAGGAGGAAAAATTCTTAACACCCCTTTTGGCAAGTCACATGGAGCGAACTGCTATAGTATTTTCCATTTTCAGAGCCTAGGGCAAGACAGGCTCAAAGTAAAGAGCACCCACCCCAAAACCACAGTACACTAAACAAATATATAATTTCTTTTAGCAACTAACACCCCCAGGCAATTTGCATGGAAAAAGCAAGAAAGTCCAGGTGCCCCCAACCCCCCGCCACCACTAGCACCAGTGTAATAAAAACTGTGTCGTTTCAAAACTCTTTTCTTTCCTTCCTTCCTTCTGTCCATCCAGTTTGGGGAGGATATTGTTCAAGGGACCTAATAATGACAAACTAAGGGTGTTCCTACACATTGCATCATATCACTTCTGTTCCCATGTTTATGTGCACAACTGCATACACAAACACAGGAATGGCTACATTGCCTCTGTAATGAATGGAATCTACAGGCACAGGTCTGCTCCCCAGCTGGGCAGGCAGCAGACCACCAGCCCCAGTCGCACTGACATGCTGCAGATAGGAGGGGAGGGGCTGTTCCAGTCAGCCATCCCCAGTCTCTTCCCAGTTAGAGGTGCTGCTGGCAGGTCAGGAGTGCTCTCTGCTGACAGCAGTCTGGCAGGAAAAAATCCAGGGCTCTTGCCAGTAGAACTGTGGCACTCCTATCCATTTGCCAGCACAAGCATAGGTGATCGGTAACTGTCGATAGTGGGGGGCACAGGAGTGGGGGAAGAGCAGGTGTTCTATAGATAGGACTTCCAAACCTCCTCCAAGTCGCCTATGAGCACAAGCTATCTCCTGCTGCAGAATTTCATACATATTGCTCCCCACACTCTAGTTACAGGTGTGGAAAACCTACAGAAACACCCTAGGATGTAGCAAGCTTCACCCTGTGGCTATAATCCACCCCCACGGACGGTAATATACAGCTGCTCCACCTTTCTCTCTTGTTCTCCCTCACCAGGAACCTTTCTACCCAGAATCAGTGGAATCACACCAGTGATGGATTTTTGCCAGAGAGGCCCAATTATTTATTTTTATGCAACTGATCATTTATGGTTTGTCTACTACAATAGAGAAAATGTGTATGTTTTTTTAAATGCAATTGATTATTTAGGTTTGCCTCCATTTATTTATTTATTTATGTATTTTTAAAATTTTGCTACCCTGCCCCTCCTGCCACAGGCAGCTAGGCGCAGCGTACAATTCACAAAACCTTAAAACAACATTAAAACAACACTTTAAAACAACTAAAAGGAGTACAAGAATCATTAGAGAAAAGGTACATGTTTGACCTTGAGCTAGCTAACTTGAGTTAAAAGCCTGGTATAGCCGACTGAAATGGAAACTAGAGTTAGCTCCAGGTCAAGACTATTCTTCATTCAAAGAGAAATTAGTTTGTCTACCCTAGGGCCGATCTAAGAACCACTTTCTTGGGAATAAGCCTAAGCTTTTAGCTCATGTGAGCTAGACCAAGCTTAACAAACACCAGACTCTTTTCTTCCCAGAGTAGGTAAGCCCTTAGGTCAAGGAGAGAGAACCTTTTCCCTTGCTCACAAGGACCCCTTAGAGAGTTAGCACAACCTCTGAAGGCTGGAGTTAGGGGGACTTCAGGGATGTGCTGAAGATGGGGGAAGGAAGAGAAGGTCCAGATCATAGATCCAAGCCATGGCCATCTAGCCCCATCCCTGCCTTAGGACTTCAACTTGCACCCACTAAAGTTAATGGCACACAGCTCCCATCATCTTTAATAGCACAAAATTGGGGTGGGGGGGTGAGATCTCAACCCCTCCAGTTACAAATTTACGTTTTAAAAAAAATTAAACTGAGGGTGTTTTTATACGAGCAGGTCGCAGTCACACGACCCGCTTGCGCGATTTTTCAAAATCCCACATGGCGGGATTATACATGACAATAGACACGATCACGCGCATTCAAGGTGGTCACAAGTTGTTTGCCGACCACGAACTAAATACCTCACACATTGAATGCGCCTTGAATGCGCGTGATCGCGTCCATTGTCACGTATAATCCCGCTTTGTGGGATTTTGAAAAATCACACGAACGGGTCGCACAACTGTGACCCGCTCATATAAAAGCAGCCTAAGGGCAATTTCATATTAAATTTTTGCCCTAGAGTAATTAGCTGTTACCTATAATTGAACAATACTTTACATATATTTATTTATACTCATTTATATTAAATATATTCATAAATATATTTATATTAGTATTAAATATAATATAAATGCAAATACATATAGCTATAAATATAAATCAATATATTTATATGTATACATACATAAAAATAAAATTCTATAAATATAATATATTAAATATATTTATATTTATACTTATATTTATACATAATTTTACATAATATACAGCAGAGTATAAACATAATATGAGGTACTTTGGGGAAATTATTATTATTATTATTAACAAACATTTATATAGCGCCAGCAGTGTACCTGTCACTTTACAAAGTTACAAAATAGACACGGTCCCTGCCCTAAGACTTACAATCTGAGAGACGGGAGCTGGGGAGAGACATAGGAAGGCAAAAGCTATTTACTCCACAGTAAACTGCCTCTGCGCTATCTTCAGCATTGCTACCACACAGTGAGCACTTTCAGATGCGTCGGCTCCCACCGTCGCCACAGACTTACCTGGGCAGTGGTGGGAGCCGTCACTGTGGTCGGGAATCAGCCTGGCTGCTGAACTAACGTGATGGTGGCTGGGCCAGGGAGGGGGCAGGGAGACACACAGACCTGCGTCTGCCCAGCTCCACCCCACTGCATGCAGCGGCCCACCCCCCAGCTGACAAGCCGCCAGTAACAGCTGTCATGGTGCCCTCCCCGCCCTCCACACCACACTGAACTGTGCTAAGTAAAGCTGGCTTTACTCCAGGTTCTGAGGCCAGATCCTGATCGTGGTGGTGGCTATATTTTTCCAAGGCACAGTCCAGACTAGCCCCTACCATGGTCAGGATCTATCCTGTGGTAACATCTGGCAGCTGCTTCCTAACCGCTTTCAAACATAACAGTGGCCCCCTTGTTAAAGCTGGGAAAACCGTGGCACAGTGGGCCACCGTCATGTATGGAAGTACTCAGCGTGTGAGCACTCTGCAGGAAAATCTGATTCCAGGCTAAGTCTCCATTGCTCTACACTTAAAAGTGGGTGTGCCATGCAGGTTTCCCCAAGCAGCTAGCCTTGACAAAATGTAGTTGTCTATGCTGCAAATAAACTACTTGTCCATCTAGTAGCACAACTGCATGTAGACTCTGCCATTTTTTACTTACTGCAGGGTGAATCCCTCATTATAGTTTGGATTTACTTACCATGTGACGAACTACAAATGCCAGACAACATATATAAGGACATCCTGCGATGAGTGTAGTGCGGTGTAGTGAGATTGCCAACCTTAAATGAGACAAATCCTGTTTTAGGTATGAGGTGAGATCCTGGCCTTAATGCCAGTTGGGAGTTTTTCCATTTACCTCACCTGAGCAGAGGATTTAGGAAGGGAGCGGTGTATTACATGGAGAAAGTGTTCTTGGGAAGATAATGTAGCCTCAGTGGCTAGGGAACTGGGTTTTGACTCAGAAGACCCGAGTACTGTTTCTGACTTTGCCACATGCTTGTTGTGTGATGTCAGGCAAATCAATAAATCATCACACTTTTTTCTGCTTCTGTTTCCTCTCCCACTTTCTGTTTTGTCTGCTTAGACTGTAAGCAGTATGGGGAAGAGCCACTCCCTCACTACTTGCCGACGCACCGAAGGAGACAGGACAACTTTATTGGGTTATAAACGGCCGCACTCTTTATTTCAAATTAACATACCAAATTAAGGTGGGGGTAAATCACCTAGAGCGATGCGGGTCCAGTACTTAACTTTAACATTAACGAAAACGTACCCAAAACCTGAACCAGGGGTGGCTTCGATGTACCCTCGAATGCCCCCCAAATGATGCTCACGCATCTCCCCTCCAAGCGGCACCACAGGCCGTGAGGGGATCCCATCTCATTGTGAGTAAGGAGAATGATGCCTGCCGACGGGGGGCCATACTTGCCCCTGCCGTCGTCGCACGACACTCCTCCCAGGGAGGCTGCCCAGCCGCTTGCCTTCCCCTGCTTTCCGGCAGGTGGGCCTCCCCATCTCTTACAGAGATGACTCCTAAATTATGCCCCTTCTAACTACTCTAACTCACAGTACTGGACCCCTGCCACTAAGGGTTCGCCGGGTTTATCCGGACGGACCCGCCCCCACCTAACCCTCAATTCTTTCTAGTGAGCGAACTAAAGCCGACTTTAGGGCACTAAGGTATAGATCATTCCCTTGGGGGGACAGGTGCACACCATCTCGCCTGTACAACTCCGGCTTCTTGTGTGTCAACACCCTTGTGTCCACATACGCTCCTCCCAAATTGGTGAGCCACTTCACTATATCCCTATTCACTGTCTTCCTAGTTCTGTCAATTTTGCGGGGATGCACCCCGTGACCCCAATCTAACCGCTCCACCATATTGGTCCAGAGGAGGCATGCACCAGGGAAGAGCTTCATAACCTCCCACAAATCGGATTTGACGCTCTTGATTAACTGGACACCTTTCAGCTGCGGGATGTCATTCTCCCCAAGGTGAATTACAATGACATCAGGCGGAGGTTCTGTGGCAGCAGCGTGGACTGCTGGCAGAAGCTGGTGCCACTTCATCCCGCTACGGCCCTTCCACTGGATCTGTGCCTGCGACGCCAGACCCAGTTATGATCCCCATCCAGTCTGCCTGGTGGCCTTGCCTGCCCATCGGACCAGGCTGCGGCCGACAATCCACACCCTCTTCCGCGGCCTTGGGAGAGAACCTGTTGGAATGAGATAACAAAATTAGGTACTCTCGCGGGGGTGAGGTGGGGTGGGGGTGGGGGGAGCTCACCGGACATACGTCCGGAATGCCCCAGACCTCCAATGCCCCAATTCCTTTATGCCTTGTTCAGGCATGCCATTATCCGCAGCAAAGCTTGCTGCCCCTATCCGGAAAGAGTGTGTGCCATAGGCAGATGGGGCAATTCCCAGATATATGAGCGCCCTTCGCATAACTGCAGTGAATTGATATCTGGTTACGAGGTGTCCAGTGGCGTGTCTAAAGAGGGGGCCTGCAGCCGACCCACGAACTACCATGTATCCTTCAGTAGCCTTAACCGGGCACAATTCGTCTGTCGTTACGCGGTTCAATCTAACTTCTTGCCCTTTCCCTCTCTGATCTGTTTTGGACCGCCGAATTTTCAAAGCCATTGATGTTGGGCCGATCCTGATGTCATTGTACTGGAATGCCCTACCTGATGTGTCCCTGGCTGAGTCGGCTACCAGTTCACTCACTCGAAACGCCCCGAAGAATGCTAACTTGAATACAACATTAAATAATGTAACTTCATAACGGTCATAACAAACATGGGGGAGCCCCTTACACATATCCAATAACTGCAACGTAATTGGGGCCCGCTAATCTTGAGTCCTACCCCCTTCCCGATGCCAGCTCTCAAGCAATCGCCTGGCAAAAAAACCTCGGTCGGGGGGAGGGTGGCCTGCAAGATTGCTTGCAAAGGCCAGGGCCGAAAGTTTCCCAGCTATCGTGCTCGGGGCCGAACCTTGGCGCCGTAAGGCCATGGCAAACTGTAACATTTGTTGTTCTGGTATTGGGAAACCCTGAGGCCAGCCCTGCTCCCTCTGGAAGTTCTGAAATTCCCTGAAAGCCCTGTTGTAAGCTGTCCTGGTTCGGGGCGCCAGGAATCCCAAAACAGCGTTGTGCAGCTCTACAACCCAAGGTTCCATACCCACGGTGGCAGTGGCTCTGAGTTCGCTCAGGCCCGGGGCACCAGCAGACGGAAACGATCCATCTGGAAGTGAGAAAGGGCGTCGGCTACACTGTTGTCTAAACCCGGCACATGTCTGGCGTGGAACAGGATGTTAAATTCCAGACAAGTGAGCACGAAAACCCTCACTAACTTCATCACTTTTGGGGACCTTGAAGACTGCGTATTGATTATGTGTACAACGGCTTGGTTGTCACACCAGAACAAAACTGATTGATTTGCCAGCTGGCTAGGCCATAGATGTAC
>QEPC01010693.1:1677146-1688762 GCA_003113815.1 Sphenodon punctatus
GATTGTAAGCCCTAGGGGCAGGGACCGTGTCTATTTTATTACTTTGTAAAGTGCCAGGTACACTGCTGGCGCTATATAAATGTTTGTTAATAATAATAATAATAATAAATAATAATTGTTGCAGCCCCAACTCTGAAGGAATGAGATCAGAAATTCTTAGCTGGTAGGCCGATTTTTTGTAAGGCGGCACGGAGTATTGCTGTAACTTGATAGGATGTGGCAACTGCACCCGTCAGATGAACAAATAGTGCCCCGGGGGCTTTTGGTCTGATTGCCATGTATCTTTGCATTTGTGATACGGGGCATATACCCTCCAGTCCCCCCTTGTAAAGTTCCACCCTTTGGCCACGCCTCCTCTGATCGGTCTTTGACCGACGGAGCCGTAGTATTACTCGGGGCTGAACTGCCTCCAGATCTTCTAAAGAAAAGGCAGTCCGGGACAAGTCCCTAGCCGAAGTGCTGACTACTTCGCTTACTCTAAAACCACCGAAATACATGATGGCATATACTGTTCGGAAGAGTTGTACCTCGTAAGCGTTGTAGCAAATATCCACCAGTACTGCTACCAATTGGGTTAGAATTGGGGATGTTATGGGGGCTCGAAGTTTACGTGCTGCCGACTGTTCTCATGCCCATGCCTCCAGCGTATGTTTTAAATAGAAACCATTGTCAGGAGACTGAAAACCTTTCAGCCTACTGACAAAATTGATAGCAGCAATTCTTCCCCCTTTGGTCCCCACAGCTAGGCCTCATTTATGTAGGGCTAAGACAAATTGGAGCATTTCGGCTTCGCGTATGGGGAACCCGGTCCCCTACCCTTTACCTGCCCTGAATCCTTGAAAATCCCTGAAGGCCCTACCATACGCAGCCTGTGTTCGAGGGGTCAAGGCCCCCTGGATGGTGGTCTGCACTTCTACCTCCCAAGGTTCCAGATCCCCTCTGGCAGCAGGTCCGGTTCTGCATAGGTCTCCAGAGCCAATTCCCAAAAACGGTCCATCTGGAATCGAGAAAGGGCATCTGCTATCCCATTGTCGATTCCAGGGACGTGCCTTGCGATGAAAAGGATGTTATCTTTCAAACATGCCAGCACTAAAGCGCGGACCAACTGCATGACCCTGGGAGATCGAGAGGAGAGTGAGTTAACCACGTGGACCATGGCGGAGTTGTCACACCAGAAAATGACTGTCTTGTTGGAAAATCAGCGAGCCTAGTAACCCCCGAGTGATGCCACTCGCTGGGACATGGTGTGGTGCACCAGTGCCCTCTAAAGTATAAACCATAATCAACTCTTCCCGATGCGTCAGATTGAACCTGTAAGTCATTTTGCAGAAGCCATAACTCTCTCCAGAAGCTAACTCTGTTGAAGTTTTTGAGAAATACCTCCCAAACCCCCAAGTCCTGTCGCATTTTGCTGGTAACCCTTACACGAAAATGGGGAGACAATTCCCCTTTTAATTTTTCGTATAGCCGAGACAGAAATGCCCTCCCTGGCGCCACCACTCGGCAAGCGAAATTTAAACTCACGATCAGTGACTGGAGGGCTCGGACGGTGATCTTATGGGTTGATAGGCATTCGTCGATCTTGTTCCGAATACCCACTAGCTTTTCTACAGGTAATCTAGAGGACATGGCCTCAGTGTCCAATTCAATCCCTAAGTAGGTGAGCCTGGTCGTTGGCCCCTCGTTTTTTTCTGGGGCCAAAGGCACACCCAGCTCTGCCGCGACCTTACGAAACAACTGGAGGACCACATTACATTAGTCTGTCCTTGGTGAGCCAATTATGAGGAAATCATCAAGATATTTTGTTACTGCACCCCCAGTCAGCCTTCGGACAAAGACCCATTCTACTAAAGTACTGAATCGTTCAAAAACCAAGCAGGAAATTGAGCAACCCATTGGCATAGCCCGGTCGTAATAATACCCACCTTGGAATTGAAAACCAAGGAGATGAAAGCTCTTAGGGTGCACTGGCAACAGTTGAAATGCTGATTTTACATTGCACTTTGCCAGGAGTGCCCCTTTCCCTACTGATCTTACTTTAGCCACTGCATCATCAAAAGATGCATATTTGATGGCTGAGAGCTCCTTGGGTATGGCATCATTGACCGAACTACCCCGAGGGTGGGATAAGTGATGAATTAAGCGAAATTCGCCTTTGGCTTTCTTAGGGACGATGCCCAAAGGGGACACAACAAAGTTCCCCATGGGTGGGCGTTCAAAGGGGCCTGCGACCCTCCCCTCTTGTATTTCTTTCTCGATCTTGGCCATCACTGTGTCCTCCATCCCTACTGTTGACTTAAGGTTCCTTGCTTTCGTTCGCTGACTAACATCAAACACTGGTATAAAAAAACCTTTCTTAAACCCCTTAACAATGTAATTAACTTCAGCCCTATCTGGGTGCTGTTGAAGAGCTCTTTCTAATTCATCAATTTTAATTGGGGTCGGGCCCTTTTGTGCTACGTGACCCAGCAGGGGAGCTGGAGCCCCCTTTTCCGGTCCCTCCACCTTGACCATAGCCCTTCTTTCCCCCTTTTTGACCTGCCCTGTAGCAATTAATCGCGGGGTGTCCCCCTCCACAACCGGAACATACATGCCGGAACTTGCATGTTTGTCGGTTGCATCGGCCCCTCTTGTTGTATCCCGAACAGGAGCCAGGGTTGCCTTGGACTCCCCCTTGACTAGCTGGTCAAAAGGAGTTGTACCCCCATGCCACCCCACCCCGGACCAGGGGGTGGCCGCTATCCGCCCTGGAAGCCTTCGTGACATCAATCATGCACTCTAACCATAGGTCAGGTGCATGTACGTCCCATCGGAGGCCGGGTGTGGTGGCAGCCCTGTGGCGGAACGCCTCGTCATAGCACAACCATGCGCCCACCGGCCCAGTTCCATAGGCACGCTGTACTATGTCCGCGTACTTATGGAGCTCAAGCCCCCGGTTCAGGTCAGCCTGAAGTATAACCCCCATGTATACTGCAAAAGCCGAGGTCCAGTTGGCCCAATTCCGGTCGGCTTTTGGACGCTTACATTTTTCCCTCTCTTTTCCTTCCTCGGGCTTGGAGTGATCCACTATCGGGTCACTAAACAAGAGGGCATAAATGTTCACGTATTCCCCTTTTAATATTTTTTCTTTTACAGCGGGCAATAAATGTGCCCCGAATGGTGCGGCCACACTGGGAATAGCTCCCCCTGGTGGTGGGGGTGGGCGGGTTCCTGTTTGCTTGTTCGTTGTGGGACCCGTTGTCGTGGGCATCTCCCCACCCATTTTAGCGACTGTTAGGGTACTTATTTCCTGTCTATCCACTGTTTGACCTGAGTCCCCTGTTGGTTGGGCGCCATCTGACATGGCCCTTAAAACTTGTACTGGGGACCCTATACTGGCAGGTCTCCGGGCCGCTTCGACCGAGCCCGTACATAGTTGTGCGTGACGCGTGGAACCTTCTGATGGGGAGGTGCCGGTGACACCCACACCCAACCCCCATTCAGGCACACCAGTTGGGGGGAGCCTACCATCTGCCCTGGCACTCCTTCTGCTACTGTGGGACCCCCGAGTGCATCTCTTACATGCTCTGTGTTGGGTGTTCGTGGTGCCCCTCCCAGTATCAGGACCATCCTAACCACTGTCCTGCTCGCTCCAGCATTCACACTCATGCTTTGCTCACCTTGAGTGCTCTCCGTCTGTGCCCTCATTGGTCCTAGGGCGGGACCGTCTGCTCCTCCTCCCGCTGCTGTTCGCACTCTACCACACAGTTCTTCTTCAATGGCACGTATCCTTCTCCAAATCACCTCGTCGCCCCCATCATTGCCGAGTGTGGGAGTCTCGACCCGCCTTCTGGCAGCTGGGGGCGGGCCATCCTCCTGCAGGGGCCTGGAAAACAGAGGGGGAGCCAAACCCCCACTCGAGGGACCCTGTATAGGCCATGGACCCTGGTACATATTCTGGCAGACTTGGTCCTGAAACTGGGCAAGGCCTGGCACCCCTTCAGTGTCTATAGCCCCTTGGGTGTACCCTCTGTGGCTACCTTGCCTAGCCCCCCCCCACACTGTGGTATTCCACTTGGCTCGAGGGGCCCATGTTTCTTGAGGGGTCACTTGCTCCTGCGTGGTCCCCTGCCTCCTGCTCCTGGGCCATCCAGCTAGGGGGAATGCTACTTTGGGGGATCCCGACAACGCTGCCTTGTTCCCCTTCCTGGACACTGTATTGCTGGCCCTGGTAGGGGCAGCTTATATAATCGTTGTCCCTGTAGCGGGCAGGTGGGCCCACTACCCTTTTTTCTCTCACCCCGGGAGGGAGGGGGACCCCCATCCCCCCGTGGGGATTGAGCCCGCTTGTCCCCTCACTTGGGGATGGATCCCCTGTCCCTGTTGCCCCCATCTCTCCGGAGAGGCATTCCCCTGGAACAAGGGGGGGGCAGGCCCTCAGCAGGGCCTCGCACTCCCTGAGCCGCTCTAGCATCGCGGCCCGGGTGGGAACATTCTCACTACCCTCGTCTGCAGCCTCAGGTGGGGGGCTCTCTCGCTCCCCACGCTGTTGGGTCGGCGGCGCTTTCTTCTTCCCACTGCTATTCTTCTTGTTGGGTTGTCCCATCGCCGCTTGCTAATTCAGTTGAGCGGGAGCAGCAGCAATTTATTCTTGCTGCTGACTCACTGCTCTCCACTTCAGGAATACCGCTGTACGTGGCGAAACAGAGGACCGCCCTTCCTAAAAAGGGCGTGCCCTCACAGTCCAATGGGGTGCGCATGCACAGCCTCATTCCCAGGATGGTTGCTGCGGTAACCCTTCCCCAAGGCGCGAAGTGGCTCTCTAATGGGCCCCCTTCACCGGCCATTTCTCTGCATCTCTCCCCACTGGGGGGGGGGGGAATGACGTGACAATTACCCCGTCGCTGGCCATTTTGGCGGTGAAGGGGACTTCTAAATAAAATTGTGGGAGAAGGCAGAAGAGGGCAAGTTGGCGCAAAGGAAAAACATGAGTATGCAACAGAGGAAAACCTTCTGTATGATGGGAGGTTGCACTGAAAGGAGCTGCTGTCAGGCTTTTCAAGGAAGGAGGTGGAGTGAGCCTTCCTGGGGCAGAATGGAGGTCCACTTCACCCCACAACCCAGGAAGGGTCTACAAGGATGCTGTATGGACTAACCAAACTGTGCAAGAGCAGAGCAGCTCCAGGACTGGCCAGCCCCATGTCTGTCTGAAAACACCCTTTGTAACAAAGCCAGTAGCCAGACATTACCCTCCTGAATTTTGAGAGTAAATGAACGTATGTTATGTTATTGTGTCCTCATGTCCATCAGTTGTAATATACAATGAAATAAAGGAGAAAAGAAATGGTATGAAAACCTCCTGGTTGAGGTTGGGAAGATGTACTCATATGTTGCAAGGGTTGTGGTTCTGATTATTGGAGTCCGCAGTGAAGTATGCTTTGTGCAAGTCCTGTCATTCAGTCACTTCAACTTTGCCGGCCTACAGAATCCAACAAGCAGTTCTGTCGGGATCCCTTTGTGCAT
The DNA here is from genome assembly GCA_003113815.1 of Sphenodon punctatus. Lineage (NCBI taxonomy): Eukaryota > Metazoa > Chordata > Lepidosauria > Sphenodontia > Sphenodontidae > Sphenodon > Sphenodon punctatus. The sequence continues at coordinate 1,682,649 of QEPC01010693.1, forward strand.
CAAGGGTGCACAAAGCAATCTGGTCTGCAGTTCGTTTATCATTAGGGTTTGGGAAGCAACTGCATGGTTGTCTTTGATGCCCTCCCCCCACCCCCTGAAATTGATGCCCTCTTCCCTGCAGTTATCATGGGTGGGGAAGGTTGGCAGTGCTTACACTCAACATTTTTAACACTAATTTCTATATATCATACCTTTGGACAAAATGTTTAGTTTGTGGAAAATGCTCTCGTAAGCTATAGTAAAGAACCTACTGAAAAAAATAAATACTTGTAGGTTACGTGTCTATCTTATTCTCTGTAAAGCGCCAGGTACATTGCTTGCACGATATAAAAGCTTATAATAATTATAATAATAATAATAATAAATAATTAATAAACAAGATACAAATCTGCATTTCTGGTTGTGTAATACATCACTAATACATGCCCAGTGTCCACACAATACTCTTGACACTGAGAAGTGACAAACTAGCCCTTGATACTGTAGTTGAAGTCAATCGCTTCCAAAAGACTGTTATGGTGTTAAAATGTTGTCTGAACTAAAGAGCCTCTACATAGGCTGTAATGAATAAGCTACCTGCCCACATATACCAGTGACCTGTTTCAACAAGTCCTCTGTTATAGGCAAAGTAACTCACACTTCTATAAGGATTTGTAAAGGAAAATCTAAAGAACTTTAAATGATAAAACTAGATAGGCTTATGGGTGCCATGCCAAATAAACATTTAATTAAAAAAAAATTAATTTAAATTCAACTCTCATCTGCCCTAAAGACTCTAAGCCATATGGAGAATTAGGGAAATTACTAAATCACAAGACTAAAAGCTGAGCAACTCTAATAGAAAAGATGATGATAATCATGTCTGGCCTTAGGGTGGTCCAGTTGGGACTGCCACCTCAAACTCCTTGTTTCCAGGGGCCTTGCAGGTCACCCACCACTGTGAGACTACCCCTGAATTTCTGGAGCAGTGGCAGCAGCATATAGTTTCCACTCCAGTGTGGCCTCAAATGTGTGGGTTTTTAGGACCCCCATGGAGCAGCATCCTCCCCCTGCCCAAGAGACCTGGATGGGGTCATCGGGATGGGGTGAGGCCAGAGAGGGGGCCAGAGCCTCCTGGCTAGAGGGGGCAGGTCCTGCAGAAACGCTACTGCCCCAGAAGTGCCATCAAGAACAGTGGCAGCAGTGGTTGTGGTTCCCTAGCTGGGAGGATCCTCCATAGGCAGGGGTAGGTCTGCATAGTGGAAGCCTCAGGAGTGAGGACAAAAGTCAGTAGCTGCAGCTATTGTGGAGGCAGGGAGATGTCCACCACTGCTACTCCTTATGACAGTTTCCATAGTGCTTCCCAGGGCTTCCCCCACTTCTGTGGGGTCCTGCCTCCCCCCCTGGCTTTCTAGCCAGGAAATCCTGGTCCTGCCTTGTCCAGGTGTCCCCAGCCCATCTAGGGTCCTGCCTTTACTAAGGCTGCCCTGATGATGATAGTGTTTATTGTTTAAAGGTTGGTTGATTCTAAAACTGTTTAGGGCTGGTACTAACCCTTGCTAGATAACCAGAGTGAAGACTAGCTACAGCACTAAACAACTTGAAGATCACACTCTGAGTATATAAACTATTTTACAACCATTATCTTGTTTATTCTCACAACATCTTCCAAAGGAAGGTAGGTCAGCTATTTTTATTCCCATTTTACAGATGGGTAACTATGGCTGAAAGACAGACAAATCTGAAACTAAATTTTTCCAAAGCCCAGATGGATTTGGCCCACACTGGGTATTAGGAAGCTGGTGATCACACTTTTGAGACCACACATTCCCTTCTTTTCTGCGGCACTTCATGTTCCTTCTACCCCTGTTCTCTCCACATCTCTATGCCACCTCTTTCTCGCTCTCTGTGTACACACAGACTACCTCTGGGGCTGTTGCCCCTGAAGTAATTACTCCAGAGTAATTTTCTCACTTTGAAAGTGTTTGTATGAACACTTGGGAGAAAATCATTATGCATTCTGGGAAGGCTCAGGGCCAGCACTAAAGGCAGCACAGGGCAACCGCCTAGGGTGGCAAATTGAAGAGGGCGGCTATCCACTCCCACCTCTTCCACCCCTGGTCTCTAGCTGCAGGTGTTTTTTTATTGTGACACTAGCACAATTGTCTGGATCCAGCACTTCTCCTGCAGCCTAGCAGAACCCCAGTCAGGCACCTGCTCATCCGAATCCCTGAAGGTTCAGGGCAGCTAGTGTCACAATAAAAAAACACACACATATAAAATACAAAAGACAACAGACACCCCCTTAACCGCAAAAAATACCCACAAAACCCCTCAGATCCTAACCCTGCCTGTTAAATGTCTGGACAAATAAATAGGTCTTATACTGTCTCCAGAAGATGCTTAGGTGAACCTCTAATGGAAGGGAGTTCCAAAGCTGTGGAGCAGCCACTGAGAATGCCTCTCTGTTTGCCCAGGTTGAAGAGACCTAGGCCAAGGATGGAATTTGCACAAGAGTGCTCTTGGCTGATCTTAGAGACTGCGGAGGGATATAAGGAGGGAGACAGTCCTTTACGTAGGGTCCAGGCTGTTTAGAGCCGTTTAGGACTTAATCGCTCAAAACCAGCACCTTGACCACTACATTAAAACAAGCAAAGAGGGCTGACAAAAGTCACATATTTTAAATTGGCAACATTGTTTCCCTACCTTGTTCCCTCTGGTCTGCAAGGTAAGCAACTCAGCAGTTGGCCAAGGAATATCATGTCCATTGTTTTAATGTTGCAGCAACCTGTAATAAAGGAACTTATTGAAACATTCAGAGGTTTTGGCTTTTGCCCTGCATAGTTGTAAGGTGGGTTTAGCAGGAGTTTGGGAGATGTGGGGTTGTTTTTGGAGTTTTTTTTCCCTTTCGTTGCTGGGCTTAGGAAATATTCACTTCCTTGGTTTTTAGGATTTGCTTAAGTAGTATGAACCTGCCTTAACTATTTGTTCTAAACCGGTAGTTTTTTTGTAAGATAATGTCATCTGTTTTTGAGGGCCACCCAAACACCGGATATTTATGGAGTCTGGAATTATAGTGTCTCTCTGTGGCCAGGCCTGGCACTGTTGTAGATGCACAGGGATTGTCTGCCCACTGCAGCATCTGCTCCAGACAATGGAGAGAGATTGTCAGAGTGTTCAATTAAGCAGTCAATGCTGGTTACTTCCAATCACCTGCTTAGCACCAAGCAACAAAGGAGAGTGAGTTGCTAGTGACAGTTTGGATCCTGTATATGTAAACATTTGAAATTTCTCCCCCACCATGTCTCACTCATGAAGGACATTGTGGAGCAACCAGCATTGTGGAGAAACCATGCAAACAGACTTGCTACTGCTCCTCGGGGCCTGGCTGCTGCAGATCTCTCTCTCTCTCTCTCTCATGTGTGTGTGTGTGTGTGTGTGTGTATATACATACATACACACACACATATATATGTGTGTGTGTGTATATATGTAAGTATGTGTATGTATGTGTGTATATATACACACACACATAGTACATGTTTTACTTTAATATAGATGACTGTCAAATGCTCCTATGGTTAGGACTGACACCACCATTGTGCACAGGGCCTCAAATTGTCTGGATCCAGCACTTCTCCTGCAGCCTAGCAGAACCCCAGCCAGGCACCTGCTCAAGCAGGTAGGCTTGGCACTGCTGGTCAATCTCCTGTCATTGGGGGGTCACTATGTGGGAGCCTGTGCCTCCAGCTTCCCCCTCATTACCAGGGCTGGCCCCAGGCATGTGCCACATGTGCTGCCGCACATGGCCCCGCAGCTAGCTGGGGCCCGTGCTTGCTTGACCGGGTAGCAAGCTACAGCGAGCTTCTCCCCCAATAAATTCTTCTGCCTCCCCTCCCTGGCTCCAGTCCCTATCCCTCACCTGCCTCTGCCTCCTAGTAGTGCTCCAGCAGCAGCAGCGGGACACCGGACTGGGAGATAAAGCTGTTTGTTTACAAACAACTCCTCCCCATGTGAATGATCAGAAGGTTATTACCTTGTAAAGAAGGTTCTTCGACATAGCTCCACACATTCTCACAACTGGGTTCTGCATGCTCAACCTATTCAAACAACAGACCACATGATGGTCTCGAGCACCTCTAGTATAAAAAGCACTCTCCCCCTCTGAATGACAGTTCCTTCCAACCATTTCTAGGAATATTATTATTATTATAAGCTTTTATATAGCACCAGAGATGTACCTGGCGCTTTACAGAGAATAAGATAAGAAAAAAATTCCATGTGGGGATGGAAAGGTGGGTGTTGTGAGATGTTCGGAGCTATCTCAAAGAACCTTGTTTACAAGGTAGCAACCGTCTGTTCTTCTTCAAGTGGCTCCTCACACGCTATTTTTAAATGGCTCCTCCGGGTGGGGGGGTCCGTGGGTGCGCCAGTGCATGGGCGGGGCATGCACACTGCTGCACACACAACCCCTCTCAACCCCCACTCATCCACACCCATGGAGTAACCGCTATTTCCCCTGGTTGCTCCATGCGTGGGGACAAGTGTGTGTGTGTGGGGTGAGTGGGAATGCATGTTAGGCGGGTGCGCACGCACGCACCCCCACTCACCATGGACGTGTGCACCGTGTTGTTCACACGGGGCTCCCCCACCCATGAACACACAGAAATCTGCATGTTCATGAGTGGGAGAGGCCCGTGTAAAAAGGGCCACATTCTCACAACTGTCTTACTTATACTATCTTAGGTAGGAATTTAGGATGTAAAGCAATATCTATTCTATCTTGGAAAATTTGCAAATATGGTTCTGAGATTATTATGGCTGCTATTTCACTAACTCTTCTTAATGAAGTTATTGCTAACAGGAATACTGTCTTTAAACCCTCACCCCATAACCAGTTCATTTGTGCCCCCCATATAATCAATTCACGCTACCCCAGGGGCACAAATTAAATGGTTATGGGTGGGGGGCAGCTAGCTACATTTTGGGTGTCTGGTGTGTTTGATAGCAGCACCTCTGGACTGGTTGCACCATGTGCATGCACAAGGCACAGGTGGCACCGGCAGCAAGAAGCAACAGGCCCTGGAGGCCAGGCTGACTAAGCTCCCCCATTCCTCCAGTAAGGCAGCGGACACAGTCAGTCTCTCTGTGCCTGCCTCACTGCCCGCCTGACAGCCCCTGCAGTGGAACAACTCCTGGGGAGTGGTGGTAGATGCTTGGCTGGGGAGGTGGGGGGCGGGGGGTGGAAGCATTGGGAGGCCATGCTTCTCTATGGCCACTCGGCTGAACACCAGGTAAGGCAGTCAAGGGGTGCCAAACCGGGATGGGGGTGGGGGGAGAGAAGCATGGGGAGGCCATGCTTCTTCATGGTTGCTTGGAAGGGTGGAGAATGGGAATCCTTCCTGTCCAAAGGGAGTAAATTTTATGTAAATTTACACATTTGCATAATTAGGTGGGGCCTAATTATGCAAATTAGGCCCTGCACCAAGACTTTGCACATGGCCTCACAAACCCTGGGGCCAGCCCCGCTCATTACACTCTTCAATGCAAGTCCCCTATATTTTGCATTGCTTGCTATTATCAATCAAACAATCAATCCTTTATTTGTTCCCAGCAATTTGCTATAACAAAAAACTCCAGTACATAAAATGTTAAAAGAAACACAGAAGTGAAAATAAAATATAGGCTAAAAGGAATTAAACTCACAATAATAATAAGAACCACAATGGTCTGGACAAACTCAGTAAAATAAACCACCTGAAGGAAGCCGGCAAAGTCAGCAAAGCCTGGGATACACTGACTAATAAGGCGGTTTCCCCACCAAATCGGGTAGTCCAAGTCAGGATACAGGCTATACACCTAATAGCACGGTAATTAAGATGCAGTGTCTCAAGCTAGGGGTGGGAGGCCCGGGATAATTACCGGATACCGGATTTACCGGTTTCCGGTTCTCAAAGAACCGGATTCCCGGATTAAATCTGGTATCCGGTACCGGTTTTATTTCATTGATTTCAATGGGGCACTGTGTTAAACACCCACCCCCCCAGGGATCGGGTCTATACTTACCGGCGGCTGTGGGGACGCCGCGGCCGCTGGTGCTGGGGGGTGGGCTCTTTTTTTTAACAAAAATCCAGG
>QEPC01010693.1:1690899-1709551 GCA_003113815.1 Sphenodon punctatus
CCGCGGCCGCTGGTGCTGGGGGGTGGGCTCTTTTTTTTAACAAAAATCCAGGCTGGGCAGGGTGGGTGGGGGGTGTCCCCCCTTCCACCCGCGCAGCCTGGACTCGGGGAGGTGTGTTTTTTTAAAACTTTTTTGTTGGGACTTACATTGCAGCCATTCATTTAAATGGCTGCAATGTAAAAAAATCCGGTACCCGGAATCCGGTAACTGGACCGGATTTATCGGATTCCGGATTTGCCAGTATTCCCACCCCTATCTCAAGCATAGGACCCCACCCCCTAAACATTAGCACTATCCCGTCTCCTCGCCACAAGTTTGAGGAAACAAGCAGTAGCTTTGTTACAATCTGGGTCTGTTGCTACCAGTAGGTTGAGCATCTTATCCTCTAGGGAGAGGGAAGGATCCTGAAATAAGGGTTCTATCCATATTTCCCTAAGATCTGTGTACCACGGGCAGTGGAAAAGGAGATGTTGAACAGTTTCCACCTCCTGTAAGGCACAGGTACAAATTCTGTTAGGATAGGGAATGTGATCCCGTCTGCCAGTCACTACTGCTGTTTCTATCAGATTAAACCGGAGGACAGTTATCCATCTCCTTAAGGTAGGATCTTTCATTTGGAGAAGATAAATTTCTAAGGCACAGTTGTGTTTAATTTGTGGATACATTGGTGCGATCTTAGTTGTTGCTACAGCTTGCAGATCACTCATTATAGCTGAGTCTCTGATTCTACGTTTAAGTTCAGCCTTATGAACAATATAATCAAATGCCTCACTATCATTCAGGGGGAGAGAGAGGTTATCAGCCAGTTTTTTTAATACCCCTCCACCATTTATATTGCGGAGTACCTGAATGCGCCCTTTGTTCCAGATAGCACTGAGATGCCAGAGGAGAGACCCTCCCCTGAGATAATTTACACCAAAACAATAAGGTTCTAAGGTTACAGTGAGACTGGAGTGATAACAAACATGTTTTGAGCTGGAGCATGAGGAGGGGAGTAGCTCTTGGAGTTCCTAATATGCTCCTTAAGAAGATGTTTTGGGGCAGTTCCCATCTAGGGGCATAGCTATAGAATGTTAGCTCAGTACCAAAGAGGAGTTGGAAGAGAGCCTTAGCCTTAAATATACCCACAACTAAATCAAGAGGGGCCACTGGGGTAGAGCGATACAGCCTTAGGATAGCAGCAACCGTCTGTGATGCCTTCGTTGCCAAAGTTTCCTGATTGGCCCTCCAAGCTTGAGAAGCTGAGTATGTAAGTCCAAGATAGGGGTAATGAGTCGTCCGAGATATTATCTGTGATCCCACTCTCCACTCTTATTTTGGGGAGGTCGTGCCAAAGCACATGGTTTTAGATTTGTTAACATTGACAGCCATGTGATTTTGAATACAGAATTGGTTGAGGGCATCTAGACATTGTTGGAGACCCTGGCTTGTCTGAGATAGAAGGACTATATTGTCTGTGTAAAGGAGTATAGAGATTGGTATCCTCTGAATAAGAGGGGGAGTAGTATGGGTGGCTCCTACCATATGGATCAAATCATTTATAAAAAGATTGAACAAGAGGGGGGCCAAAAGGCAACCCTGCCTTACTCCCTGCTGTAGAACAAAGGGACTAGTAGACTGACCACCGGGGCCCATTCTAACCACCACCATGTATTTCCATGAAGTAAGATAATAAGTTCTAAGAGATCAGGGTTGATTCCCATATTACATAGCTTCTGCCATAGAAGATTCCTTGGAACAGACTCAAAAGCTTTGGCAAGATCTATATAGGCTACAAACAGCTTGGCTTTCCTTATTCGCACATATTTGTTAATCAGATGTGAAAGTATGAAACAGTTATCAAGGATTGACCTTCCTGGGCGGAAACCTGCCTGCTCGTCTGCCATAGGGGAATGAGATTGCACCCAATCTTCAAGAGAGGTCAAGAGAACTCGGGAATACAATTTCCTTAGGACAGGGAGAAAACTAATAGGCCTATAGCAAGTGGGCTCATTTGGGTTTCCCATCTTAAAGACAGGGACAATAATGGCTACTGCCCAGGCGCTAGGAAGCCGAGTAGCCTGGATGGCTGTAAAGAACCTAGCAAGAACAGGGGTCCACCAACCAGGGTTCTAGGGGTATGCCATCTACACCCGCTGCCTTGCCTGATCGAAGCTTGCCTATGAATTCCACTACTTGCCTCTCCCTGACTACCAAAGTAAATGAAGGGGGTTGTGACCTAGCCACTGAGTCTGAGGGTAAGGGGGAAATCCAGTCGCTAATTTCAGGGCAGGAGTCATGATACAGGTCCCTGTAAATGGAGATCCAGGATTCGTCCTTAATTTGGGGTACTCTGCCTGCTCTAGCTGGGTGCTGCCAGGTGTTAAGAAGATGCCAGAATTTGGATGAATCCTGGATCTTAGCTGCAACCTGGAGGTCTGCCCAGGTTTGAGCGGCCTTGGAGGCCTTCTTGGCCTGTAGAAGGCCATAATACTCCTTCCTTTTGGAGGTGTATAAGTCCCAATCGGTTTTCAGATGGTACCTGCTCCAAGCCCTCCTAGCCTTAGCCAGCATGCTCTTAGCAGCTCTACACTCATGATCATACCAGGGGTTGCTGTTAAATTGGCGCTTGACGTTTAGGTGCGAAAGCATTTTTTTAGTAACATATGTGAGTAAGTGCTCAAAAATGGTTTCCATCAAGGCATATACATCTGCATGATCATCTGCGGCCATAAGAGACTTGCACATGTTTAGAAAATCTGCCTAATACAACAACTGAGATACCTGAGATGAGACCGAGGTCGTCCATTTAACTGCAAGCCGAGTCCGGGATGCGCCCGTAGAAGTTAAGTGCTCCTGCCCCTGAAGGTTCCCCAGCCCTATTAAGTCCAGTTGTAAGGGGTAGTGATCTCCCTCTGGTCTCAGCAGGACCTTGAGATCTTTGATTACAGGGAAATGGATTGGAAAGGTCATAACATAGTCAATTACGCTGGCGCCCAAAATGGAGTCAAGTGAACTGGCCAAAGTGGTCCGAAGGTGACCTCCCATTAACTATCAGAAGGCCCACTTCACAAATTAGCTGGGCTAACTTCTTCCCATGGGCATTTACAGTTGCATCCATAGACCCTTGAGAGGGGATCTTGAAATAAGATTGCAGCTGGGAATCAATGCTATCCAGGAATAAATTCTCTGTTCTCGCACTGAAGTCGCCCATTATCAGCAGAATGCTCCTGGGATAGTCTTGCTCTAAACTATCTAATACACCAGTAAAGTGGTCCCAGACATTGGGGAGATAGTAAGGAGAAGGTTCTGGAGGAATGTAAATGTTAACAATTAGGAGTTCCTCCATACCTGGGCATTTAAGCTGGAGAACCACACAGTTCTTTAGAGAAACTGGGATTCGCTTACAAAGTGGGTGAATTTTATTGGAAACCAGTGTGATGACGCCGCCCGAACAGCGAACTTGCTATTAAAAATGAGGGAGCTGCCAACCTATAGAAGCACTGACGAGCCATCCTGGCTGATTCCTTCGAGATTTACCAGCTATATTCTGTCACTGCCCTTGTTATGGATCACCTAAGACCAAATGCTATTTTTTATACAAAGAAAAAATAATCAGGGGAGAATAAAATATGATTGGGAACACTTTTAGTGATGTTTTGTGTGCCTTGTTTCAATCACAGCAGGATACAGGTGCGAGGAGCTTGCTCAGTCTAGACAGTTCCATTGTCGGACTGGAGGAACAAAGGAAGTCTGTGTAAAAGACAGCCTCGAGAGCCTCTGTGGCTTATGGGCCATATCAAAGGTTATGTTTTAACCATACTTTAATTTACTGTCATGAAAACAATTAAAAAAAAATATACACCTGGTTTGAATGCTTTAGTTTCATCATCAGCACAAACCATTGTGCCTATTTTTTTTCAGGCATTGCAAGATTGTATTGTTGCCATTCTAATCACAAAGCAGCTAGTTAACGAGACAGCGGATTTTGCAAGAATGCACTTCCTTGTCTCTGTAGTTTCAAGTGCAGTTTTTAATAAATAGTATCTTCAAGTATATGCACATGAAATGCTCATGATTTAAATATAATGAAACATATTAATAAAGTGTTTTCTCTGCCTGTAAAAATGAAAGAAATGACCTAGTGCCATCTGTGGTTAGTACAAACATCATAGCTGTACAGACTTTCCTGTGCAATGCATAGTTTAAGAGAGTTACTTGAACCACTTCTTCCCTTCTTTTTACTTTGTTTCCCATTTCAATAATGCTATGGTGAAAAGCATAGATTGACTGTTGGCACTAGTACTTAGCACAAAGTTCCTGGGAGGAAACGTAGCAGGAAATAAGGGCCAGAAGAATCAGGGCCATGTAGAGCCTTGAAGGGTGAAAACTAGGGGTTTGTGCTGGATGTGAGGAGGGACAGGGAGCAGAGATGGGTTGAACATTATCAGCCCATGAGGTGGATGACTTTGGCAGCGGAGTGTCGTAACGGATGTTTGAGGGTGAGAAATAAGAATATGGTATATAGTGAAGGGGATGAGGTGGGTCCATGGCCCAGATCCAGAGAGCCCATGCAGGGTAGACTGGCCCTCTGTCCTCATCCAGCAGGTGCCCTCTTTCCCCTGTCAACTGCATGTCACTTAAGCCACCTCCCTTATGAGGGAGGAAGGCTAAGCTGGTATGGATGGGATTTGAACCTGTGGCTCTCGGAAGCGATCCCATAATGTGGGCAGGATATTACATCAGGTCTGGAGGGGATTGTGAGGAGATACCAGTCTCTTAGTTCCTAGAGTTCAGAGCAGAACACTATCAAGCTTTCCCATTTCTGTCCTGCTGCAATGCATGTGTTCACTGCAGAACCCAGGATGGCGTTGCCAAATTAAGCAAGGGTGCTAGTTAGGTTGGAGGACTTGTGGCGGGGGCTCTGAAAGGGTTGCTGGCGTCTTTTCCTATTTGTATTGTTTAGCAATGAACCTACAAAGGGGTTCACCCAGGGGTTGCAAGTCCTTAATGCAACATTAGTTTGTGTGCATTGACATGCAGCTGAGGGGGTGTGGCATGGTGGAAGCTGAACCCCCTCGCCCCCCAAGCTGGGTAGAGTTCATGTGAATGCATGTCCATGTGAATGCCCAGTCTCCCAGCATCCCAGACCCCTTCACAACTCCACTGAAATTAACCCTAGCACATAGGGATAGAATCCCTGGTATAGAATCCCATCATGCAATGAGGTAGTGATGTATGTCTGCTGTGAAGGTTGCTGCTACCTAAGGCAGGGAACAAGCACATCTTTCTTAGGGAAGCCCAGTCCCCATAACTATTCCACACCTAGTCTTCCACTACACCAGTGCTCAGCCAGTCTTGCTTGGCACCCAGCCCTGCAAAGCTACAATGACTAGGAGAGGTGCAGCTCATCAGGGCCGTCATCCCATCCCCTTTGAGACCCCTTCGCCCATCAATTCCTGGGAGTCTCCACTCTTCCCTTGGATAGACCCTTGCCCCTGTCATCCCTTCTGGGGATCTTTGCCCTTTGTCTCTGGCTTCTTCAAGCACTGTATTCCAGTGCCTTCCTAATAGTTCCATGTCATTTGGCCAAGGGCTAATCCTGCTGGGGCTTCTCAGTGGTGACAGGTACTCTGCCTCAGGGTTTATAAGCTTGCAGGGAGTAAACCTTATTCCAAGCTTTCCTTTGCAGCCACAAGGGCTTGAGTCTTCTTCAAGCCCTTGAGATTCCCATCTAAATACAGACCCAAGATGCTGTGCTTTTAAGGAACATATCTCCAGTACTACATACATACACACACTCACTTGCCGCCGCTGAAGGAGCTGCTGCTGCTGTAACCGCCACCACTACTGAAGGAAGAGGAGGAGCTGCTACCGCTGCCACTGGTGAAGGAAGATCCGCCGCCACTGCTTAAGGAGGGGGAGGAGCTGCTACCGCTGCCACTACTAAAGCGGAGTGGTCATTTTGAAAGTGCCAGGGCCCTCCCTGCACACATGCAGCAGCCCCGGCACTTTCAAAATGATGGCTCTCTGTTTAGCAGCAGCTGTGGCTCTGGTGGCTCTCTTTTCAGCAGAGGCAGCAGCTCCTCCTTCTCCTCCTTCAGCAACGGCAGTGTCGGTTCCAGCACTGGCAGGCAGGCAGGCAGGTGACTGGCTGCTGCGAGAAGTACCAGGGCCCCCAAGATCCAGGAAGGTGGGCAACGGCACTGGCGGCGTTAGTTACCTCCTTGTTTTTTCTTTCCAGTCAGCAGGCAGGAAGGTGGTCAAGTGGGGGGCGGCAAAAGTTCCTCTCCCCACCCAGGCCGCTGCTGAGGTAACCTGGGGGTTAGCTCCTTGACCCACCTCCAGCAATCCTGCTGCCCCCTTCTCCCTACAGCTGGCTCTGGAGGCAGCAGGCTGGCAATGGTGGCCAGCAGCTGTGTATGTAAAGGACTTTAGAATGTTTGTTGTTATGCCACTCTCCATAGGGGAAAGTGGCCTTTTAAGCATCTGATTTCTCGTAAACCCACCCACCCAAGTGGCTGAAAAACCACCAGACCCTACAGGACCTGTCCATTTAATTCTAAATGGTATTCAACAAAACACACACCCTCCCCGAAACAACAGAGCCCGGGGGGAAAAAACCCTCGCTAACCCGGAAGTAAAGTGCCTTAAAAATCCAATGTAAGTCAATGGAGGCACTAAACATTGGAACTCCTACCTACCTTAACTAATAGAGGCACTACCATGCTGCTATAATATTGTTCAAGGGGCCCAATTCAAGGTGCTGTTTTTGACCTTTAAAGCCCTACACAGCCTGGGCCCTGCTCACCTGAGGGATCGTCTCACCCCCTGGGTGACCCCTGTGGTCATTCAGGAGTGCTCTCCTGAAGGTCCCGCATTACTAGCGGGTCCAAACAGACAGGTGCGCATTCTTGGCAGCCGTACCATCACTGTGGAATACCCTTCCGGCGGTGATTCGCCTCAGCCTGGATCTCCTTGCTTTCCGATGAAGCTATGAAACCTGGCTCTTCCATCAGGCATTTGGCAGAGGGGGAGGGGTTAGTGGAGAGTGGGAGGGGTGTGTCTTTTACACAGATCAGGAGATAATTTGTTTATATGCTGTATTTATGGGTTTTATATTTGTATATTTATATATTTTATATTTTATAATGTTTTTCTGATTTCTTATTTATACACGTTAGCCACCCTGAGTCGTCATGGGCAAGAGGGGTGGGTTTAGAAAATATATAAGAAATAAAAAAATAAATATAAATAAATATATATCAACAGCTGACAGAGTTCAGGCTCCATTGAAGTTACTGGAACTCAAATCACTGTTCCACATTTTAAGGAATTAATTTAATCTTTAAAAACTAGCACAATATATAGACATTTAATCTTACAAAAATTAACACATTATTAGAGTGCGGGAACGCTCTAATAGTTAAGGTGTGTTACACCCTCCACTATAAAGCCCCAACATTCTATTTGCTATAAAATTGTCATGCTTCATGTTAGGATTATGAAATTTGTGGTGAAGGATCACTGGAGTATTTATTCATTTAGTCATATTTATTAGCCGCCCCCTCATGCCTACGGCATCTCGGGGCGGCTTACACCAAATAAAAACAAACAACAATCATAAAAATTATCAATTTTAAAACATTTTAAAACAACCCCCCATTACTTTGACATCTTAAAATCCACCCCCCACCTACCCCCATCCCCTCCGAAGGCCTGGGTGAACAGCCAGGTCTTGCAGGCTCGGCGGAACGCCAGCAGACCCAGGACCAGGCAAGCTTCCTCCGGGAGGGAATTCCAGAGTCGCGGTCCGGCCACCAAGAACGCCCTCTCCATTGTGGCCCCCCACTTAACATGGGGGACCTCCAGGAAGGTGCCCCTGGTAGACCACAGGGATCGCTCTGAGACATGGAAGGCGAGGCGGTCCCTGAGGTATGAGGGGCCCAGACCATGTAGGGCTTTATAGATCAAGACTAACACCTTGAATCTAGCCCAGTACGCTATAGGCAACCAGTGCAGAGTGTGGAGCATAGGTGTTATGTGCTCCCGCCGACCCGTCCCTGTAAGGAGACGGGCTGCCACATTCTGCACTAGCTGCAGCCTCCGTATCAGAAACAGGGGAAGCCCCACATAGAACGCATTGCAGTAGTCTAGCCTCGAGAGGATGAAGGCATGGATGAGAGTGGCCAGGTCGGGCCCAGAGATGTATGGACGGAGCCTCCGTATTAGATACAGCTGGCAGAAGGCAGCTTTAGCCACTGCCTCCATGTGCCGATCCAGACGGAGGTCCGACTCCAACACCACCCCCAGACTCTGAACCTGCTGGGCTACAGGAGGGCAGACCCCCACCCCACCAGAGGGGCCAACACCTGCCTCGCCCTTCCCACCACCATTACCTCCGTCTTATTGGGATTAGGTTTCAGTCTGCTCTGCCGCATCCAATCCGCCATGGCCTCCAAACATTGGGAAAGTATCGAGACAGCAGGACCTGGGTCAGTTATAAACAAAAGGTACAGCTGAGTATCATCAGCATATTGGTGACATCGCACCCCGAACCCTCTCACAATCTCCCTCAGGGGCTGCATATACACATTAAATAGTAACGGAGACAGGATTGAACCCTGCGGAATGCCGCAGGTCAAGGCCCGGGGGCTTGATGTTTCAGCCCCCAACACCACCCACTGGCTTCTCCCCAAGGACAGTCCCGTCCAGACCCCCAGGTCACGCAGCCGTCTCAACAGCAGCCCATGGTCCACGGTATCAAAAGCGGCCTAGAAATCTAGCAGGATCAGAAATTTTGAACATTCTGCATCCATCTCCCAGTGGAGATCGTCCACCAAGGCCACCAACGCTGTCTCAGTACAGAACCCAGACTGAAAAGGGTCAAGGAAACCGATACTATCCAGATGCGCCTGGAGCTGCAGTGCCACTGCCCATTCAATAACCTTCCCTAAAAAGGGAAGATTAGAGACGGGGTGGTAGCTGGTGAGTGTGCCCACATCCAAGGATGGCTTCTTCAGAAGGGGGCGCACCACAGCCTCCTTGAGACTGGGGAACAACCTCCCCTGCTGGAGGGACGCGTGGACCACCCTCGCCAGCACCATCCCCAACGTCTCCCTGGAGGCTTTCGCCATCCAGGACTGGCACGGATCTAATTCACAACTAGTGGCTCTAACAGACCCCAGGACATCCACTGCATCGGCCGGTGTCACTTCCTGAAACTCCTCCCAGAAAGATTGACCAGATGGTGCCTCCATAACCTCGTGCTCCTCACCTCCTGCTTCCAACCCAGTGTCCTGCTTCCTACCCAGTAGGTAGTTCATTCTATCCACATTGTAGACAAATCGGTTGGATAACAGCTGAGATATTGCAGTTTGAAAACTGTACTTTGAAAGCCTGTTTTTTTCAAAAAGTTAGACTGTCTTGATCTCGGCAGAGTAAAGGGGTTTTGTCTTCATTGGGAGGAGGTGTAAAATTCAAGGAGGCTGATGGGGTGTGCCTTTGGTTTACTTTTTGTAAATCTGGTTAGTAGTTTTTAAGTTATGACATCTTGAAAATTCAATTTTATCCTATGGAGACCATCCTGGGTGTGGAGTGCTTGCGAACATTTTATGTGTAATGCAGGGACTGTTTAGGAGGGGTTGAGGGGCCAGCTCATGCCCTCCTGTTCCCAGCTTCAGTGTTGCCTCCAACCTGCAAAAAGGAAGAGGATTGGGCTGAAAGATGAAGGCAAAGCGTGGGTGCATGGAGCCTAAGTTGTAAGCCTTAATTCTTCTTGTAAACCTGAGGTTTTTTGATTATGGAATTAACTCAATGGTCAGTTGGATTTTCTACATAGTTTTTCATAGAATAAATCAACTGTTTGGCGTATGCTGTATATAAAATTGAATTTAATTGAATAAATCAATGGTTCCAAACTTTCTTAAACTGTGCCCCATCTTCCACTAATCAGTAGCAATTGAGGCCCCTCCCCTATACATCCATACATCTTGCTCCCTGTCTCCCTTTCCCCCTCCCCCTTCTATTGCTTCCCTTCTCTCTCTCCTTTGTCACCCCATTATTTTGGAGACTTCCCCTTGTTCAGTGGGAGTGTGGAGCTAGGGGTTTGTTAACTGGGATTCTTCTCAAACCCTATGCTTTGAGAAACTATGGAATGGATAACTTTTTAGCAGAAACAGTTTAAAAGTTTCCTTTTGTGCAAAGTTTCCTGGCCTCAGGGAAACTGTATCTTTCCTGACTGTATCACTCACTTTCAAACAATGTTTTCTCTGAAAAAGACTGCAGCACCACACTCTACGTTGTTCACAGCATACCAGGATTTAAGTACTGTAAAAAAGCAGCAAAACCAAAGCAAATATAACCGCAATGGAACTATATAAGCCACAAAGAGAAAGATAGTTGAAGTTACAGCTAAAACTCTGGGTTGACTTTCAGTCACTAACTGCCAGGGTAGCTTGCCTTAGCTGTCTTCTTTTTAACAGCAGTGTCAGTGCAGAATTTTAAACTAATTCTGAATTTCCTGGTTTCCGTTGGTTTAGCTAGGAAGCTCAATGTTACTATTTTAATGCAGAGTACGTTGTGGTTGTGTTTCTCAGAGCTATGCCAAGCTCAACAGGAAGTCAAAGAGTAGAACAGACAGATTCAGGATCCTAGCTGATGAAGGATCAGACCTTTGGGGAGGGAGGGAGGGAGGGAGGGGGGGGGTTAGGGTTTTTAGCTCTTCCCTACCCCTATCTTTATTTTTCTTTATTTTTCCTAACCCTGGTTTGAGGTTTTAAATTGTGCGTTGGTTTTTAATTTTTAATTTTATTTTTATGAATGTTTTTATTTGATTGTACGTCGCCCCAGGATGCCGTAGGCATATGGGGCGACTAATAAATGTTTAAAATAAATTTTAAAAAATAATATAAGACAATTCATCTAGGGAAAAAGGGTGCTGATGATGAGGTAAAAGCAACCATGGGCACGATTCCAAATGTAGGTGCTAACATATTCCAGTAAAATATAAAGATACATTCCTCAGGAAATAATATGCACTAATGGCCAAATACAGTCCCTTGGCAGAGACACTGTTGAGGGAATGAGAGGAAAAGTGGGGGGGGTGACAGTCAGAAACAGGAACATGTGGAAGGTGGGAAGTAGTTATATCTACATTGCTTCCATCACCATTTTAATATTCATTTTTTATATAGGTGGCCAGGAAGTTATTAGGGGTTGGGGTTTATGCTGTTATAATTCTTCAGAAACTGGCCTCCATTAGTCCAAAAAACTCCATACAGCTCTACTGGCAGTAGGCCTAGCTATTGGACTGAATGCTGGAATCTGGTTGGTTACCCTCTTAGATAAGTAACTGCATGTGCGCATATTTACTTACTGCATGGAAAATACAGTCAAACCTCACTATAACAAATCCTTTTTATGATAATTCCAACTTCAGGAACTTCTCACACTCTATTATAATGAACCTTGATATAATGAACGTCTCTGGTTACAGTGGGGTTTTATTGTACTGAAGTTATACTGTACCACTTAGAACACAGTTGGTCCAGGGTCAGGGAAATCAGGCAGAGGACGCCTTGACACATGGATGCGCATTTGGATTGAATTATGGATTCAGATCCTTTATGGAGTCGGATCTGTAACGTGTGGAATAATTACAGATTACAGATTCTGATTTTTCTATTGAAGTCAATGGGAAATTCTCCCATTGAAGTCAATGGAAAATTTCCCTACTAACATCAATGGGAAACCGATCTGTAGCCCGTTGCACGTCTCTCACAAGGGGCTTGTGAGAGAGCTAGAGCTGGGGAACCTGACTGGAGATACTATAAATGCTTACGGGCTTGCTGGGGAAGAGGAGGAGGAGGTGGGTATTTCTAGGGATGGGCGAACGCGGTTCGGTAGTTCGGTGTTCGGCCCGAACTCAGCCTGTTCGGACAACCGAACACGAACACAAACACGAACGCACCAAACGGACCGAACACCGAACACTGAAATGGCGAACACACCGAACGGAACCGAACACCGAACTACGAAATGGCCGAACACACCGAACGGAACCGAACACCGAACTACGAAATGGCCGAACAGTTCGTTCAATTCGAATCGCGTTCGGTTGTGTTCGGGTGGCTAAAACATGGTCTTCTGTCAGGTCACTGGAAGGCCAAATGTAGCAGGGAGGGGGAAGTCATTTGACTCAGCTAGGAGCAGACTTCCAGGCACCAGGGGTGGAGGGTGGAGAGTGGCTTGGAGTAGCAGCCAGCCTGATGAATCACCATCTCTTTTCGCCTCAGACCACTGGCTTGGCAGTCTATGATTGGCCACGGGCTAGGCTGCACGGAGCCAATGGGGCTGATTTGAGGCGGGCGCAGCAAGAAACAAAACTGTCTGCCTCCCCCCTTCCCAATACCTTCTGAGCTAGTCACTGTTCCTGAGCAGCAGGCGTTTCAGAAGGCTCCCTCACCCAGCATTTTCCAGCTCCCCAATCCATTGCCATCCTCCTCCTATTTCACCCATCCAACCCATCTACCCCCATATTCTCATTTATTTACATTAGCTTTGATAGATTTAGTTGTTATTTTTTGTTTTTATCCCTCCCTGTGTTCAATCTTCAATCTTCCTCCTTCCCTCCCCCCTCCATTGAATATTCCCTCCCCATTCCCTTCCCCTGTTTTTTTGATTCATTAGAGTAGTAGTATATATTATTAATTTATAGATTGATTTAGGTTTCATTTCAGTTTTGTACCCCTCCTTGTCTTGTTTGTGATTGCCCCCCTAACCCCCATCCCATATATTCAATTCATATATAGATAGATAGGATTAGGTCGATACATTTTTGTTTGAGTAGTTTAGTTTAAGGTTATTGATAGAGTGAGTTTACTAGGGTTTGTTGGAGTTATTCATAGCATTTAGAAATTTAGAATACATTTATTAGTTAGTTAGTTATTAGTGTAGATATAGAGATATAAATATTTGATAAAAAAATTCAATAATTTTTTTAAAAAAAATTATATATTAAAAAACATTGTTTTTTTCGGGTCGAACGGCCGAACGCGAACGTGCGAACCACCCGAACACCAAACGACTGAACACGAACGCACAACCCGATGGCGAACGAACCGAACGGCCGAACACGAACGTACGACCTGCCCGAACAACCGAACACGAACGGCCGACACACGAATGGCCGAACCGAACGGGCGAACACGAACGCGAGGTACGACCGAACAACCGAACACGAACACACGAACCGAACGCGGCCTAACCGAACGGCCGAACGCGAACACACGAACCGATCGCGGCCGAACCGAACGGCCGAATACGAACCGCGATCTGTTCACCCATGCCTAGGTATTTCTAACAGTCCTAACCAAGCTATGTGAGGGACGCTCCCCCCTCCATGGAAAAAAACTTTCCCCAAACGGGAAACCTTGCAACATTGTGAGTGTGTGGGAACAGAATACAAACCACAATTTGGGGGGAGGGGGGTCACAGTCCTCACAAATTTTGCCAAGCTTTTCATGCACCCTCAAATCTCCAAAAATCAATTCTCTAGTAATGGAGTTGGTACTGTTGGGACCAACACAACCACCACCAGATTCTCTCCAAGCCTAGCAGTGCGCTTCAGAAATCTGCATCTCCCAGACTCTTTCTTCTCTCTATCCACACAAAATTGCAAGGACTGGAATTGCCTCTAGTACAATAAATATACCATAAATGTTCAAAACCAGAATTCAGATATCACGTTTCTTATGTCAGTCTTATGATCTTTAAATGCTTGTGGTTGGTTATTCTGGACACAGATGGGGGAGAGGGGGGCAGAATCCAAACAATATTACTCTTTAATTTCCTGGTGGTGGTGACACTTTGTATGAAGTCGATTTTTCTCTCTGATGCTCTTTACATGGGTTCTCAAGAGAATAACATATTAAAAATAGGCAGAGATGATTGTAAAGTCCACCAAAATAGGCAGGAAATGTTCAGGAGCTGGTATAGAGATGGAAACCCCTTTAAACTTATATTTTGAAAATGTTTAACTGTAATGTTACTCTGCGTACCGGTGGAGTCGGGGCGCGGGGCACTCATTACCTGTCAGCTGTGGGAGCCTGAGGTCGGGTCGAGCCAGTGGCGGAGTGAGATCCCTGCAAAGGGTGAAAAGGAGCGGGTGAGCCTACGGCCACACCTACGGTCATGCGCCTTAGGCTGCGTGCAAAAGGGTGCGTGGCCTTGGGAGTGCCCTTGGAGTGGCCGGGAGTGGGTCCTAAAACTTTCTCCTCCTCCTCGGACTTCGCTCTTATTACATCCCCGTGTCAAACTTTTGGTATTCCAAAATGCATCCTTTGAAACGGAACCGGGCTGAGGCTACGTCTATTTTGTTGCCGCCACCTAAGGTTTCCAAGCAAAGAAATATAAAGAGTTTTTTGTTACCTTCCACAAATGGACACCATGAGGAGGTCTTATCATCAGCCCCACTACCTTCCTCTAATCGTTATCAGGTGTTGCTGGACTCTAGTGAGGTGTGTGTGTGGGGGGGACTGGATGTTAATTCACTCAGTTGCTCTCCTTTGGTAAATATTGGTGGGACTCAGTCCCCTTCACTTGTAAAAAACCATTATATACATGGGTCTTTTGTTAACCATTTTGCTGACCATGTGGCTCTTACCGCCCAAACTGTGTGGTTTATGTTTACTTATTTTAATCAAATAAGTGAGAAATTGGAGGATTTGACATCCCTCTTACAGGCTCGAAATGTAGTTCAGTCTAGAGCTCAAGAGGGAACTTCCCGGTCGACCTGGCAGGGAGCAGTGAAAATTCAAAACCAACCCCCCAATCTTTCAGGGGGACCAATTAGCTGTTCTACTGCCTATAGAAACATAAATGACCTGGGGGAGGTTATGAGCAAGCTGAGGAGATTTGTTCCCCTGCCTTGTACTATTGTTATCTCAGTCCTGCCATTGCCCACTGGGAATTTGCCTTTCTGGAACACTCCTTTGTCTGTCACTGAGCATCTTAGGTTCCTGCTCAGCGAACCAATTACTAGTAAGGATATCTGATCAATTGAGTCCCTAAGCTCTGTGAAAGGGTGTTGGCTGTTGAGGGTTACCTTGTACTCCCTAGATCTAACGGAACAAATTTTCAAGAAGGAGACGATGTTAACTGCTAAGGGCATCTTTTTATCCCGGGCTTATAAGGATGGCCATGATGGTTTCTGTACATTATCTTCTTGGCCAGAGGTAGCTGACATGCCGAGGGATCTCCTCTGTCCCCATCAGTTGGAGAGTGCCCCAAGGGCCTCCTCGGGGAAACAGAGGCCCATCCAGACCAAATGGGTCTTGGTAAGGCGCATGCGTTAATTGATCTTGCTGATGATGGTTCGATGGAAATTGATCCCCAAATTGGTCTCATTAATCAGGCTCCCTGGACATCGGGGGGTGCATGGGGGAAACAACTGGATCTAAATAAGGTGATGGATCAGAATGGGCTTCTCTCTCATTTGGGGTTGCTTTATAGACAGCTGGGGAAATTATCCTCAGCCGATAAACTGATTCTTCAGCTTAAAGGGTCTCAGGGCAGCTATAAGAGACCTGAGATGGTTCCTAGTTCCTGCCCTCTTCCATCTCCCATTGACCATACTTCCAGAATTAATACCCCTGCTGATCTCAAAGGGCGAGAAAACACTAATCTGAATGCTTTAGTTTGCCTTGAGTCGGATGGCCTCGTAGTGGGTGATCCCAATAATATTTTTGACCCTTGCCTCAATTATTTATCTAGCGAGTCTACTTGGATACTTTCAGCAGCCGTTGATCACCCCCCTAGTACTCCTTCTTATGTTCAGTCCTTTAATGGGCATAGTTTAAATTTGGCTGAGGGACGACTATCTGAGTCTGCTAAAGTAGTGAAAATTAAATTAAACGAAGGCTTTTGTCAGGATCCTCCCAGTTGATAGAAGGGGGAAGACAATTGCTAGATGGGAGGAAAGTAAATGGTGAGATTGCGGCCTCCCCTAAGTGACAGACCTCCTTAGGCAAATGAAGCATCTTAAACTGGAATATTGCTGGGTGGCTTCAGAGGTCAGTTGACCCGGGTTTTGCCTCTATTTTTTTTAGCGGTTTTGACATAATCCTGCTTCAGGAAACATGGATGGAGGCTGATTTTTGTTGTTATGGTTTTCTTTCTGTGTGTACAAATGCTATATCTTCCTACTCTCATGGCCAGCCCAGTGGAGGCCTGACCACATTTGTAAAGGATTCCTTATGTTCCAAGTTTTACTTACCTAGCTCCTATTTTGCGTACTTTATGATTTCTTATTGCCTGCTTACTAGTGGTTTTGAGGTCCTGCTGGTGAATTTATATGCTCCTCCGTCTACATCATCTTATTATCATGAGGAGATCTGGACTATTCTTGGAAAGCAGGTTCAAGCGGCTCTGCGGAGGTTCCCTAATGCGAATGTTTTGATGGGTGGGGATTTAAATACCAGACTGGGGAATCCTAGCAAGGATGTATTGCTTGCTGACCCCGATGATCCAGCTATTTCCTCCCTTAACGCTGTCCAGACCTCCCGCAATGATTTTGTTCATCCCAGAGCGCCTCTTGTGTTTAAATTAATCAATGGGTTAAATCTGGTAATTCTCAATGGCCTTCTTCCAGGGGACTTAGAAGGTAATTTTACTTATTTTTCGGTAGGCAGGGCCAGTGTAATTGATTATTTAATGTCTTCTACATTCCTTTTGTGCCATGTGCTAGAACTACAGATTATTTCTAACCATATGTCTGATCATCTCCCCTTGGCCTTATTATTTTCGGATCCAATGTTCCATGGCAGTGCCATTCGGGCTGATACTGGAGAGACGAAAGCCTCTGTGATAGATCCTAGGCTACTTTTCCTGTTGATTAGATTACATACCAACAATTCATTGCAGGTTAGGTTTAATAAAGCGTTCCAACTTACAAGCAAAATCCAGGGGTTGCGTGGAGTGTGCCAAGGTTGCATTTTGGCTCCAGCGCTCTTTAACTTCTATGTTAATAATGTGGTTACATTTATGAATATTTAAGGGCTTCACCCCCCTCTTGTGGGAGATAGGCACATCCACATTTTACTCTACGCAGATGACACCGTGTTGATTTCGCGTTCTCAAATTGGTTTACAGAGAGCCATGGAGAGATTTAACCTCTATTGCCTAGAAGAGAAGCTTTGTATTAACCATACAAAGACCAAGGTAATGGTAGTCCTCTAAAAACAGGAAATCCCATCATTGGTCAATGGAGGAGGTGGAGCAGGTCCAGGTTTATAAATATCTGGGGGTGATATTTGCAGCTTCGACCAGTTGGAAACTCCATTTTGAAGCTGCCCTGGGCCTCATGCGGAAGTCTTCTAACATGATTCAGGGACACTTTTTTTCCCGTGGGGGGTCAGCTGATGGGTCCAGCCTTGTCTCTTTTTCGAGCCAAGGCCGTGCCACAGATGTTATATGCTATCCCGGTTTGGGGATTGCAGTTTTTGCGCCAGTTGGAGGTGATTCAGAACAGTTTTCTCAGGATAATTTTAGGTGTCCCTTTTGGGACCCCACAGGTTCTACTTCAGGCGGCGACTTTGTTTCCCACCCTGCGGTCCCAGGCTCTGATGAGTATAATCAAATTCTGGGTTAAATCAGTATTGTTCCAGTCATTGGTGATCTCTTTGCTTGGGTTTGCCTGGGGGAAAGAATCATTTAAGCCTTGGGCCCAGTTGGTGGAGCTTAAAGTCAACAAATTGGGCTTCTCTAGGGAATCCCTGCTCCCTTTGGGACCTAAGATGGCCATTTCTTTAATCATAAGGAGGCTTAAAGATCAGGAATTGCAGCTTGAAGAGGCTGCTATATGTGTGCAAAAGATGTCCATTGGTTACCATCAAATTAAGATAGCCGTAGGCCAAGCAAATATCCTTCTAAACTGGGAGGATTGGCGTCTTGGGAAGGCCTTGATTCTATTCCGTCTAAATGTCTTCCCTTTGGCAATGCTAGAAGGAAGGTATAAGGGTATCCCTAGGGAACATCGCTACTGTCTGAGCTGCAATAACTTGGAAGTTGAAGATAGATCCCATATTTTCTTTTCCTGTTCCCAGTATTTTCTTTTCTGTTCTGTTCTTTTCTGTTCCTGTGACCAGAATAGGTTTTTTGGGTGCTCTTTTAGGAAGATATGCCAGACTACCCACAGGAGACATTCTGATTAGACTACTGAGTTGTTGGAATCCTGAAGATTCTAAATCCATGGCCAAATTTTGTATCTCTGTGCTTCGATCCAAAAATTACTCTATTTAACCATTTTGTGATATGTTTACATGGTTCCGGTAGATATACTGCTTGATGTTCTCTAATTTGTGTGGTTTTTGGATTTATATTTTATGTGGGCTTTTTTATAGTGTGCTTATTTTCCGTTGATTTTTGCTTTGATTTATCCTTCGGTCTAATAGATATTATTATCGGGTGACATTAAATCTAGGCCTAATGTTGAATGTGTGTTTATTTTGTTGTTGCTTTAGTAGGGGATAAATGCTGATGTCATAACCCCCGAGAAGGGTAAGCTGATCCCCTTGCTCAGCTTGATCCCCGGGGGGCTTGCTGCTCGGGATCTTGCGTCGTTCTTCACCTCCAAGATTGACAAGATCCGTCAGGATATTGCCTCCCGCCCCCC
>QEPC01010693.1:1711133-1737039 GCA_003113815.1 Sphenodon punctatus
CCTGAGACTTCGCATCCGCCTGAATGTTTGTTTGTCTTCTCCCATGTCTCTCCCGCTGTCCCCTCTCCTTGTCTCCCCCTCCTTGTCTTTTAGATTGTAAGCCACAGGTAGGGACCGCAGCTGATTATATGTTCTGTACAGCACCAGGTTGTTACTGGCGCTTTATAAATGTTTAATAATAATAATAATAATAATCCCCTAATCTTAGGCTTGCACTTATTCTTGTTTCTCTTTCATTCTCTTTGTATAATAATGTTTATGCTTTGTATCTTATTTTTGTTTTAATGAATTTTGTTGCAGCCAAGGGCCAAACAATAAAAGTTTACCTACCTACCTACCTACTCTGCGTACGTTAGCTAGCCTCTCTGCAACAGGGTCACATCACATTTCCTGGGAATATCCTGGGGCTTAATTCACGAATATGCATTTATTTCCCTATATAGAGACAAAATAGTACAGACAATTGCTTTTACTGGATGAACTTGTGTTGGTGAGGGTTAGTTTGTCCAATTAAAGATCTCATCTGAACAACTTTGTCACCATCTATTATTTTTGGGATCAACATGACAACCACACTCTCTCTCTTGACATCCCTACAGAGAAAAAGTATTATATAGGCATGGTACCGATTATATATTTGGTTGTCTAGATAGGGCCCGAGTCTTCACCTAGGGACACCAGTGTGCTCAGTGAGTTGGGTTTCACTGTAGTGTTAAACTGACTTAAGTAGACTAGATTGTTTAAATACAAATAAAAGAGAGGTTTGCAAATATGGACAGATGAGCCATAAAATATTTCATCATTCCAATGGTGGTCAGTGCAGTGAAGCCATTAACATGTGTACTGGTGATTTTGAGTCTTTGTTGCCATTTGGTGTCTGAAGGAAGAAATCTAAATCTGTGCGCTCTCTTTGATCCTGAGCTTACCTTGGTTTCTCACATTTCCTCTTTGTAAATCTGCTTATTAACACTTTTGCTATATTGCCCTATATTCAGCACTCTCAGTCGCACTTCTGCTGAAAGTCTTATTCACACTTTTGTCTTCTCCAGACTTGATTATTGTAATTTTCCATCTCTATAGCCTTTCTAAAAAAGGTTGCTTTCTTTAAAACCAAGGAATACAAGGATATAACATATTAATACAGAACTTCTCTTCATAAAGGATATCAAAGTGATCTACAGATGAAATGTAGAGAGATTGCTCTGTCCACCAGTGAAATGAAGCAACACAAAAGCTGACACAATACTCAAACAATGTGGCTGCCTCAGTATTAGCAAGGGGAAGACTGTAATGCAGACAACATTAAATTGTGGAATTTGCTGCCAGAGGAGGTTGTCAGGGTCAGTAGTATAGCCGAGTTTAAAAAAGGACTGGATAGGTTCTTGGAGAATAGGTCCATTAACAGCTATTAGCCAAGTAGATTACAAGATGGGAACTTCTAATTGTAGGGAGCAGGAAGTGATCAAATGGGAATGGATTGTCCATTGTGATTGCAGATCACATGTGACTGAAATTGACCACTGTCGGAGACAGAATGCTGGTCTTGATGTATCGTTGATCTGACTCAGTATGGCACTACATATGTTCTTATTCACAGATCTTGACCACCAGGACAAGTTCTGTCAGTGGAGGATTAGGAAAACAAGGCCATTGAGGTTGTCTTCTGGTTCTGATAATGTACCAGATGTTGTCTTAGAGTCTGTCCATGTGGGGGGCGATTTTAGCAGAGTTAATTAACTCGTATAAACTGTCACGTGACCACACTTTTCAGGGGTTATGAAAGGCTTTTCTGGAGTTAACTTAACCCTGTTCCAGAGTTAATCTTACTCTGGAAAATCATGTGCAACCCATGGATATAGTATAATCAAAGAGGGTTAACTAGTGTTTAAAAAACAATAACTAGGCAAGTCCTCGGGTTTGATCATGTCTTCTTGTGGCCCTTCCCACTGGCAGTATAGATTACTTATAGCAAGTCCATCATATATTTTAGTTAACATAGTATATATAAAAATATGCTAGTCCAAACATAGTCTATATAAAAATATGCTGTTCAGGAAAACCATGAAAGAAGAGTATTTAAACATGACTACTGATAGCGTATTCAGACCCATTGTGGGGAAGGCATGCAGAGGTGATTGGACTGGGCGAATCCTTGCGAATTCAGAAATTCCTTTGGTTTTTTTTAATGCTTCTCAGCTGACAGGCAGAATACTTGCATTATATGTTGTATACACCGGTAGGCAGTGGTGTAGTGCTAAATTGAGAAGTGCAGGAGCTTATGAAGTTGGTGGGTCACTAAGGCTGTCTGGGCTGCCGGTGGCAAAGCCGCCCGAGAGCATAGGAGCAGAGCTAGCCTAGGGCGGAGCCTAGCCTAGGGGCGGAGCCAGGGGAATGGTAGGTGGAAAAAACACACATAAACCAGAAAACCACACATAAATCAGCGACCCCCACTCACCCCACCATGTCCCCATATGCCCCCAGAAAACCACACATAAACCAGAAAACCATGAAAACCATGTGCCCCCAGAAAACCATGAAAACCACACATAAACCAGAAAACCATGTGCCCCCAGAAAACCACACATAATGGCTCCGATTGTGCCACAAGGCAGTCATGTATAGCTTCCTAACCCCACTGTGCTTGAACCCCATGTGATAACATAACTCTCCCAAAAGGTGTGGGTGATTAATCTTTTGTTAATCAGTAAGGGCATAAAATGATATGATTATATATGAAATATTCTCCTGTATTCTGCAATACTGACACAACACACCAATGCAACTATTTACAGTATATTTATTCACAGGAACTTCCTTAGGTTTTTTGCAGCATGTTGGAACCTGCCAGGATACATTTCAGGGCTGACCAGGATGCAGACAACAGACTTGACTCTTTATCCATATCCATATTTACAACAATATTCACAAGTAACATATTCTAAATAATCTCCCACACTGGATTCATTTCGATTTCTGGGCTGGCACACACTCTGGTCTGTGGGTCATCAGCAGAACGGTGCCTTTTTAACCACTTGGCTGGTGGACTCATCAATAAGGACTGATATCTTGCCATTAATTTCCTGAATACTGTTACAAATTTGTGATCGCATTACTGATGCGATATGATCTATAATTGCAGTTGAACTGTATCTTGAGCGTAAACCTTTGGCAAGGTGTGCACCATTTAGCTCTTGGAGCTCTAGCAGGTCAGAGTGGTCAGTATACGGTTTGTCTTTTTTGGCTATGTAATATGCAGTCCTAAAAACTCGATGGGTTCTTTCATTGTTAGCCTCCTGGCAACGAACAAGGCAGCTCTCAAAGTCCTGTCTCTTGGACTGATCAACTATGCCCTGGGCAGATTTGTGTGCCAATGAGCTGGAATGCTCACAGATCTTTTTTTGAAGGGATTTGAGTTGGTCTAGTTTTGTTTTCCCATAATAAGTAATAGAATTAGCACACCATTCCTTGGAAATGGAGGTACCCTGTGTTTTCAATACCCCTAAATACTTTGCTTTAGAGCACACTTTACAACCCAGTTTCCCAGATTCACATCGCAGCCATGGATATTTGGCTCTTTTGTTTTCTCACTGTTCAGGTGACCATATATCTGGCCATGCAGATATTGCTTGCATCCTAACCACTTCTAGATCACCATCACAATCTGACAGGCACCTCTCACTAAAAGGAATATCACTGGTATTGCAGGGAGCTGCGTTCACTGCGTTTTCCACATTGGCAGCGATGGGGAAACATACAGCATGCTGCCCCCACCTCATAACCAGTTCATTTGCGCCCCCACCCCCCATATAATCAATTCACACTGCCCCCACCCATAACCATTTAATTTGTGCCCCCGGGGCAGTGTGAATTAATTATATGGGGGGCGCAAATGAACTGGTTATGGGGTGGGGGTTTAAAGACAGTATTCCTGTTAGCAATAACTTCATTAATAAAAGTTAGTGAAATAGCAGCCATAATAATCTCAGAACCATATTTGCAGATTTATTTTCCAAGATAGAATAGATATTGCTTTACATCCTAAATTCCTACCTAAGATAAGACAGTTGTGAGAATGTGGCCCTTTTTACACGGGCCTCTTCCACCCATGAACACGCAGATTTCTGTGTGTTCATGGGTGGGGGAGCCCCGTGTGAACAACGTGATGCACGTGACCATGGTGAATGGGGGTACACGCACGCCTACCTAACACACATCCCCGCTCTCACCCCCCCCCACTCCTCCCCATGCACGGAGCAACCAGGGGAAACGGCGGTTACTCCGTGGGTGTGGATGAGTGGGGGGCAAGTGGGGATGCGTGTGCAGCCATGTGCAGCCGTGTGCACACCCGCCCATGCACTGGCGCACCCACGGAGCATGTGAGGAGCCACTCGAAGAAGAACAGAAGGTTGCTGCCTTGTAAACAAGGTTCTTTGAGATGGCTCCGAACATTCTCACAGCACCCACCCTTCCAGCCCCGCATGGAATTTTTTTCTTATCTTAAAGGGTTGTTATAAGGGACTGTCATTCAGAGGGGGAGAGTGCCTTTTATACTAGAGGTGCTCGAGACCATCATGTGGTCTGTTGTTTGAATATGGTGAGCATGCAGAAGCCAGTTGTGAGAATGTTCGGAGCCATCTCAATGAACCTTCTTTACAAGGCTACAACCTTCTGATCAGGGCACATGGAGAGGAGTGTTTGTAAACAAACAGCTTTTATCTCCCAGCCCGATCTGTGTCCCCCGCTGCTGCTGTTGCTGCTGCTGCTGCTGCACTGAAGCGGAGCACTTACTTCTGGGGGGGGCGGAGGCTCAGCTGCTCCCCCCCCCGCACTGGGTGGGGCCAGCCCCTAGTGTGATCACTCTGGCGTGCTCCGGGTCAGTGACAAGTCCCGGAGCTAAGCTCTGGTGCGCCTCCCTCCCCCCACTACATCCCTGCTGGTAGGATGACATTCACAGAGAAATTTTGCTTTCCCCTTTCCTGGCTCCCATAACAAGTGTTTAGGGATGTGTGAACAGATCGTGGTTCAGTTCGGTAATTCGGTTCGGTCCGATTCGGTTCGGTCGCTGAGTTCAGGTTCGGTCCGGTTTCATTCGGCTCGGTTGTTCAGAAAAAGGTATCGCGAGAGCCCGTGATTGTGCCAGAAACTGGAAATTTGAGTGCGTGCGGAGATTGTGTGGGTGAGAGCATGTGTGTGTGGCTGGCTGGGTGTTTGGTTTGGTTTCGTGTGTTTTGGCTGTGTGGTGTGTTGGTTTGACTGTTGGTTTTGGTTTCGCTGGTTGGTGAGTGTTGGTGGGTGACTGTTGGCTATGCGTTGTTGTTAAAAAAATTTTAAGAAGACGGTTCTAATTAAATGTCGGGGGGCCAAGGTGGTGCTCCCAGAGCCAGTGGTGGTGGTGGTGGTGGTGGAGAAGGAGGAGGAGGAGGTCACTGTCCCAGCCCCAGCCCCTGGACATTCAGTGGTGGTGGCCGGCTCCCCTCATGAGGAACAAGCAGCGGGCAGAGGAGGTGCTGCCAGGTTTGTAAACTTTTTTTTTACTTTGAGGACAAGAAAGGCTCTATCCATTAGCGCTCGCTCGCTGGCGTGCGGGTGGGTGCGTGGGTGGTGGGCATCAGTCAGGCACAAACAGTGGGCATCAGTGGGTGGCAGCAGATGTCTGTCACAGAGAGAGGGGGTACTGTAGTGTGGGGAGCTCTTCCAGCAGTCAGGCACCAGCACAAGCAGCACCCCCACCCAAACATGTGCCTGCCAGCCATCCCTAGCAAGGGTCTCCACTCTCCAGTTGCCATCCCTACGCACCCCCAAATAAGGGCAGGATTTACACGTGCCAGCCAGGGTCTCATCTCCATTGCCATCCCTCCCTAGCACCCAAAGAAGGGCAGGATTCATTGCATGTGCCAGCCAGGTTCTTTCCAGTTGCCATCCCCCACTAGCAGCCAAAGAAGGGCAGGATTTGCACATGACAGCCAGGGTCTCTCCATTTGCCATCCCTAGCATCCCCTAGCACCCCAAGGAGGGCAGGATTTGTGCACGCCAGCCAGGGTCTCGTCTCCACTCCCCTCTGCTGTCGCCCCCTGTTGGTGTGGGCTGGCTATGGTGGTGACGATGGATGGGCAATGGCACCATGGGCACTGGGCGTCTGAGCGTGAGGAGGGGTTGTGTTGGCCCCGGCCTTTGGCCCAACCGATTCCCCTTCGTGCAGGGCTCCGGGTGCTCCTCTGGGTGTTAGCTGTCAGCTTGTGGGCTGTGCCCCCGGTGCTGTTACTGCCCCTGGCCCTCCCAGGACCCACTGGTGGGGTGCTCCCCATTGCCCTGTCCCTTCTCTCCTGCAGCTACTGTTGTCATGGTGCTGGCGATCTTGCACCGGGGTGCGATGGTGCAGCAGCTGGAGTGGGCGGCGTGGGACATGCGAGCGGCAGGGCGGCTGTTCGATGGCATCCGTGAGTGTGCTGCCTGTTTTCTGGGCCTTGTCCCTGTGTCCCTCGGGGGGGGGGGTATTCTGTTCCTTGGTGCCCGGGGCCGGCACTGATGGCTGTCTCCTCTCCCTCTGTCCCATTCAGTGCAAGCCATGATCATGGAGTGGACCTGGGAGTAGGGGAAGTTGTTGGAGCTCCTCCTGCACGTCCTGGAGCGGCTGCACTGGCTGGACTGCGCGCAGGCTGAGCGCTGGTGCCGGGCACGGGGTCACTGGCCCTATAAGCCAGGGGTTGTCCCGGGCCTGCCGCTGCTGGCGCTGCCCCCCCTTCTGTTTCTCCGTGCCTCTCCCTGCCCTGTTGTTGTTGCCCCCTGTTGCTGGTTCCCCGTTTTATTAAAGGCGTTTGTGTTTCTTCCCGGTGTGTCCATGATGTGCTTTGCTTTGACCTCTCCCCTTGAGTGGCTCCTGCGGTCTGCCGGGGGTGCCTTCTTGGAGGTCCCCCGTGTTAAGTGGGGGGCCACAATGGAGAGGGCATTCTCGGTGGCCGTGCCGCATCTTTGGAACTCCCTTCCGGAGGAAGCCCGCCTGGCCCCAAGCCTATTGTCATTCCAGTGGTGTTGTAAAACCTGGCTGTTCACCCAGGCCTTCGGGGGTGGGGGTGGGTTAGGGTTTTTCGCCCCATCCTGTTTTACTGTTTTAACTTCTGTGGCCTTGTTTTAAATATTGCTGATTGTTTTAAACTGTCTTATAGTGTTTTTATGTATTTGTAAACTGTTGGAAGCCGCCCTGAGCTGGTTACAGGAGGGCGCGGGGTATAAATTATAGAAATAAATAAATAATAAATAAATAAATATTGTGCGGGTGCTTCTGCAGGGGGTGTTGCAGGGCTGCCTGTGTTGTGTGGGTGCCTTTCCCCCCTTTGTCCCCCGTGGGCCGTGTGCCCATCCCTGTGTGCTTCTGTTGCCTGCTGTGTGTGTGCCGCTCTGCTGCAGGGGGGGACTGGTTCCGGGCTGTCTGGGCTCTGTGTGGGGGCTGTATGGCGCCGGCTCCTTTGTAGTGGCTGTCATTCCAACTTCCTCCTGCCCCGCCCATGCGGGTCATGGCAACTCGGGGGCGGGGCTGCATTGTGCAGCTTTGTTTGTCCTTGGTCGGCCATGTTGTGCCATCGTTGTGCCAGGCGGGGCTTCTCCGCTGGTCCTGGCTGTCCGTGTACTTGCATGGGTGTTTGCCAGGTTTTTCCCGGGGTGGGTGTTTGTCTGATGGGTGTTTGCTGTCCCCTCCCCTTCCTTCCCACAACCCCCTGCGGCGTGTCCCATGTAAATGTGTCGCTGCTTGGCACCGCCGGGTGTTCGCTGGGTGTGCTCGCCCACCCATCCACACCCATCTCCACCCATCAGCGCTGCTGCGCCGTCCATGTAAAAAAGGCCATAGTGTGAGGGTGGTAGCAGAGATATGTCAGGGTCATCTGGGCAGAGACTATGGGTGTTAATAAACAACACGATAGCCCCTATGAGTGGGTGTTGTATGAGTGTTCCACTCAACCCACATACTGTGAGTGCCAAACCTAACAAACAAATGGGGTTGAGGGTGTGGGAAGAGAGGAGGATATGTCCTAAGGTGAATTAGAGAGATGGGGAAGTCAGGTGCTTCCACTTTCCTCCCCTCTTCCTTACTTTAGCAACTAAAGAAGCTTGGCTCCCTCTCTTGTGAGCCCTGTGCAGCTATTTTCAGTTGGAGAGGGAGAGACGGGGTAGGGGAAATGCTGCAGAAAGAGAGAGAGATATCTTGCAAGTACAAATCCAATCTGAGCTGATTTGCGGATCAATTCACACAAGCCAGGAGCCTGCTCCCCAGCCACCCATTACAGCAACGGAAGCAACAACCCGTCACTTACTCTTCCCAAAACACACACCAATTCCTGTGCAAGCTAATAGACGGCACACCAACAAGTGGATATACATTAGACAGCATTCTCCTACATGGTGGACAGGACTCCACCTTCTTTGAACCAATGCTGTGGGTGTTGGATGAGTGTTGATTGAGTGTTGGTTGATCCTCATCATCTAATAGACAGCCATGAAAACACACATTCATAGGGGGCTATTGTGTTGTTTATTACTACTCTCTGTACCTCCATGCTAGCTCTGTGCTCCCAGGAGCCCACTCTTGTTACTAGCAGTACTCCTATTGGGGCCATGCTGTCGGGGTTTATTTTGAAACCCTATGCTTAAAAAAGGTCCCCACCAGTAAGAAACCCACTGGAAAGACAACACAGTCTCTTGGGTGTGTTGTTTCTTAACTGTGAGCTACATTAGCCCCATGAGACCACATCTTCCCTCACCTTGCTGCCTCTCTCCATGTGAGAGATGTGGTTCTCTGTCTAGATTCTTACAATGTCCTTGGGGAAGGACAGGGGAAGGTGTGGAGAGGAACAATGTCATAGGCAGTTTTTAAAAGGGGAAGGCTGGGGGTAGGTGGGTTGTGTGTGCTTGGTGGAAGGCACAAGCACTTCCAGTGGGGGTGGGGTTCAGACACTACACATTGCTCTTTTTTACACAAGGCGCTCCCATGCATGGACACCCATTGTCCATGAGGGGGAGCATCCCATGTAAATGTGGAGGTGCATGGGTCTGCGTTCCTGCAACCCATGCATCCCCACTCAAACCCCACACATGGAGCAACCAGCAAAAATGCAGGTTGCTCTGTGCATGGGGATGCGGGGGGATGGGTGTGTGTCTGTGTTCACCGCCCCCCGCCCCATCCCCCCAGCCACGGCCCATTTAAAAAGGGCCATTAAAGACCCATGGCCAGTCTTTTAACAAAGGCATCTAGTTCTACAGCAGGGTTTGAGGAACTGTAACAAATTGTTGTCTTCCTACTCCACAGCACCCTTTCTTCTATTCCTTCTCTTCCATACACAACTTTGCAAGGAGAAGGATTAACAAGATTAAATATTTGACCACACAGGTTTGCCAGTTCTTACAACTTTATGGCAAATGATGCAAATTTTGGTGTTTTTTTAAAGGCCAGGCTGCAGAAATTGTGAGTGTGAGTGTCTTAGACATAACGTCAACAGATGTCTAAATGTGCGTTTTGACCTTGATAGGAACTTGGGCCTGTGTTCACCATCTTGGGGCAAATCGGTGTTTTGCTCACCACGCGATTTCAGCACGCAAGCACTGCCACTTTGTTCCCTGTGTTGTATCAGCTAACATGCTACACGATATCATTAGACACAACGTTGCCCACATGTTCAGCCAAAACATGCAAATTGTCCTTGTGATGCAATGGTGTTCACATCGCATATTCAACAGGTGGCCAAATTGGTGTCGGGATTTTTATGGTGCTTGCTTAGCTTACACACAATGGCCAAACACATGCTTAGGGGTTTTGACACCCAATCTTTGTTATGTCTAAATACACCCTGTATCAGCTTTCATTTTAAAAAGAATTCTCTGACCCTCATGGTTGCCGAGGAAGCTTGAAAACATGACTTGTGCACCATTAAGGCACAGAAACCAAAAGATCAATGAAAAGGACTCCAATTTCCCCCCCATGATTTCTTGTTCACAAATCTTGCTCATGAATTTTGAATATATTTTTTTTGGGGGGGGGGCGGGGGGCTAGCAGCCGCTAATGATATTGGATTAAATATATATATATATATTTAATCCAATATGAGAGACTTTTTAAAGACTGTTTGGATGCTATTGCTGCTGACTGTCAGAAAAGGCAGGATGATTTAGTAATTTTCAAACTGACAAGACTGAAATCAGAAAGCTCAAACCACACAGTTATCGTTGAAGGGGGCTTCAGCTATTCTCTGCCAGGGGAGGCAGAAGGTGGGCGTTTGTTCAGTTTTGACAAGGGTGGGGGAGGATTGCCCTGGAAATCATGACTCAAATGTTTTTGTGGGTACAGGGCACAGTTCACTTTACTCCCAGGAAACTCTCTGATTCTGAAGCTCTGGCTTGGTTAAATTGGTGACTCAGAAGTGTGAGGATTCATATTTTAGCACTTGGCAATCAGAGGCAGCATTAAAGCATTTACAAATGAACACTTATGAAAACTACAAACTTTGTAAGTGCTGGAGGGCCTGGTGTACATTAGAATTATAATTAAATAGCACATCCTTTCTTTAAATAATGTGTGTGGAGGGGTGGGGGAGGGAATAGAAGCTGGTTATTTAAGGCAGGGATTTATTTCCCCCTTGTAGGACTAGAACCATGGCTAGCCAGAACTTTGCCACTGGTCATCTGGGCCCTCAGGGAGGCGATTAGACCAAGACAGCCAATTATCCCAGGCATAGATGAGTTATCATGGGGGACAAGTCAGACCTCAAAGTGTTAGGAGATTGTGCTAGGAGACCCAAGTGGAGGGAACCCCGAGGCAGGCCCAAGAACAATACTCCACATCCCTGCCAGGAGATCAAGCAGAGATGAGAACCCAGGGAGAGAGTATGTAGCTCACAGCAGGGAGGCCCAAAAGTGAGACCTGAAGAAGCTGGTATTACCACCAGATGTCTGGCAGGGACTAGGCAGCAGCAGGAAACTTGAAAGAGCAGCCAACACTGGATGGGTAAAGTGCGAGCCAGAAAACACCAGGTTAAAGAAAGGGACCCCAGGTAAAGAAGATGCCCAGGGCTAAGGACCCCAGCGCGGGAGATGCCCAGAAAGAAGGTCAAGGATCCAGAACACTGAATGCCACCATGATATGAAGGTTGGACTGAGGAATAAGCTTTCAACTTACTTTCCCCCAGATGTGAATTACATGTAGCTTGGGCAGAAAAAACGATCCCAGGAAAAAGAGTAGATAAAATCCTATTATCTTTTGATTATCAACCCACTATTTATGGACCTCTGTTTCCTACCAAAAACCATCACTTTAGATTTTGTTTGATTTATAACCAGATCATTATTTTCACAGCATTCATTAAAGCAGCTTAACAATCTTCTTATACCAATTTGAGAATAGGATAACAAAATCATATCATTGGCATATAATAAAATATTTAACTTCTTAGCCTTGATCTTTATCATGTGAAAATGCTGCTTATCTAGTGTCTTAACTATATCATTAACGTAAAAATTAAACAGAAATGGGACCAAGATACAACCCTACCAAACTCCTTTCTTCGTGGGGATTTTTTTTTTTTAGTTATATTTTATTTATTTATATTTGCACATGGAACAACGGACAGGTAGTCCAAACACAGCAATAGTATGTAACACATCAGCACAACCAACCACGTGTCCATCTTTAATGTTGTACAAGTAATCATTCTCAATAAAGGATAAAAAATAGTAATAAATTGAAGAGCTATAATTGAGATATAAATGGAAAACTGTTTCTAATCTCGGAAAAGTTCTTGCCCTGCATCACTTTCATACTAGACGTCCATTTAATGATGAAGTCTGTGGCCCTTTTCACACAGACACTCTAACACCAATAAAATAGGTATTACATTTTATTATACATGTTACAGGGCACTCACAGGGCAACACTGCAGCCCTGCAACATGGGCCCTTTTCACACGAGATGCCTCCACCCAGTTTTGCCGGGTGGAATGGGGTGGAGGCGTCTGTGTGAACGCCACGGGTGGTGGGTGGGGTGCATTTTGCTGGGTGGAGATGGGTGGAGATGTTTGTGTGAACACCACGGGTGGTGGGTGTAGGTGTGTGCATGTTCCCACACAACATCCATCTCCACCCACCACCCACCCACGGAGCAACCGGCATTGGAGTCTGTTGCTCCATGGATGGGTGGAGTTGGGTGTTGCACGGGAGCACGCACACACCTACACCCACCACCCGCAGTGTTCACACAAACATCTCCACCTATCTCCCCACAATCTCATGTGAAAAGGGCCCATGTTGCAGGGTTGCAGTGTTGCCCTGTGAGTGCCCTTAACATGTAATACACATTTTATCGGTGTTAGAGTGTCTGTGTGAAAACGGCTACAGACTTCATCATTAAATGGACGTCTAATATGAAAGTGATGCGGGACAAGAACTTTTCCGAGATTAGAAACAGTTTTCCATTTATATCTCAATTATAGCTCTTCAATTTATTACTATTTTTTAACCTCTTAATGAGAATGATTACTTGTAGAACATTAAAGATGGACACATGGTGGGTTGTGCTGATGTGTTACATACTATTGCTGTGTTTGGACTACCTGTCCATTGTTCCATGTGCAAATTAAAATAAATAAAATGTAACTAAAAAATAAATAAAATTCCCACAGAGAAAGGAGTTTGGCAGGGTTGTATCAGTCCCAGCTGCCCAAGGCCATTCTCCCGCACTGGCCTCCTCACACAAGTCTCACCATATAATAAAATGTACCACCCATTTTATCAGTGTTAAGGTGTCTGTGTGAAAAGGGTCTATGTCATCACCCCGCAAGTCAGCAAGTGTCTTTTCCACTATAGCCATATATCACATGTGGGTTATCCACTCATCCTTCGTTGGATTGCATAGTTCCTTCCAATTCTTGGCTATGATGTGGATGCCCGCCGGTATCATGTCTTGAATAGTATTTTACTAATGGCAAGTCCGAATAGAGTCCAAGAAATGGAGAACTAATCTTGTGGCTTCTTTAATTTGAGCCCAAATCCACCTCCAGAATGGCTGGATTCTGGTACAGTCCCAACAACAGTGCATATATACCCCACAGTTGCCACAGCCACACCAGCAGAGTTCTGTTTCACTTCCTTTCATAGCTTTCAGATGACTGGGTGTTAAATAATAACAAAAGGGTAATTTGTTCTGGGTTTCCTGCATTTCCATAGATTTAAAGATATGATCCCTAATTTTACTTCGGTTCGTTTTATCAGATTTCATACCAATATGTTTTCCCCATTTTTAAAGTATCTCTTATTTATACCATAACTCCTGCAGAACCTTATAGATCTTACTCAGATTTCCCTTAACTTGGTATTGACTAAATAGTGTTCTTTCTAAATGCGAGTTTTTTTTAAAAAAAGTGGCAATATTTTTTTTCTGCCTAAAAGTGACTCCTAAGTTGATTATATTACCAAAAAATAAATAAATCTGCCCTACCCTATATTACTTTTCCTAGATCTTGCTGAGATTTGAAACCTGATGTAGAAAATAATTGCTCTGCTCTAATTACCCCCTTACTTTTTAGATGAGATCTAAGCTGAACAGCCAGATTCATTATTTTGAATGCCGTTCTATTAAGCAAGGAGTAGGGCAAAGCCTCTTTGGCCGTTTTTGCACACATGGGTGTGCGGGTGGGTGTGTGGTAGGGGGTGTGTCTGTGCATACACTGCGGCAACAGATGGGGGGATGGGTGTCCACTTGTGGAAACACCATGGAAGGTGGGTGGAGGTGGGTGTGCGCTGGCTCCTGGCGCACACCCACCTCCACCCATCACCCACCCACGGAGCCATCTGAAAAAATAGAGGAGACACCATGGGTGGAGGTGGGTGGAGATGACTGTGCATCTGTGGGAAAGGGGGCACACCCACCTCCACCCACCGTGGCTGCACACCCATCCTCCTACCCATCGCATCCATGGAAAAAAGGCCTTTATGTGAGGATTTTATCTGTTAAAATGGTACCATTACCAGTTCTAACCTTTAAAAAGGTTTCAGAATTCAAGACTCTAGTCTAACCAAAGTAAGTAATCTCCTGTCATAATATTATCCGTGACGCAAAAACTTGAGCTCTGGAAAATAAAAATGCTCTATTTTTTATTGTTTCCACATTCCAAGATCATTCAGTTTTCAAAAGCTGAAATGTATCAAAAACTAAAACACTGGTTTTCCAAACCTGGACATCGACACCTGCTCATTTTTTGTTTTTTTTAAAAGAGCAACAACAACAAAAAATCCATTTTGAGCACTTT
The DNA here is from genome assembly GCA_003113815.1 of Sphenodon punctatus. NCBI lineage: Eukaryota > Metazoa > Chordata > Lepidosauria > Sphenodontia > Sphenodontidae > Sphenodon > Sphenodon punctatus. Next base: position 1,725,419 of record QEPC01010693.1, read on the forward strand.
GTAGTTATAGTTTCAGTTTTTCAAGAAAATACTTCCGATTCTCTGTAAAATCCCTACCTGTGATGATGTTTTATTCACTGGGGCGCTGTAGTGTAGAGCATGGTGTTGATAGCCAGAATGTTTTATGGTAACATGCTATGGAGAGGCAAACAGAGCAGATGTTCAGGGTTCTGTCTGTATACTGGAGATTTTCTGAAATAAGCACAAATAGACGTATCTGTAATGCTTTTTAGTACGTGTAGAGGACTCTGAGGGTAAGATGGATTTCCAATAAAGAAAGTGACAAAATATGAGAAACAGACAGCTGGACTTTTGGGGTTGAACTGCAGCAGGAGGTGAAAAAGAGAACTGAAAAACACTTCTCTTTTTGAAAGTGGGGTTAAAGTATCATTCCATTAGGGCTTCTCACAACTTTTCACAATTCATTTATGTCATGAGTATAACACAGTCTTAAAAAGCAAAGTACAAAGCAATAAAAATTGTTTTAAACATAATACAGATTTTACCAGGGTCATTTTGGTTCAGGACTTTACACAACAAGATTTGAGACTAGTTATCTTCCCTGCACTGAAGAATAATTGACCTCTTATTCTAGGTTGTTGCTGTAGCTTTCTTTCCCAAATGTCAATAGGATCTAGGACCTTAAATATCTTAGGACTTGTCTACAAAGTTTCTGCAAGTGTAAAGAACTAGGAATGTAAACATATATAAACTTACAGGAACAAGATCTAACAGGTGGAAATGTAGTGAATTAATAGGCTGATTGAAACATTGTGCATTATTAGAATCAAGAGAATATTGTACACATCTGTAAGTATTGAAAGGATGGTATGAGTTTCCTTTATTCTTTATTTGCTTGCTATATGCTTTATAGCAACTTTAGTTTAGAACTATTAAAATGCATATTATAAGAAACAGGCTGGCAGGAGGAAAGAGAAATATGCTGACAGGGATATGTTCTTGTAAGAACAGAACCCGAAAGAACTGTCTGTGCCCAGAACATGGCTGTACATAAACAAGAGAGATGGTTACAAGAATAGATAAGGACCAAGCAATGCAATGAGGGAAGATGGCCTAAATCAGACAGATGCCTTAGAGAAAGGAGCATGGGCAACTCATGGCCAAAGATCAGGCCTCCCATCTGGAGGGAGGGGTAGGCAGGATCTAACTGGTCAGTACATCCCATAATAACAATGACTAAGCAGAAAGTACCCCAAATCTGAACAGTCAATGGGAGAACGTCCCAGGCTTAGCACTGACAGCCCTGCACTCTGGATAATCATAAGGCAGTCACTGGATAAAAAGGCCAGCCCTAGACAGGGAAGGTGCCTTGCATGGTACCCTCTGACCGGTTACTCAGGAACCCACCAGTTGATTGATGCGTGATCCTTTCCAACGCTCTCAAAGGCTGTGAAAAGTCAGACTCCAGCAGCTAGGTTCCTAGATAGACTTTGATTGGGCCGCTGCCCTGCCTCTCCTCTCGAGACCAGACCTGAGACCTCTGATGCGTAAGAACTCATATGTATGTACTTATATGTGTGTATGCTTGCTGTTAGAGTAGGTGAAGGCTATTGCTAGATGCAAGTGTATTGTGCTTTATTCTCAGTTCTTCTATGTGCTATAGCAATAAACTTATGTCTATTTAAAGGACTTTGTAATCTGTTTCATAGTGCCTCTGCCCAGATCCCGGAATTGGGAACTGCCTATCAGGGGTTTAAGTCCTGTCCCTGGTAGGATTAATAGAGAACAGTTCCAATTCATAACAGAAAGAGTTTGCCTGTTTACACAGTTTTTGTTCAAGCAAAGACATGGTTCTGCCAGATCCATTTTTTTCTAGCTGCAGCTATAGTATGAATCCAAACATTATTTAACAAAAAAAATCACACCTTTTAGCTCATGTAAAAAGTTTGTGTAGACAAAGTTTTAGGCTCATATGGGCTGTTTTACACGTGCGCTACCCACCCATCTTCACCTATCAGATGGGTGGGAAATTGTCCATGTGAACGGCACTGGGTGGGTATGTGCACTCCAATGAAACACCCATTTACACCCACAGAGCAGCTGGCATGCTCCATGTGTGGAGGTGGGTGGAGATGGGTGTTGAACACCCAGCCATCCGTGTGAACGTCAAAGCACACCTACCCATGGATAGGGTCCACCGAAACCAGCGAGACACGGCTAGAGAGGCACCACAGGAGTCCGCAAGCAGACACACCCACCGGGAGATACACTGAACGCCCATCCGGGAGCCCTTAAAGGAGAAGTGAGAGAGTACCTGGATGTGCCGGCTCCCAACATGTCTGGAAGAAAAGCACAAGACAAGACCAAGGGAGCCAGCACCACAACATGCACAGGAAGGGGCAGGGTAAGTTGAGAGACCCCGGTCCACATGGGGAGGGGGGCCCAGGATGTCGGGGAGGGGGGAGGCAGGATGCTAACTGCTAGATCTATTGTTCTGACACAGGGCAGAGGGTGCAATGCAGCACCGACTGCACCCCCACCCCCAGCAATGCGGCCCAGGGAGGAGAGCACCTCCAACAGCGAGACAGGGGGAACCCACCCACACAGGGGAGGTGGGATGGCACAGACAAGCCCTGAGCACACCACCAGGCAGGCCATTGACAGCTCCCCTGCCCCCCCCACCAATGGGAGAGCACCCACACCCGGGAGCACAGCACCACCAGAGAGACAGCCGAGGAGGGCCTTCATGGCAGTCAGGTAAAACAGTGGAACCCACAGGTGGGAGAGCAACGAACCCCCACAGCACCAACAGGAGTACAGCAGGACAACAGCTCACTCAGATGCATTCTCCCAACAGGAGAGCACCTGCTCCACTGCCACCACAACCACCGGGAGGGCCCCACGCAGGAAGGCTGGATGGCCCCCCACAGGCAGACCCCAAAAGGGGAACCCTTGGACCAGGGATGAGAACCTGGACTTTATACATCTGTGGGGAGCCGAAAAGGTCCAGGCAGACCTGGTGCACTGCTTCAAGACAAAACATGTCTATGAAGCCGTCGCCCAGGAGATGCAGCGCATGGGGTACAATAGGGATGAGGCCCAATGCACGCAGCAGGCAAAGGACTTGAGGTCCGGATAAAAAAACATCAAGGACAACAATCTCAAGTCTGGCTTTGCCATGCACACACACGGGTTTGCAGAGGAGCTGGTCACTTCCTCTGCGTGGATGCGGAGATCGTGGCCTCCTGCATACATGGCTCAGCCTTTGCCAGGGGCAGAAAGAGGGCAAAAACAACACCCCCCTGCCCGAACCTCTGGAGCAGGGAGAGCCTACTGCCCCTGGTGAGGTCATCCAGGATGCAGGAGGGCACACCCCCGTCCTAGAGGTGGAAGAAGCATCCCTGAAACTGCAACTGGAAACATCACCCTCCTCGTGCACCCCTGAAACCCATAGGGTCAGAACCCACAGGGACAGGGGGTGCACAGGGAACAGCCGGAAATCAGGGACATCCCTCAGGAGGAAGAAGAGTATGACCCAGGTAAGAGAACGACCCCATGGACTGGGGAGGGGGCATGGCCCAGGACAGCCAGGGCCCAGCGGGGAAGCAAGGCCAAACTGACAGATCGATATTGCCCCCACAGCCCAAGGGGACCTGGAGGTGCAGGAGGAGGAGGAGGAGACCCATGAGGAGGACGTGGAGGATTGCAAGGCCATCCTGGAGCCCAGCAACCATGATACCGATGGTAGGTTCACAGAGACAAGGGCACAGTGGGGTGGTGGGGTGACACAAAGGGGACAGGGGCACAGCAGTGCTGCTGTCCCCATCCCCTCCAAAGGGCAACCAAAGGACAGTCAAGGAGACAGCAAGGACGGGGACCAGGAACACCACTAGACAATGGGTGGAGAGATCACAGAGGCTGGGGGAGAACCTGGCTGCGGAGGAGGGATGGGGAGATGAGGCCGTGAAGCAGACGGGAGGCACACACTCGCAGGGATAACGGGAGCAAGGATGGGGCCCCCTCCAGCCTTCCACATGCCAACGTGGACAGGGAAGCACAAAGGGAGACCACCACCAGTGCCCAGGCTTATGAATGGGCAACTGGGGGGGGGGGAAGACCCCAGTGCAAATAGGTAGACAGTAGCTGATCTCCAGCCCCACGCTAAACAAAAGTCCCCTTGCCGTTCACAGAGGAGCAGCCTGGTCCATCCAGGGATTCCGGCACCGGGAGTGCCGAGAGGAACCAGGAGAAGTGGACTCACAACCGGAGGAGGGAGGACCTGGGGAGGGAACTGCTGGTGGAAACCAGGTGGCTGGCAGATGAGCAGAGGGAGGAGCAGGCCCTCAACAGGGAGGTCCAGCTAAGGGAGGGGAGAAGGGACTGGGAAAAAATGGATGACATGCTAATCTGGTCCTGCACAGAGCACCTGTGGGACAGGTGCCAAGCTGCCGCCCTCCTCCTCAAGCAACGGCTTGACAGGGAGGAGAGGGCTTGTGTCTCGCTGAAGAGAGACACTGCAAAGACCTGACAACTAATCAAGGGAACCCTGGAGGCTTTGCGATGTCTTCCCCAGCACAACATGGGCCCTCCTGTCGCTGTAGGAGGGATGGAAACACCGCAACACCACAGCACCCTCCCACAGGTGCTCATGCCCCCTCCCCAGCTCATCTGACACCCTTGGTTTCCCCAGCAGCAACCCTATCCTGCCTGAGACCAGCTGGGCTCCCTCCCCTCTCCCTTCCATAGTCCCCCAGAAACAGCAAGGGGGGCTCCTGCCACTCCCGGTTCCCCTACAACACCCTCCCTGGTCCCCCAGCCACCCCAGCACATCCCAGCAACACAACCGCCTAGGCAGATTGCCCCACATGCTCAGTAAACACAGAGAATCAGGTGGAGGGTACCAACCAAGGGGGGAGGGGGGAACACAGAGTAAGGAAACCACCCAGGCACAAGAAATGGCAGCATGGGAAGAGGTTACTTGTGTCATACGGGAGCACCTGAATGGAGGCACAGGAAATGAATAATAATGCTAAGGCCGCTTTTAAACAAGGTGCTGAAAAGTGCCTCCTGAGGCTTTGAAGAGGTGTGTTGTGAAAGCCTGAAAAGTGACGCTTTCAGAACGCGCCTCTTCAAAGCACCGCATCTCCAGCCACCGCTGCTGCTGACAACGGGGAGCACGTCCCTTCTGGCAGTGCGGGGAGCATGTGAACACCCCCCACGCAGCTTTTCTCTCAACGCGAGGCTCAGGAGGCACTTTTCAGTGCCTCGTTTAAAAGCGGCCTAAGACTATATGTGTCATTCACAGGAGCAACCACCAGACCCAGCAGTGGAGCGGCCAGTGGAGGAAGGAGAGGCCGGCCCAGGCAGCCAAAGGCCACAGCGGGCTTCGGCTGCCAAGGCCTGCAAGAGTCAGCCCCCAGTGGTGCCTTGAAGAGGGGAAGGGAAAGACCCTGAAAAAATGGAATCCCACCCCCTGTAAATAGTCCCATCAATAAATATGTCGACTGGAACATACCTGTCTGTCTTGGAGTCTGTACAGGGGGATCTAATGGATGCTAGGGAGCTGGCAGCAAACCTGCACACTGGTCGATGGCAGCAGGGATCTGGTGACAAACAGCGGCTAGGCAGGCGGGCAGCCTGACAGCACACACACGTGCCCTGTCAGACAATAGGATCCTGGAGGACACAGGGCCGTGGAAGGAATAAGGGTCCAAGGTGGTCCAGGCAAAGGTCCAATGGATCACCCATTGAGCGAGGGATGACGGACAGATGCAGGTGACCACAGGCCACCAATGGCCACTTGCTGTTGGCATCCGGGAAACAACCTGGGAGGAGGGTCACCCTGCCATTACAGCCAAGGAGGGGTGGGAGCACACCACAGGGGTACCCACCCACTGCCAGAATGAATCAAACCTCACAGGTATGGATACAAGTGGCCCAGGAACCCGGCTGCAGGGTTCAGTAAGGAGGGCATTGGTACAGAGCTGGAGGCCAGCCACAGGATGGGATGGAGGTGAGGGATGGGATGGCACCCTGTAGAGCCCCTGGACCAGGATCGGAGGGAGGCTAATGGTGTTAGATCACTGGGCTGTCAGTGGGTCAGCCATCACCGTCCCAGAACCTGGTGGGGGGTGAAGGAAAGGTGATGGCACAGCAGACAGCAGTGGACACTGGCAGCTGCCATCTCAGCGAGCTAACACCACTCATTGCCCTCAGACCCAGGTCCTGGGGCTTTACTGGGTGCATAACTACTATGTCCAAGATGTACATATCGCATGGGGTCATGGAGTAAATTCTCACCAGTAGGACCAGGACCAGCCGGGTCCCAGTAGTGGTGGAACCTCAAAGTTGGTTGCACTAAACGGCAATGGCACTGGGTACCTGGGTGCAGCAATGGGGATCACTGCCATGACCAGAGGGATTGGGGAGCCAACAGGAAGCTACACCCGCTGACTAACCATGGGGAGTATCCAGGACACAGAGCTCTCAAGACAAAGGCAGTTAGGGAAACAGAAAACACAATGTAGTGAAGCTAGTTATACAGTGGTACAGGACAGTTGGAAAGGGGCCTTCGACAGGCAATATTTAATTCTCTGCCAGTTGGACTACTATGCGCCTGAATAGGGCATCCCTGTCCTTCTTGGAGATCCGCCTGAAGGTCTCACCCTGCACATGCTGGTACAGGGGCACAGGGCTAGTTCTCGGTCATGGAGGGTGATTGTCCAAGGCAGCCCCACGAGTCTCACAAACATTGTGAAGTACACAGGCCACCAGGACAAGGATGGGGGTGTGCTGCAGGTCGAACTGGCTCCGGTTAAGCAGGAGGTGCCACCTCATTTTGAGCAGGCCTAAGGCCCTCTCCATCACGCACCTCGCAGCGGCCAGGTGCTCATTGAAGAGCACCCAGCTGGGGGTGCAGGCCACAGGATAGGCCCTCATTAGCCATAGGCTCCGGGGGTAGGCAGGATCCCTGATTATTACTGGAGCCATCGACACTCCCTCGATAACCCTGAATAGGTTTGGGGCTATCTCCCCATCGAACATCCTGGCATAAAAGGGGGAGGAGCGCAGGAGCTGAACATCGTGGCTCCTTTCTGAGAGGTACGTGTACACATCTGTGAAGGGACAATGGTGGTCCACAACAGCCTGGAGGTTCACGGAGAACACACACTTCCTGTTGAGGTAGTCTATCTTGCTGTGGGGAGGGCGGAAGGTTGGGATGTGCATGCTGTTTATAGCGCCTATGAAGGAAACCCATTGCCTTGAAGCCTCGGATCACCACCTCTGGGTCCCGTAGCTGGATGACCCGTTCAAGGAGCAGCTTGACAATGAGGTTACAGACATCATGCAGGGTCCTGTTAATGGTTGAGGCCCCCACCCCAAACTGCTCTGCCATGCTCCGGCAGGAATTGGGGTTGGCCAGGCACCACACCGCTAGCGCCACCCACATCCCAGGAGGTATTGGTTTCTACATATCGGTTGCCTGCCTCCGGAGGCGGGGGGCAAGGATGTCTGCAACCTGGCTCATCAGGGAGCGGGTCATCCTGAAGTGGTCCATCTATTCCTTGTCGGTCCAGGTCATCAGTATGGTCTCCCACCAGTCATTGCTCCATGACCGCATCCAACCCAGCTGCTGCATGGGTAGGGTCACTCGGCGGCCATAGCCATTATGGGGCAACCTGGAGAGGATGAGGCAGATGTGCTGCAATGCTGCTGTCCCCACCATCACTAGGCACCTGGTCTGCACCCTCCTCACCCATCGCACCATTACCACTCAGTGCAGGTCAGCTGCCCATCTGCGGCGGGACCCATAGGTATACCAGTGGCGGGCTGGGAGCAGGAGGGTGGTCCACCAATTATATGTCTGCTCCAGGAGGTTGAAGCATGCCGCCACAATGGCGAGTAGCGCAGCTCGCACCTATGGGATGCCTACAATGGGCATCATGCTCCCAACACCCTGCCCACTCCCTGTGCACCGACCACCGCACCCTGTGACCACTCAGCAGCCCCCAACCAGCCAAAACACCCTGTGAACAGGTACCCTGAGCCACCAACCCACCCGGTGATCACACCCCTCGCACACATCCTCTCACCCACAGGCAGCACACCACACTATCAACACCACTCCCCCACATGCCCCACATTGTTACACACCCCAAGCCTCTCATGACAATTGCTCACCAATGCACTGCACTACCACTACACACTTCCAACACTTGCACCCCATATGCACCCCCGACCTCTACCACACAGCTCTCTCTCCCACTCAACACCCCCCCCCCGCTCTCTCTACTCCCTCTATCACTTTCTGAACGCTCTCCACTACACAAAGACCACAAACTCGCCACACCTTTGCAGGCGAACCGGCTCCCATATGTAGATGGGTGCATGGTCACAGGGCCGCTGCGATTGGTTCAGCTATATGGGTGTGGCATGCACACCTGTCTGGGGTCTCAGTGATGCTAACCCATTGCACAGCTTGGCACTAGGAAGCCTTGCCAACTCTGCTGCTGTCTGTAGCCCTCAGGTACAGTGACATTGGACCAGCTAGACCACACACCCCAACCCATCCCCCACCCCCATCCTGTGGTTTCTGGGGCCCTCATCCATGGCGGCCCCCTGAAGGTTCTTCATCTCTTCCTCCCCCGGCCCCTGGCTGGCCTCCCTCCCTCTTATCGGGCAGGAATGTGTGTGTGTGTGTGTGTGTGAGAGGTTCCCAGACCCGCCATGCCAGGCTGCTATCAGCTGACCAAGGTCACCCGTCTGTGTGTCGACAGCTCTGGCTCCCTCAGAGCTCATTCCCAACCATTCTCCATTCACCTCTGGTGTGCTCTTGCTCGCTTCCTCTGTACTGGCCATGTCTAGTCATGGATCCGTCCATGCCTTTGACCACTGGGCCAGTGAAGAGTGGCTGGTATGTGCCACCATGCTGCTGGGTACCCTGTGGCAGAGCAGCAGTGTCCAGCTGTTGGTGAGCAACCCCCTTTCTATGGGTGATGGCTTCAATTTCCTGTCCCGTTACATGTGGCTGATGGGCCAACCCTTCGGGGGCCTTGAGTGCCAGAGGTGGTCCAGGGAACTCGGCTTTGCGCCCCAACATCACCATGACTGTGGGCCCCTACCCATTGTTGTGCTGCCATGGGAACCCCAGGAGATAGCTACTGCTTGCGGGGTGGCTGGTCATCACAACTTTGGTTTGGTCCTCCAGGCTGGTGGTCCAAATGTTGCTAGCTGCTACACCAGTGTCCTCCTGAGTGCCTGAGGCTTCTCTTGTCCTTGAGTGGATTGCCAAAACCGCCTGGAGGAGCTGGGCTTGCTGACCCCTGAGGCCGGTGGCTCCTTCCTGACCAGGACGCCCACAGAGCTTGAGATGGCTGCCCTGAGAGCTGTGCTGAGCTGTTCAGATGTTGGGGTTGCTGCTGCCATGGGCCACCCTCTTCTGCCCTGCTTCATGGTGGATGACCACATGTGTGCCTGTGATTACCTCCGGGGCCTCTTTGCCTGGGAGGGCCTTGTCCAGGGGCCCATGTTACCTGAGCATTCTGCATCTGCACCATGATCCTGTCGTTGCTGTAACCTCCTTCGTGGATTCCTGGTCCCTGTGATGGAATGGTGCTCCTGCTTCCCTGTGGCCATTCTGGCTTCTGTTCCCCTGCATGCATCCCTCCGCCTTTTCATCTGCTCCTGCTCGGAGGTCTGTGGGGCTCATGTCAGATACTGTCCTGGCAGGTCGGGCGGCGAACCCCTCGGACCTCTTCTTTTTGCATCATGGCTCCATACCTGCACCCAGCGGTGCTACCCCTATGTCCCTGGCATCTGCTCCCTCTGGCCAGTGTTTCACCTTCCAGGTACCTGTGCCAATAAATGATTGCCTTGATTAGCAGCCTGTGTTCTCCTGCGGTGTGTGTGGGTCCTTTGCACTGACTGCTCATGGTGCTGGTGGTCTGGGAGAGGTTTGTGGGGCTCGGGGGGCTATGAGCAGCAGTGGTAGGGTGGGATGGTTGCACAATGCCCGTTCCTGAATGTGGGGGAATCTCCCAGCTCGGGCGATGTCCGGTGCCTGCGCACCATGTGGGCTTTTGCAGCTCGTTGTGCATTTTTGCTGGGTGTTACTGTGCAGCAGGGCCCTGCCTCTCACCTCCTGCAACTGGTCTGGGGGTTCAGTGGCTATGGATGGACCCTGTGCATGTGTCTTGGGTTGGCTCATACACCCTTGCCTGGACAAATGGGGTGCATTCCGACTCCTCCAAGTTGGTGGGTATGTGTTTTGGGCTAATGGCTCTCTACTTGGTGCTCCTTCCAAAGGATGTCGTTTACCACCCTGGTGTTCCTCTTTTAGCGGTGTTCCCTTGGCTCTATGAGCCCCATGGCATGTTTCAGGGCTGCGATGGCTTCCACTGCAGCCCTGCACCTAGCCGGTCGTGCGTTGGGGCTGTGTAATTGTGCATGGCTGCGGGTGCTTGCTGTTATCTCCCCCTTGCCTCCTGTCATGGGGCTCTGTCCCTGCTTGCCTCCCAGCCCCTCCCGCCCCCGGTCTTGGGCGGTTTTGCATTCTCCCCAGGACATGGTCCTTGCATCTCTGTGTGTACTACTGTCCCTTTATGTTGCTCTAGTTCCGACCCCATGGTGCGTTGTGACTAACGCCCCCCCCCAATTGGTCCCCCATTCCTACTCTTGCAGCTATGGAGGAGTGCCGCAATCGGAGGGCTCCTGACCATGAGTGTGGGCACCTGGGAGGCCTGCTGGGCGTGATCCGTCTCCCTTGGGGGCTGCTTCTGGGGCGCTTTCCTCTCCTGTCACTGGCTGGGGGGGGCCTGGTGGGGTGTTGTGTGTTTTTGGGTGGAGACCCACATGCTTCCCCTGTCGTGGCCCGATCCCCATCCCCACCTCCCGCTTCCTCTTCCCTTCCTGACTGTGCGGTGGCTGGGGGAGATGGCTGGGCAGTTCCAGTGGGCAGCGTCTGAGTTTCATGCTGGGGCAAGAGTGTACCAAGAGATCTGTGAGTTACCCTTGTGTGTGTGTTCCCCTCCCCCCCTTTTGTGTGGGTTCCATGGATGTAGCGGTCTGTGGCCTGCCCTTATGGTGCACTCCCTCTCTCCTTTAATGCAGGCGATGATTAACAAGAGGACCAGGGAACAGGAGGAGGTGGTTCAGCTGCTCCTGCATGTCCTACAGCGGGTGCACCTGTTGGATTGTGCCCAGACAGATCAATGGAGCCGTACTGAGGGCCCTACTGAGGACGTGGATCCACAACCCCCCAAAACCCTGTAGCTGCTCTGTTTCTATGTTTGTTTATTTACTTGAGCCTGTTGCTCTTGGTGAATTTTTATTAAAGTATTTTCTACATTGTTCCCCACTGGTGTCTGTGTTCTCCTTCCCTCTGGTGTGCCCCTTTGTGTAGGCCATGTCTGGTTGGTGAGGGGTGGTTGTCTGGCAGGGCATGGGTCTGTAGATGTGTGTTCCCCACATCCCCGTGGGTGTCCTTTGTATCTGTGTTCTCTGTGGCGTGGCCCTTTGTCCCCTGTCCTCTTGGTCTTACCCAGGGCCCCGAGGGAAACGCGGGTCTGCGAATCGCAGATTTCCCGCGGAATTCCCCTCCCCCCGCGGAATCTCCTGCCCCGCTTACCCCAGCGCAGAATTTCCAGCCTGCGCTGCGGGGA
>QEPC01010693.1:1737226-1759482 GCA_003113815.1 Sphenodon punctatus
CTCTCAGGGCGACGCAGCCGGATGACGTCATCTGGCTGCGTCGCCCTGAGAGCCCCGTCGGGAGGGGCCAGGAAGTGCGAGCAGGAAAAGAGCGTGCTGGACGGAGCAGCTGCTGCAGCCATCCCTGGTAAGACAAATCCTTTGGGTTTTTTTTGGGGGGGTGGGAGTCAAGCACGCCCCAGCAGCTGGGGAGGGCAAGCCCCGGCAGCTGGGGAGGGGAGGCCCTGAGGGTTTACCATGCGGGGGGAGGAGGAGGCAAACCAAGCCCCCCCCCGCATGGTAAATCGCGCCGAGGCGCAGAATTGGCCCCTGACTCCCGCGGAATTTTTAAAAAAATTCCGCGGAAGAATTGGGGCCCTGGTCTTACCCCCTACACTGTTTACGTGGGGTCCCGTGTCCTCCCCCTCCCTGCGTGCCCGGGTGTCCTGTCCCCCCTTCCCTGTTGTTTGGGCGAGTGTGCTGGAGGGGGGGGCTGCCCTTCCTCGGGGACCTTGGTGTTTCTGGCCTCCCCCTTCCCTTGCATGGTGTGGGGCTCTGCCTGAGCCCTGTGCATCCGTGCCCCGTGTGTTACACATTGCTGCAGCATAGCAGCCGGGTTGTCACTGTTGGATAGTGCCTCTCCTCTCTGTGCCCTCTGACCCTGCCTCCTGCATGTGCTTTGGTGACTGCCACTGTCACCTCTGCAGCCCTTTTCTGTGTATGGTGTTTTGGGGTTTGGGGGGTGCCATGCTCGGTGGTCCTAGCCAGGAGGCTGGTGTGGGCCCCACCTGTTGTGGTGCTCACCTGTTTGTTGTGGGCACTGTGTTCTGTCCCACCCCCTCCCCCGGTTTGGGTCCCCCTGCTCCCTCTTCCTGCTTGGTTTGGACTGTGGTCTGTGGGCAGGGTCTGTGGTTTTGGGGATCTGTGGCGCCCGGCTGTCTAGCCTGTGTCTCAGGGCTTGACTGGGGCTGCTTCTTTGTATCGTTTGACCTTCCAGCTCCCTCCTCCTCTGCCTGCTTGGAGTCTGGCAGTGTAGGGGCGGTGCCATGTGCTGTGGCTTCGTTTGCTCTCGCTTGGCCATGTTGTAACATTACTCAGCTGGGCATGGTTTTTCCTCCACTTGGTGTATGGACTGTCTGTGTGAATGGTATGGGTGTGTGCTCGGTGTGGTCCTGGGTAGATGGGTGGCCGATGGGTGGATGCTGGGCCCACCCCAAGCTTCCCGCAACACCCCGTGGCGGTGTCTGTGTGAACGTCTCCTTGCTGGGCACTGGTGTGTGTGTGGTGTGTGTTCTCACCCATTCACCTCCATCCACTGGGCTTGCGGCAGCGTCCATGCAAAAAGGGCCATAGTTACACCAGTGCAACAGTTTAGACTAGATGCTGGTATAACGGCACAAACCTTTTCACGTTGGCATAGCTTGTTATAAAAGGCTACGGATTTCTACTACCTTAAGTGCACCTACCTTAGGCAGTATACCAGTATAACCATTAGGAGTATGCAATTCATTTTCATTTTGTTTAGTTCCTAAAACAAATGAAGCCCCATTTGTTTTAGTAACTAGGAAATGGAAATGAATGAATTGGGAAACGAATTAAAACAAATTCATTTTCATTTGTTTTCATTTTATTTTTGTTTCTCTAAGCCTGCTGAGGCTGGAAGCAAAACAACAAAAGAGAGGGGGAGCCCAGTTACAAGACAGTCAGGAGATATATGATAGACATCTCCGCTGGCCAATTGGCATCGCAAACACATCTCAGTGATCTCTCATCACCATGGCAACAGTGGCACACACAGAAGATCCTCTGGGATAGGTTTTTCAGCTGAGTGTATACCAGGGTTGCCTGGGACAATCAGGTGCTATCAGTATGCACAATGTGTGATTGTGTAAGATTTTTTGCAGGACTTGTGGGATTAAAGGGAAGCGTGGGAAGGTGTAGATGAGGATTCCCCCTGCCCCACTGAATGAGGAATGCATTGTTTATTGAGTCTTTTTTATGTCTTGCCCAGCTTCAGAATTGGGGACACTGCTTATTTACTTGTGTCACAAACAAGTCTATGTGTGGAGAGCCCCACATGTTAAATATCCATTGGGCTATTGGCCTCTTCAACATCCACTCATGCTGTAATGTTGTATGTCTGCTTAGGTTGTCTGCAATGGTATTTGAATGACCTGCCAAGTAAGTGGCTACTGGATGTATGTTGTGTTGGATAGTCCATTTCCAGAGTGTTATTGCTTCTTTGCAGAGGCAGGAGGAATGGGTGCCCCCTTGTCTGTTTATGTACCACATTGTTGTGGTGTTGTCAGTCGCTATTTGTATTGTCCTATCTTGAATATGTGGGAGAAAGGCTTTCATTGCTAGGTGTATTGCCCTGAGCTCTAGTTCCCAAGTGTTCCCGAGACCACTTATTTCTAAGTTGTCGTAATGAGAACTTCATCTCGAGAAAGGCATCAGTGGTGATAATGACCTCTGGGGAGCATTGGAGCAAGGGCATATCCTGTAAAATGGTTGTCCTCTTCTGTCCACCAAAGTAGTGTGCAAACTATACCTGATGGTATGGTCAGGTGTTTGTCAAGGGAATCTCGTGAGAGTACATATGCCCAGGCAAGCCGATGCTGGAGAGGCCTCATGTGCGGTTTTGCATATTGTACTACTAGAGTAATAGAGGCCATACATCCCAGGATTCAAAGGAAAAACCGAACTGTCTGACATGGTCGGTCTTGAAGGGTGGCAATGTAGCTGTGGAGGGTCTGGAATTTTCATGTGGGAGGAATTCTCATTGTTGTCTGGAGTCCAGATCTGCACCTATGAAGTGAATGCATTGAGCAGGTGTTAAAATAGATTTCTGAAAATGAATAAGAAAGCCCAACTGTTGTAGGAAGTCTACAACGAACAGGCGATCTCTAGTACAGCCATGTTGAGTATCAGAAACCACTAGCTAATCATCCAGGTACAAGAATATGGTGGTGCTTTTCTTTCTGAGGTTTGTAGAGACTCATCATTATTCAGATAGGATGGAGAGAACATGGCGCATCAGAGACCGCTTTGGGGTGGCTAAAGGTGTTGCTGGGATTGAAGTAGGTGTCTGTGGGGAGCCATAGACAGAGATTATCTCCAATTCCGTTCTTGGTGGTGGTGTCTTAGGTGGGTGATCTGGTTTTTCCTTAGACTTCTTCAAGTCAGGATCGTCACTAATTAATTAATTAATTGTACTTTTACCATGCCCCTCTCACTCAAGGCGACTCGGGGCAGCTCACATATATAAAATCTAAAACAAAAAACATTATCAAAACAAATATAAATAAACAAGTATAAAACTATAACTACAATATATAAATACACTGATCTGTGTAACCCCGCCCCCCTCCTCCCTGCCGAACACCTGACAGAAGAGCCAAGTCCTACAGCTTAATTGGAAAGCAAGGAGCTCCAGTGTGACCTGTCTCTCCTCTTTTTCGTAGGGTTCTCTGTTTTCTTTGTGATATTCATTTTCTTTTGGTCACGGTTCCGTGCAAGTGAGGAAATAACTATTTTCATTTTCTTTATTTTAAGAGAAGAATTCTTTGGTGCCATGCTGGTCTGTGCTGGGGCGGACGGTTTGAAGGTTTGGTGCCTGGATATGTATGGTGGCATGGGAGGAGCCGGCGACGGAGCAGGCAACTGTGCCAGGGATAGGGATGGGCGAACGTGGTTCGGAAGTTCGGAGTTCAGACCAAACTCGGTCTGTTTGGTTGACCGAACTGAACTTCCGAACCAAACTTGAATTTCAAACCAAACCGAACCGAATTTCTGAACTCCGTTCTGTTTGCCCATCCCTAGTGGCAACATACACCAAAAAAACTGGTTTTGAATGGCCGAACCCGGTTCGGAAGTTCGGATTTCGACCGAACTCGGTCTGTTCGGTCGACCGAACCGAACTTCCGAACCGAACTCGAATTTCAAACCAAACTGAACTGAACTGAATTTCTGAACTCGAATTTCAAACCGAACTGAACCAAACCGAATTTCTGAACTCCGTTCTGTTTGCCCATCCCTAGCCAGGGGTGGAGTCAATGCCAGTGGAAATGTTCGAGTTGGTGAGTCGGATACTGGGGGAGGAAGGCAGTGCCATAGAGGGTGGAACTGAATCAGATTTCTGTGGTTGGGCTGCACAGGATCTGGGAGAAGTTTTGGGGAGATCTCCCAGTGTCTCTAGTGCCCTTTTTGTCACAAGGAATTGGAGGCACATCCTCTGATCCTTTAGTGCTCTCCCTGAGAGACTGGCAAAAGCTGGCCAGCCATTTGACTTATGCACCTCTCCAAGGCAGATCAAACACAGTCATGTGGTTTCGAGGTAGGGCACCTGATACAGTTTTTTAAGCTGCAGGTTTAAAGCCACAAAATGAGATTCAACAAAGATAAATGTGAAGTACTACATATAGGAGCAAAAACCCTGAAAAACAAATATAAAATGGGGGACAAGTGGCTAGCACTCCAGAGAAGCATCAGGGAGTTATGGTGGATCATAAACTGAACAGGAGCCAACAATGTGATGTTGTTACAAAAGGGCAAATGCTATTTTCGGCTGCATAAAAGGTATGTCATTTCCAAAATATGGGAGGTGGTGTCGCTGATTTCTTTGGTGCTGGTAAGACCTCACCTGTAATATTTTGTTCAGTTTGGGGCACCACGCTTTCAAGAAGAATGCTGACAAACTGGAGAAGATTTAGAGGAGAGCACATAAGATGATAGGGGCCAGAAGACCAGCCATATGAAGAAAGACTGAAACAATTAGGACTGTTTAGCCTAGAGAAAAGAAGGTTAAGGGAGGACATGATAGCCATTTTCAAATATCTAAAAGGATGCCACCAAAAAAATGGTCAATATTTGTTCTCTGTTGTCTCAGAAGATAGACCAATGGGTTTAAATTGCAACAACATAGATTTCAGTTCTATTTTAGGAAAAACTTCCTAAATGTAAGAAAGTTGGACAATGGAATAACTTGCCCAGGGAGGTTGTGGAATCTCTGTTCTTGGATGTTTTCAAAACCTGGCTGGACAAACATCTGCTTACAATGTTGTAAGTAGAGGGCTATCCTGCTTTGAGTAGGTGGTTGGACTAGAAGCTCCTTGAGCTCCCCTTCAGTGCTACAATTCTGTGATTTGGGGGCTTCACACCTACTTCCGTTGTCACCTGATGAGCTCCCCATGTTGCTCAGACTGGCAGCATAAGCACAGAACAGCACGAATGTTTGTTCATGCTGCTCCACCACTGATGATGTTGTAGGAACAGGAGGCTGACTTCCCCTGAGTTTAACGTAACATGTAGAGTCATCCCAGGTCACTGCGGTCAGGTGGAGGTTGTGTGAACGTGCTCAAGGCAATTTAAAACATTTTACTCTTTGTTTGATTAGCCCCCAAGAGCTCTGGGGCACACATGCAACATAATATATGAAATATTATTGATTATACAGACCATGCCTGACAGTGCTGGATTACATGGGGAGGCCTTTGTTTTCATTTTCAGTGTTAGTTCCCTTCCCTTGCTCTGGAAAGCCCAGAACAGTCGGGTTCATTATCAGGTACTTAACTTTCAGAAGGTTTGGGAAGCTGGCTGGTCAAGTATCAGGAATGTGTGTAAACAAAGCGCTCATCTATCAATCCAGGATGATTAGCCGGATGAATTGCAAGAGAGAGGATGTCATCAGGGCAACAGAAAAGAATACAAACTGCTTAGTTACAGGTAAGCGTTTGTCATTCACTCCCTTAATCCTAATTCCAGTAAAAGGAAAACACTTGCTGCTTTTAATCTGGGACCTTGCAGTATGCTAATGAGATTAAACTGATGGCATTTAGGACCCTCAGTCTTTTATAGCTTTACCTTTATCCCCCCTGATGGCTCTAATGCAGCTGTTTTCAGACTCCTTAAGTGGTTTCCCACTTCCTCTTGTCTGTGGCAGTTGAGGCCTCCCCCCTACCACACCCCCATCTTGCTGCTCCCTCTCTCACTTCACCCTTTCCTGTGTTGCTCCCCCTTTCTTTCTCCTCTTTGCTGCCTACACCATTTTGGAAATCCCCCCTAGGGGTTTGCCAGCTGTGCTCCTTCTCCTCCCCCCCCCATCAGTTTGAGAACCACGGCTCTATTGTACAAACCGTGGAGGTGCTCAGCAGTTGCCTCCCAGTCCCTATGGATCAAAAAGCTCAGTTAAAGGTAGACCCTGATTACACTTCTTCCAAAGTGAACGAACAACGCTGGGGGAACAGCATGTTTGTGCTTGTGGGCATCCGGCTCAAGCAGTTGCACCAGTAGAACCAGTGCCACCATTTACCTCCGCTGCAGCCTCAGCAAGGCCTGGCTGGAGGGATGCAGTGCAGACAGATACCAGTGAAATGGGTGGGTCTATGTGTAGCACAGGGAAGGGGCTATGATGGTAAGGGCAGGACTAGGGGTTGGAGTGGTGAAGCTTGGGTTATAGCTGTAGGGGCAGGGCTTCGGGAATAACTGGTGAGGCAAGGCTTTGGCCTTGAGCAGCAATATAAATGTGATGCGGGAGCCAGGATCCACTCCTGTGTCCCTAACCTAAACCTAGTTCTTTCTCTCTCCCTGTGAGTATGATGCCCTAGGCAAGTGCATAGGCTGCCATATCCTAATGCCAGTCCTGAGCTCATCTTACAATTTTTCCTGATGTGGACAAGCCCTGAGATATTTTATTGGTGATAATGAGAGCTCTGCACCATGTGCCACTTCGAGAATGTACCCTCAAAAATGAAAGCTCTTGATTTGATTATTAAAGCAGGACTGAAACTGGTTGGCAGTCTCTTGCATCAGGGTTCTGAACATCTCCTGTCACAAGTGATATCCTCGCTGATGCCCCCTAGCCACTGCCAACAGTCTCAGAAATGCTACTTTTAATTAAAAATGTTATTTCCAAATGCAGTTCACAGTTTGCCTTCTTGGTGAGAAGTGCTTCTCACCTTGTGAACTTTCAGGCTGCCGTGACTGAAGCTGCTGCAGCCTCCTCTCATGTTCTGTCCTCGCAGCCAAAACGACAGAGGCTAACAAGCATGGTTGTTAAACTTGGTCGTAGCTGACCCAAGTTATAACAAGGCAGATTCTCTGATGTTTTGCTCCTTATGTCATCACTTACACCTGTGCAAAGTGGGTGTGAAATGCCACCCTATCGGACTGGTCACACTGTACGGTGCTTTTCCTTTACTTTTCGCAGGCGTTAACGGCTGCACACGTTTAAAGGCAGTGGAGGATTAGGACCAGTGCACATGGGACCAGGCTACAGTATAAATAAGTTTCACAGTGCGCTTGACTCCAAGGAGGCTTGGTCTATACTAAGCTTTCCCACCCAGAATTTCCTAATTGTAACATTTTAGGGTTGGGAACGACTGCAAGGATAATCTCGTCCAACCCCCTGCTCCAAGGCAGATTATCCCTGCCTACAGCATTGCAGGCAGATGCTTGTCCAGCCGGCTTCTGAAAAAACCTCCAAAGAAGGAGATTCCACCACATCCTTAGGCAAGGGGTGGGACACCGGGGAGAATACCAGATTTACTGGTATCAGATTTCCCCGGTACTGGATTTACCAGTATCGGCATACCAGATCTTTAACATTGGGCGTTTTACCGGGTTTTTTTTTACAATGCGGCCGTTTATCTCAATGGCTGCAATGTAAAAAAAACGGTAAAGCGCCCAATGTTAAAGATCTGGTATGCTGGTACAGGTAAATGTCGGATGTATCCGATTAATCCGATACACCGATACACCCAAATACCGGCAATATCGGTTCTCGGGAGAACCGGAATTCCCACCCCTACTTATTCCATTGCCCAATAGTTCTTCCAGCTTAACCAAAATCTACATTGCTGCAGCCTAAGCCCATTTCCTCCTCTTCTGTCTTCTGCAACAGTGGAGAGCAAGTGTTCAGCCTCATTTGTGAGGCCTCCTTACAGATATTTGAAGCCGGCTATCCTGTCCCCCTGGAGTCTTCTTTCCGCTAGGCTGAATAGATCCAGTTCTTTCAGCCTTTCCTCGTATGGTTTGTTTGTCTTTGTCACCAGATGGGGGGCTGACACAATATGTGTTTGGGTGTTGGATAATCTTGAATGGCTGGGACTTCCTGTGGTGAACCCCCTACGTTTGTGCCCCACCGGCTTCCACACTCTGGGTCTGTGGTGCAGGGGAACCCCCTTGTTCTCTGGGGGAGCCTTGTGAGGGAGAGGGACAACACCCAGTCCTCCGGACAGGCAGCCCTCTGCAGATACCAGCCTGGACCACCCTGCACCCTCACCTCCCCCAGCCTCCAGTCTTGGAACCTACAAAAGGGACAAAAGTCACATTTTGGCATGAGCTTCCTCCCCCTACAGTTCCCTTCCCCAGTCCAGGTCTCCCGGGTACTTCCCTTCCTCAAGCAGCTCCTCCAGAGACCTCTTGTCCCTGCTGTCTTGCCTGCCTCCTCCCACACTAGCGTCTCCTCTTACGACTGCTTGCTTCCGGCCCCCGCTGTGTTGCGCTTTTCCGCTGGGGGCTGTGGTGCTGCCTGATGACGTCAGTGCCACTGCCGGTTGCAGCTACACGTCTTCCCGGCCCACCTCTGGCCGCCCTTCTCCCCATGTACCAGTTGGAGTTGGGGGGGCGGTGGGGTGGCCTAGTGCTCCGTCACAGTTCCTTAAAAGATCATTGCGCTCTCTGTATTAAGGCCCATGGCATTGTATCCTTGAGTGGAGGCGGAGGGCACAATTAAGTAAAGGAAACGTGGGCTTGGGGAAGTTATGACACGAGGGCAGGGCAGGATGGACAATGGGTACCAATCACACCCAAGTTCTTCTCAGTGGGACTGCAAGCGTACTTCACCAGCCCAGTTTTGACAAAAAGGGGTTGGGCTGTTCCTGTCTACACCCAGAAAGATCTAGATAGGAGCTGCCTAGCAAAGTCCAGCCCCAGGCTGGAAAAAGATATAAAAGCCCTTTTCCCCAAAGGACACTGTCTGTCTTCATCCCAACGTCCAAGGGGAGCAGTTGCCATGAAGGAGAAGACCCGGCCCAGGGATAAAGGATCATGAGTATACCTGGCTTAGAGAGAACCAGATAAAGGAGCTAAGGGAAGTGTAAATATACATGTTTGTCTTGTACATTTTTGTTGGTTGCCTTTGCTTGTTAGAGCTTTGCCTTTATCACACCTTTCCTACCAATTGGCTTTCTTATTATACTTTGTTAAAATAAATTGTTTTCCTTCGCTACAGTGGAGTGTGTGTGTTCCAGTGCCCATTAGACCTCCAGGGAAGCCTAACTCTCTGGCCACTTTTGGACACCCCCCGGCCCCACCTTGCATATTTTGGCTTTAGGAGGGAATGCACAGCCAGGATATGCACAGGGTGCCACCAGTCTGACCCCCCCCCCCCTGCAGCTTTGCCAGCAAACACCTGCAGAGACACAGAGCAGGATTTCCTGCTATGTATCTATCCGGGTGTTCGCAGGCAAAACCACGTGGGGGGGGCCTTTCAGATCGGCTGCGCATTCCCTCCCGCAGAGAGAATATGCGCAGCTGGGGGTGGGGGATGGGGGGGAAAGGTCTGAAAGTGGTCTCTGTCTACCTAGAGAAGCCATATCCTTCTTCTATACCTAAGAGCATGAGCTAACCTCTCTGCAACACTGGGAGTTAGGGAACTAGGGCACCGGGAAGTGGGAACCAGGAGCGTCTACCCAGGAATAGGTGGCTGGCTAGAGGGGAAGCCCTGCCAAAACAAAGCCCTGTTCAATCCATCACAGTCTTCCAACCCTTTTAGTGTCTTAGTTGCTCTGCTCTAAATCTTAGGGATGGGCGAACGCGGTTCGGCAGTTCAGAGTTCGGCCCGAACTTGGCCTGTTCGGACGGCCGAACTCGAACCCGAACCCGAACATACCGAACAAACCGAACACTGAATGGCGAAATGGCCGAACAGTTCAATCAGTTCGGATCGCGTTCGGTGGCAAAAAAAGGTTCACTGGAAGGTCAAACATTACAGGGAGGTGTCAGTCACTGAGGAGCAGACTTCCAGGGGTGGAGAGGCTTGCAAGAAACGAAACTAATTATCTGCCTCCTCCCTTCCCAACACCTTCTGAGCTAGTCACTGTTCCTGAACAGCAGGCGTTGAGTAGGATTTTTAGATTGCTTTAAGTTTCATTTCAGTTTTGTACTGAAATGAAACTTAAACCATAAACTGAAACCTTGTGTTATGCACCTGTCTCTTATACACATCTAGATGTGTATAAGAGACAGGTGTACTTATTAGATAATCCATTTAGTTCATAGCATTTAGAATAGTTAATAGCAGTTAGATTTAGTGTAGATAGATATATATATTAAATATTAGATTAAAAAAAACAAAAAACATATAAAAACAAAAAAATCAAATAAAAAACAAAAGAAAACCATATAAAACCCAATAAAAAAACAAAAAACCATATAAAAAACAAAAAAACACCCATAACAACATTTCCCGAACTGCCGGACGGCTGAAGCGAACAGCTGAACGGCCTAACCGAACGGCCTATTCGGACGACCGAACTGAACAGCCGAACCTGAACTCGGCGAACTAGCCGAACTGCCGAACCGAACGCAGCCGAACCAAATGGACGAACCGAACGCAGTCAAACTGAACGCAGCCAAACCCGAACCGTGATCTGTTCGCCCATCCATACTAAATCTTCTTCAATTTGCCTACATCCTACTTGAAGTGTGGTGCCCCAAACTGGACACAATACTTCAGGTGGGTCTCACCAGTGCGAAGCAAAGCAGCACCACCATCTCCTGTGTTTTGGAGTAATACACGCTGGTCTGCTGTGCCTGAAGACACCCCCGCACGTGTGGTCCCGCGCTGCCAGATGTTGGGATTTTCTGGGGCAGGCAGGCAGTTAGCCCTGTTTGTGTCATTGGAAAATCTCCAAGGATGCAGTCCAGCTCAAGGGCCACCCACATGGGCCAACCCCGGGCAATGTGGACTGGTACGTTTAGTCGGCCCTGCCATCCCTGCCTTGGGGCCCGGGCAAGGGCCTCCATGGCCAAGCGCCATGGCTGGTCCCCATGGCTGTCTGTCATGGTGGGGACAGGGCCACTCACCTGTACGTATGTTAAGCTTCCTGCCCTACCTGGGGTGTGTGGGCGGTGGGATAGCTCTCTGGCTTTGGTCAGTTACTTCGGTGCTTCTCCCCAACCCAGGGAGGGGTGGCTGCTGTTTCCCACCCTGGGCCAGGCCAGGGAGCTGCCGGGCCACCCGCATGTCTGTTTTTACCCTTGGATATAACAGACATTTTAATGCAGTCCAAAATGCAATTTGCCTTTTTTTGAACAGCATTGCATTGTTGACTCCTGTTCAGTGCATGATCCACCATAACTCCTAGATCCTTCTCTGTAGTGCTACTGCCTAGCCAGTTGTCCCGCATGGTATATTTATGGTTTTGTTCCTATGTGCAATATTTTGCTTTTACCTTTGTTAAATCTCATTTTGTTTCTTGGCACACCAGGTCTCCAGTTTATCTAGATAATTTTATAATATAATCCTGTCCTCTAAAGTTTTTGCAAATCCATCCAGTTTTGTGCCACCTGCAAATGTGATGAAAATACTCTCCACTCCTTCCTACAAATCATTAATGAAAATATTGAAGAGGACTGGGCCCAGCACCTTGCTATCCTAAAACTACATTTACTTTGTGTACCATTTGATTATTGGTTTCCTTTCCCCTCATTTTATTTAAATGTTGGAAATGCTAATGATCTTTATCCTTATCTCTCCCAAAGGACTGCTATCACAGATCTGGAAAAGATGACAGTAAAAAAACAACTATGACCATGTAGAACCTGTAGGGAAAGTAGGGTTTGCCATGTTGGCCCCAAATATAGGCAACAGAGACAAAGTAGTAAAATGATATATTTTTATTAGATGAACTACAGTTGGTGGAGGTATGCAAGTTTTCGGACCTCAGAGGGTCCTTCATCAGGCAGAAGGACGCTGTGAGGTCTGAAAGCTTGCATACTCCACCAACTGTAGTTGGTCTAATAAAAGATATCGCTGTACTACTTTGTCTCTATTGCATGTAGAACCTGTATTCATTAGTTCTTTTACCACTACAAGCATCACTGGAACTGCACTTTGGGAAAACTGTAAGTGTGCAGACAAGTAGCCTTAGAGGCCAGAGATAAAGTACAGATACATGGAACTTCAGTCCCTCCACACAGGCTAGATCACTCAGTGTTGTGCCTTATAAAACCTGGCTCCCAACCCCACATTCCACCAATAACCCCACAATCTATATCTACCCACCATTAAGCTAAGATGCACACTTTGTCTTTCTTTCCCACGAACTTAACCTTTTGTTAGCTGCCTGAGTCAGCCTGTAAATTTAAAACAAGCAAAACATGCTTGTAAGTATGGTGACCCTTTTCCCAGGAGCAGACAATCAAGCTGCATGAAGGAAAGAACACAGAAGATTTCATCAAATTGTCATAGCATCTGTATAGAGCTTTTTTTTTTTTTTTTTTTTAAATAATCTGTGTTGTCTTTTGTTCTCCCCTCCTTTTATTTTTCATGGAGGTTTTCCCTGAATGCTCAGCTCTTGCTCACTCTTCATCTGTTGCTTTGTTTCTGCTGGCGACTCTGTGGATTACAAGGGTCCCATTCTGGCTGAGGCTATCTGATGCTGGGAAAAAGATGGACAGCATCCAAATGTTACTGCATTCTGCATTATTTCTCTCTTTTTCTCAGGTCTTGTGTCATTTTGATTACAGATTTTTTTCAATTTCTTTCTTTTTTTTCTTTTTTTTTAAAGCAGTAGCGTTTAAATTCTTGAGCTCTCAATCAAGCACAAAGCAAATTCTGTACAATCTGCTACGCAACCAGATTCAGAAGAGAGGAGATTGGGCAAATATTAACAAATCAGGAACACATACACATACAATGCAATGAGAGCTTAACCCAATTATAGACGGCAAAAGGGGTCTTTTTCTGGGAACAGTTTTATGATCAATATACAATGCATTTCTTCTAGCCTTTGTTTCTCAATCCATCACTGCTGGTGTTAGCAAATACCAGCGGGGAGCAGAATGGCATCACAAGTGATCTTTCTGAGATGGGGGAAGTTTGAATATGTACAAAGAGCCAATGTATATGAACTTCAGGAAATCTCACTGGGATTGTACATAACATTCCCATCTGTCAAATTGACTGCTCTGGGTAGCGTCCACCAGCTTTTCTTTCTTTTACCATTGTGAACATGTTCTCATGAACAAGGTACTCCAGGCACTTGGGGTAATCGGACTTACTACACGTTGTTCGGAGTGCATTTGGGGATCCAGGATAAAAACAGGAGGGTGCTTTTTTAGTGGGGTAAATTTTGAGTGGATTCACTGGGTAGTCTGGAGGAAGTCCTAACAAGCTCAGACTTTTCAAAATGTTCACACAAATTTTACCCCAGTGATGGCTGGTGGGATGCTGGGTGTGGCTACTGGGGGGTGGGGCTGCTATTAAAATTTGACATATTAGTATAGCATACACAATGAATCCAAAACAACATTGAATATAGATGTAAAGACTACACAATAATGGTGGCATGCAAAGCAAGGGAGCAATATACAAAGCTATTCTCTGCAAGTAATTCAAATAGGGAAAGACAGCAGTTGACTCCCCTACTTTTGTCATCAGGAGGGTCCAGTTTGATAAGGTTTCATTAAGGAGGTAGCAGTGACTTAAAAACATATCACTTGCTGTTATGGAGACACTGTAATCACAGCATTATTTCCGTTGAAACTTTTTAAAAAATGCTTTAAAACTATTTTGAAATACATATATACCACACAACTGTGAAAATAATGTATGCAAATTTCTATAACTATACTACAGTAGAGGCATGCGATTCAAGATGCCTCATGGGACACTTGAAACATCCAGAATTATGGGGTCTCTAGCCCACTGGCACTGCAGACACATAGGGTGGTTTTACTGGCTGTGATCGATTGTTACCACTGCAACTCCAAGCCAAAACCAAAGGCAGCAGAACACGCTTGTGGCTGCACCCTTCCTCTGCAACCAGGCCAGCCATAGCCCAGAGAGACTCCATAAATCTGGACATTTTGGAAAATCTCCCCCATGATGTCCTATTAAAGGGGCCACAGTAGGGGTTGTGGCAATAAAAACCAACCACACAACCTTGGAGGCCCTGACCTTGGGACTGCAAAAGAGGCTTATAAGCCTACTTCCAGGACACATGGCAGGAGTCAGCTTTCCTAGGCTGGAGCCCTGTGGCGAGGATGTCAACAGATATTCCTAGTAGGTGAGGTCATCATGGCTCAGGTATCCGCAGGTAACTCCACCCTGATTGGTTGGACTCTGTGCCCCCTGACTGGGGCATAGACCAGGTGACCCCTCCACCCCCCCCATGAACCAATCCCAGCAGAGAGGAGATAGAACCTTAAAAGGGACAGAGTCTGCTCACTCGCTCTTTCTTGCTCGGACCTTCGTAACCCCTGGACCTCTGCCAGCCAGAACTAAGGACTGGGCCCCACATTGCTAAGAAATCATCTCTTATCTACAGCAAGTGGCAAAGAAACTGTAAGTAAAGGATCTGCTACCTGCCATTTACCAGCAAAGTAACAGTTTTAGGCAGTCACAATCCAAAATGGTCCACGCACCCACTGAATTGGACTCTGGAACTTACTCAAGAACTTATCCTGCCTTCTTACCCTTTTGTGCCTGTTTGTACCTTTTTTGACCCTAACCAGTAAAGTCTGCCTCTCTTTGGTTCTTTTTTACCCTACTGGGTGTGTGTTTGTGTGCTCTCTGTTGAAAAGATGCCTCTCTAGACCTGCTAAAGCACATCTACCAAGGGGGGTACAGGATTCACCATAAAAAAGGGGATTCTTCGCTGGCTTTTCCAGCCAGGGCAGCTTCTAACAAAGATAAGCACCCCTGAGTTACTCCAAGGGCTTCTACCTCCTGCAAACGGAGAACGTCAGATAAGGAGAACCAGGGAAAGGGGTGCCCTTGGCAAACTGCAAGCGGGTAACAACCGGGAGTTTGCATAACTTAGACTGTGTAAACTCTCGAGGTAAACTGAGTCTGAGGCCGCTTTTAGACGTGCAGCTGGATCAGGCGCGGGAGCGGCGAAACAGCCGCAGCGCTGTTTTTGACTAACCGAAAGCGGAAGTTGTGCGTGTGATCCGGCGCCGCGCATTCTTTTCCGGCCGCGTATGTCACCCCAGAGAGATAAGGGTGGTTTGATCGTGGTTGGCAAAGAATGCGCGGCCCCGGATTCTGCTTCCGGTTTGTCTAAAACAGCACCGCGGCTGTTTCGCCGCTCCTGCACCTGATCCCAGCTGCACGCCTAAAAGCGGCCTGAGTGGTGGCAGCGGAGCTGAGGTTTCCTGGGGTTTGCCAGCTTTTGGGACCTCAGAGTTTGTGACCAACACAGTGAGGTAGATGGCTCAACTTTGTAGTGCCCCCTACTGTGTTTTGCCACAGGGGTCAAGAATTCAGAAGTGTTTGGACCTGTTAGGGCTTGATTCTCAGGTTTCCGCAGTATGTAACCATGTACCTATTTTATATAACAGAACTTTCCATTATAGAGTAAACATTCTCCACTAAAGGCTATGATTTTGAAATTTGCTGTATCCAGGAAGACTCTGCTACACAACAAACTGCAGAACTGGAACCTTTGCTATAAATAAGTGAATGGCTGTGAAGCAGATCATCAGCAGAACAAAGTGCCTAGAGGCTATGGTGACAGTACTGTAGAGATGACTCATTTAGAACTGTAGAACAACAACAAGCATTGGGTAGCACAGACTTCCTCAAAACTTTTCATTGGAGGGATTTTGTGCCATTGTACATAGGTAACTTGGGGAGGGGGTGCACATGCCCCCCAGATTTTCAGAACCCCCATAGAACCTCTGCTCAGCCCCTCACTCGCCCCCACCACTATTGACAGTCATGCCAGTGTAGGACTTTGAAAACCCCTCCAGTGAAAAGTTTTAAAAACATTTTCACAAGTAGCATTAAGTGTAGCAAGGAAGACAAACATGAATTACACTGATGTGATCAATTGTGTCATTAAGGGTGTTACCGGCAGCAGGAGTGCTGCACCCCAGCTGGCCTGAAAGATATGATAGCCAGAACATGTCAAAGGAAGACCACAATAAAACTGGCTCTTGTCTTCACAAGGAGAGCTTAGAGGAATTCAGTCATAACCTATAAGTTGCTCTGTCTGGTTTGGACCCAAGTCTGAGAAATGCATTCTCTCTTCTAAGCACTGCAGCTTTGCAAGTTCCCATTCACTTCGTTAAAACTGCCAAGTGCCGTGGCACCAATCTGTTCAATAAACATGTTGGTTCAGTTGCCTTTCAAACCATGCTACTGTTGAGGTGAGGCCAAAGAAGCCTGACCCTGGCTGACAATGAACCCCAGGAGCACTCAGTGCCATAATAAATAATGCACAACAAGTAGAGAGAAGGCATGAGACGTGGGAAATGTGATATCTCAGTTCTGAGGCCCAGGTGGACCAAGTTGGCAGTGTTGGATAGAAACAGAATAAGTGTGAGAAATCACTCATCCTTAATAAATACTAGTTTCATAGACCTTGCTGGTTGTGAGAAGCATTCAGCTTCAGCAAGTCACTGAAAACAAAATGTGTATTTTTTCACTTCAAATGATTTAGAAGCTGATTAAATACAATAAGAGAGAGTTCGGCGGGTGAAAGGACTAGCCTTTCACTTCAGGGAATTCAGGTCGAGCCCTCAATGAAACGAGTTCACGTCTCAGCTCAGCATTTCTAGTGGATAATAGCTCACATCACAAAGCCACTGTAAAGGATTTGGCACAATATGGCTGGACTGATGATCTCTGCTAGAAAGGAGGGCAGAAGGGACTCAGAGAGGGTTAGCATGTGACTGTATCATCTTCAAACTGCAGAAAGGGGGCTACTGGGGCCAGGAGAGGAAGAGAAGAAAGAGTTGGAATGCTGGCAGCCATTGCAAGGAGTCACACCAATGTCATGTTGGAACCAACAATTCTAGTTTCTGTAGTGCATTTGAGTGCTATTGATTTCCATTCCACGGGACTGCTTATGAGAAATGTTTCAGAAGTGCAGCCACCGTCTGTTTGCTGAGTAGCAATAGTGCTTTTATTTTTAATAATGGTTCAAGATGCTGCTGTGACTCAGTTTCAGCTTGTCTAGTCTTTCAACTTAATTTGTACAATAAAAGACAAAATTTTTGCCTCCTTCTCCCTAGACATGTTTGGCTGTGGTGCAGGAGAATGCATGCGCAGGGAAGAGTTGCCTGCAGGACACCACTCTGGTTTTAAGAAACCCCAAGCTGTACAATGAGATGACAAAGAAGTTGATCAGAATGGAAATTATTCAACTGTAAGAAGATGAAAGTCTCCACTCCCGCCTTCACTTGATGACTGGCTTCAAAACATAATGTATACAGACATACAATGGAATGTTTGACAGAGAGTATAGAGTGGAATATTTGACATACAATAAAATCATTCCAAAACAAGTAGGGGCCTGATTCAGAAATGTCCTTAAGCACATGCATAAGTTTAGCATCCAAGGCTGTGACTCAGTTTCTTAAGCACATGAGTAGTCCACTGAGTATAAACTACAATTTCTTCTAATTGTAGTTCATTCTTAAATCGTCATTAAAGTCAGCTTGAATTTTTAGTTACATCCTCAGATAGTTAGTTGGGCTCAATAGTTTTTTCTTTTGCGTTTTGCCAATACTTACTAATCCAGTCCACTTAAATATGCTTCTACTTAATCACTACCACCACAAAATACATGTGCAGTTGCAGGCTTAGTTTTTTTGAGTGTAGTTATTGTAATCACATAGACAAATAGAGTACCTGCTTATATGGATGATTGATCAGTTCTTTGTGTAACTCGCAATATCTATTTACTTAAATATCTACCTCACCCTTCTAAGGCTCAGGGCGGCTTGTATCATTAAAGATACAAACCAATACAAATTGTGGGGTGGGCTGTGGCTCAGGTGGTAGCGTGCATGCTTTGGATATATAAGGTCCCAAGTTCAATTCCTGGTATTTCCAATTCAGGGTATCAGGTAGGATACCTGGGTGAGACCTCTGCCAAAGAGCTACATTTGAAACCCTGCTGTTGTGACAATACTGGGCTAAGATAGACCATTGGCCTGACTCAGTTAGGCAGCTCCTTAGCCCTCCTCCTGGCCCCTAAACTCACCCTCCCCACCTGCCAATAATGAATATGCTGACATCCATCTTGATCTCTCTCATAACTGAACAGTATGCACGCAAGCGCAAAGAATGTTTTTTTAAAAGTATATTCTACCACGTAGATTCTACCATGCACACCATGTAGTGAGTTCGGAGCATCACAAGTACTGCGCTATTAAAATCCCTGGGCCAGATCTTCAGCTGATGAGACTAAATCAGCACAGTTCCACTGGCCCACTGTCTACCTTCCTGTGTGATACAGAATTTCTCACAGCTTTCACCATCTGCTGCCCCCGACAAATATTTCAACAATTTCTTTAGTTGAAGAAGATTAAGGGTGTGTTCTCTCAAACTTCTTCAGTCAGTGTTAAGAAACATACAAAACATGCTTGAGCCAGCCTTCTAGTGGGTGGCCTGAGACCCGTTAGCCACACTTTCATCTGCAAAGCTACAAGGTGGTTAAAGCATGTTAGAAGATCCTTCCAAGATTCTTACCCCATACAAACTGATCATAAGACCACACCCGGAGACTGGGTTTTGTGAAATGCTGCACGCCTCGTGTGATGCACAATGTTGAGAGGTGTGGAGGGCCCTGTGCTTCATTAGCTTTTTGCCGTTATAGATTTGTATTAGAAGAAAATGAAGGAGCCCTCTAGTGGTATATTTACATGAAATTTCTAGGTGCAACTTTACACTCAAGAATCTTAAGACACCTGCAGGCAATGATCTCCTGCCTAGGGGAGCCAAAATCTGAGGGTAATGAGGAAATATGATCATAGAGGTCACAGACAAGTAAAAGATGATGGACAGCAGCATTTCCCCTCTACATCCTCCAGCGTAGAGGTGAATCTGTATGCAATCAACAAGGGGAGGTGGAAGTTCCTCTCTACAGCCTGTTGCCCTCTCAAGACAATGAAAAATAGGACATAAAAACATCATACGTTACTATTTAACATCCTTTCCAGACTATGGGGACTGCAGAAAGGGACCCTTTCCCTGGAAGTCCTCAGCCTCTCTTGTGATGTGGTGGCTCCACTCTCTAGCCATCCCATTCTGCTTTGGGCTACATTTTTATGATTTATTATTATTATTATTATTATTTAAGGAATCAGTAAGCATCAAACAACAAACATGGCATTAAGGTTAAGCTGTGAGGGCGCATATAATAACAACGCTCCCGCTCTGTCCACTTTAGACGCATACTATTCCCAAGGGCCTTGTCAGGAAGCTGTTTCCACTCTCTCTGGCACACTTTGCCCACTCCCTGCACAGACACACAAAGGGCGTTTTTAAATGAGATAGTACCATGCATGGCCACCCAGGAGCCGCTCATCCAACTGCCCGTCTGAAGGCGGTGCCAGGGAATACGCCACACAGCACCCACTCATGGTGCACTGTCAAGAAATCCAGAGTGCTCCATGCGAGGCAAGCCAAAAGTGTGGCAACGAGCTCCCACACATCCCTTGCCTGTATGAACGGGGGCAGCTACCCACACCAGCAGACCGGTCTGCCGCTTATTAGCAACAAATCACAAGTTTATTGATTTGACCAAAGGCCTTATCAATATATAACTCACAGAAAATTACATAAATAATAACAGTTAATAAACAGCACAATAATCAT
This sequence comes from Sphenodon punctatus, assembly GCA_003113815.1. NCBI lineage: Eukaryota > Metazoa > Chordata > Lepidosauria > Sphenodontia > Sphenodontidae > Sphenodon > Sphenodon punctatus. Next base: position 1,757,043 of record QEPC01010693.1, read on the forward strand.
TCCACAAATACTTGGCTCTAACGTATGGCCATATGGCCGACTACAAATATATCTATATCTATATCCCAAAATTTATTTATTTAAAAAAGCAAAACAAAACAAAAAAACCTGGCAAAAACTTAACACAATAAACAAACTTAAAATAACATAGCAGTCCTTCCTATGGGCAAAGTCAATATTCCTCAAACAAGTTTCCTTCTTTCAGTTTCCATCCAGCCTACGTGCAAAAACTGCAACTTTCCCAGTAATGTATTTGTTGGTATTTGCCAATAAAAAAGAAATACGGAGTAAAAGGTCCCAGTGATTCCTTCCCCTAAACCAGGTTCCAGAAGTATCCTGCAATTTTCCAAATAAAGGACAGGCTAAAAGGTAATGCCGGAGATCTTCTACCAAAAGTTGACTACAAGGGAAGAACCGCAAATCTGTCAGAATACCCTGGAAGTGTCCCTCCATCACTTTTGTCTGGATAATGTTAAATCTTAATGCAGTAAAAGCTCTTCTGGTTCTGAAATTGACTATATCTGAGAGGTATGGTTCATACTCGACTGCCATCTTAAATAAAGGGTACCAGGGAGCTACTTTTTGGTTATTTAGGGCCTCCCTCTCTACCTGCAAGGCTACATCCACTAGTCTGGATTTAATCATGGATTTAGCATATAGCCTAGAATATTGAGCCAGGCCTGATGATGTTAATCCAATCTATGCCAGAAATTTATCTACAATTTTTTTCCAATTGTAATCTGAAAATAAATTTGACTGTTCTTGCCAGCACACTCTTGGCAACCTTCCAAGGTCCATATCTCAGACTCAGAGCCAGTAGCTGAATAGTAAAGATCTAATTTTAGTAGCAATCGGAAGTGAACCTGTTTCTGCTCTCAATAGAGTAAAAGGGGTAGCCATAGGTACACCCAGAATAGCTCTAAGCATTTTACGTTGGACTAGTCTGCCATTTATAGGCACTGTGGCCAGGGGACACGGCCTTTGCAAGTCACAGAAACTGGCCATGAGTGCTGGGGAGCCTGGGTTTCCCAGCGCTCATGCTGGGACATGTCAATTTCAAAGGCCAGTCTGGTGCATTTCCCCCTCCTCCCATGGTCTGTGTCAGGGGGAGCACGAGGCAGCTGCTGTGGTAGCCACACTGGGAGCTGCCTATTAGAATCCCTCCCCATGCACTCCACCTGAGTGGCTGCTCTGCAGCTGTGCCACTCAGAGGCCATAGCCCTCCCCCCACCTTGCTCATTTTAAATCCCCCAATGAGTGCTCTTTGTATCCTTCCCACCCTGTTATGAATTAAGCATAAATAAACTCAGTGTCTCTGGATGCCATAAATGACTGCTTTTAAGAGCAATTGGTTCCGGAACCAATGAGGGGAGGAACTACTTTAGATCTAGTCCTAAGTGGCACTCAGGAACTAGTTCAAGGAGTAACTGTGGCCAATCCACTAGGCAATAACAATAATAATATTATCAAATTTGACATAGTTGCTGGAGGGAGAAAGTTAATTAAAAGCACTGGCTTTTAACTTTAAAAAGGGAGACTATGCCAAAATGAGGAAGCTAGTTAGAAAGAAACTAAAAGAAACAGTTGAAAGGACTACATGTTTGCAAGAGGCATGGAGGCTGTTGAAAAGCACCATCTTAGAAACCCAGATTACATGCATCCCACAAGTTAACAAAGGTAGCAGGAGGACTAAATGTCTACCACTGTGGCTAAATGGAGATGCAAAGGAGGCTATTAGACCCACAAAGGCATCCTTTAAGAAGTGGAAAGCTAGCCCCAATGAGGAAAATACAAAGGAGCATAAAACACTGGCAACGTAACTGTAAGGTGCTAATAAGGCAGGGCAAGAAAGAATGTGAATGGAGACTTGCTAAAGAGGGAAAAACAAATAATAAAACCTTTTTCAAGTATATCAGAGGCAAGAAGCCTGCTAGGGAGTCGGTTGGGCCATTAGATGACCAGGGAGGAAAAGGGGCACTCAGGGAGGACAAGGACATTGCAGAGAAGCTAAACAAGTTCTTTGCTTCGGTCTTCACTGCAGAGGATGTTGGGGAGATACCCACACCGGAACCCTACTTTGTAGGTGATGAATCGGATGAACTGTCACAAATCAGCGTGACCCTGGAGGAGGTTCTAGAGCAAATTGACAAGCTTAATACAAACAAATCACCAGGGCCAAATGGTATTCACCCCAGAGTGCTGAAGAAACTCAAATGTGAAATTGCAAACCTACTAGTAGCAATTTGTAACCTAACGTTGGCATCTGGCACTGTACCTGAGGACTGGAGGGTGGCAAATGTAACCCCAATATTTAAAAAGGGATCCAGAGGTAATCCTGGAAACTACAGACAAGTAAGCTTGACGTCTGTGTCAGGCAAAATGGTGGAAACTATCATTAAGAACAGAATCACTGGGCATACTGATAAACATGGCTTAATGG
>QEPC01010693.1:1763914-1779165 GCA_003113815.1 Sphenodon punctatus
ATAGATAGATAGATAGATAGATAGATAGATAGATAGATGTAGGAGTTAGCTTAGTTAGATTTACCAAAACAAAAAACTTTACAGTTTAAAAAAACGTTAAATGCACAACAATTTTTAAAACTAAAAACTTCCCCTTCAAAAACATCACAAAATCATTTTGACTCTAGCTTAAACTCCCCAAAACATACAAATTCACTACAATTACAATTTTAAAAAAAATCAACTTCATACATTGCAACAAGACATAAACGCCAAAAAACATTGAAATTATTTCAGAATTTGAGCAAATAAATATTTAATATTTTATCCGCATCAACATAAATGTAATATATGTACTTAATTGCTTACAATACATACTTTTATTCATTTTTATCAATAACTAAACTTTCACATTTTTTCATTATTAAACTTTCATTTATTATAATAATTTGACAATGAACAATTTTTTCAGAGTGCATTTAACTCTGTTTCTACAGAACTGCAAATGATACTGATAGCAATATCGATACCGAGAATGAAAATAAAATCTTTGAAATTGGTATCGGTATCGATAGATAATAATGAAAAAATCTTTGCTAGCCTATCCTGACTCGCAGTCAGAAAGTCTTTGCCAGCCTATCTGAGTGCTCTGCCTTCCCTACTGCTTCTCATGCCACGCTGCCTGTCTGCCGGCCCAGGTTGCAAACCTCAACGACTGCCTCAGTCTACCTGCCTTCTGCACATGCCACACTGCCTGTCAGCCCGCCCTGAGGGCAAATCTCAAAGCCTGCCTCAGTCTGCCTGCCTTCTGCTCATTCCATGCTGCCTGTCTGCCCGCCCTGTAGGGAAAGCTCGAACCCTGCCCCAGCCTGCCTGCCTCTCATACCACTGGCCTGGTAATCCAGCTGCTGCTGTCTGCTGGTCCATGGGTGCTCTGCCCAAGCAATCCTGCTGCTGCCGTCTGCTGCTGTATGGGAGCTCTTCCCTTGCAAATCGTACCATCCTGGCTCTATGGGTGCTGCGCATAGGCAAATAATGCTGCTGCCATTTCTGCTGTTCCACAAGTTCTATGCCTGGGTAATCCAATGTCCGCTGCTGCCAATGCCACCTATGCTGTCTGTGCCAAGGGTTCTGCTGCCGGGCAATCCAATGTCTGATACTGGGTGTCCACATGATTCACCACTGGGCAAGGCTTGACCAATTGGCAGAACTTCTTTACTTCTGTTGAATACAAGCCAAGCCTGCAATACCCGGGCAACCTGGGGTGCAAAGCAGCAAGCCTTTCCGGTCTCTGCTGCTGCTGCTGCTGCCGCTGGGTCTCTGATGACCTGCAATGCTGCAACGGGCACCCTCAGGGGCCAAGTGCCGAGCCTGCCTGCTTGGGTAACCCGGGGTGCCAAGCGCCAAGCCTTCCCAGTCTCTGCTGCTGCTGCTGCTGGGTCTCTGACGGCCTGCCATGCCACCAGGGGCACCCCTGGGGGTCCCTGGAGCACTCCAAGCCTCGTGGTGGGTCTGAACTCCACCGAACGTTCGACTGAACCGAACAACCGAACCCGAACTCGGTTCCTGAACCAAATGACCGAACCCGAACTTGGTTTTTGAACCGAATGACCGAATGGCCGAACATCCAAACCCTGTTCTGTTCGCACATCCCTACACTTTTTATGTTCTTATGTCTCCAAGAATGGCTCTTAAGTAATTAAAGTCCCCTTTGCCAATGCAGTAGGCCTAGCTAACTGGTTTTGTTTTGTTGCTGATATGGTTATTTTGTGTGGAAAACTGTTCTTGGTCCTTAGGATTCCATCTCAGTCTCCCTGATACCCGGGAAAAGGACCTCAGTATAACAACCTGGACAGACAGACACAATGAACAAGATATTTTATCTGCTCCTCCTTTGCCACCACTCTTGCCTGGTCATGACTCCCTTGCCTGTCAAAATGTAGCCACCCCTTCTCCCTTGCTGCCCCCAATCCTGGAGCTCTTTTCCTGAATGCATAGGCAACTCAAGGGGGGGGGAGGGAAAACATATGCCCTCCCCAGATTTTCAGAAGCCCTACAGAACCCATGCCCAGTCCCCTATTCCCCCCCCACACTCCTGTGCACCTACACTATTGACAGTTACCAATCACTTATGCCTGAATGCATTCATTCTACTCCTTCCCTCCCAGCCTTCAAATCGCTCCTGAAAATCTAAATTATTCTGTCAGGATTTCCTTAACTCCTTATCCCTTTAGTTTCCTCCCTAATTTTCTTGAGGTCTCCTTCTCCCCTCTAAGTTAAGCATGTGTACCCGCAACTTTGCGGATGTATTCCCGTCTTTCCCTCTGTTCCCCTCCCCTTTGGGTGAAAACAGACTTGACGCTAACTCTAACACCATTTTAACATTTCTTATGCATGTTGCAGGGCTGTATTGGTGCCCTATGCAACCCATCCACTTGCATAAGAAATGTTAAAGCAAAGTTAAAGTGGAGTTAGCATCATGTCTGTTTTCACCCTTTGTCTCTCTTAGATTGTAAGCCCACTGGGGCAGGGACTAGTCTATAAAAGCTGATTGTAAAATACATCATCATCATCATCATAATTATTAATAATAATAATAACAACAACAATAAATACACAGGTAAGTTTATTTCAGTGTGAAAATGCAGAGTGGAACTTGGATAAATGCATCAGGAAGTAGTTTCCAAGAACCTGAGGGAACTTCACAGAAGAAGACACAAAGGGAGGCACAGCGTAAGTACATGAATGGAAGACAGCGTGAGTAGGGGAGTGTATTGGTTTGGAATGAGGAGACCTGGGTTCTTCCAGAGAACTGTGTAAACTTGGTGAGTCATTTGACGTCTCTTTGGCTCCCTCCCACCCATTATCTTCTTGTCTATTTCAACTGTAAGATCTTTGTGGCACAGACCAGTGGTTTCCAAACCTTTTGCCTCTGTGCAGGGCCAGTCTTAGAATTTGAGGGACCAGGGCCAAAATAAAACACAGGCCACCCTGGCCCTGCCCCTCTAACAACTGACAGTCTGGTGTTCACTTACAAAGAAGTGTCATAAGTTTTCACACACATGCATATGCACACATGGGCTTTCCCAGGTGGGCTTTCCCAGGTGGATGGGTCAGGATCAGGACTGAGAGACAGGGGGAAACAAGAGGCAGGGTTGGGGGCAAGAGGCAGAGCAGGAAGGAGCAGAGGCAAGGCAGGAAGCAGAGAGGAAAGGAGCTGGGCAGCCTTATATTTAGATTATGGGGCAATCAAAAGCAGGCAGGGGATTAGACCCAGTGGATAGCAAAGAGCCAAGGAGGGAAAAAGTAGGCCCAAGCAAGAGCACTGCAGTGATGCTGCAAAACCAGTTGGTTTGTAGGGATGTGCGAACGTGGTTCGGATGTTCGGAATTTGGACCAAACTCGGTCTGTTTGGACATCCGAACCGAACTCGAAAACGGCCGAACAGTTCGGTCCTGTTCGGATGAGTTCGGGAGTGGGAAAAACATGACTGGAAGGGGGAGGCAGCTGAGGAGCAGACTTCCTGGCACCAGGGGTGGAGAACAGGGGTTGTTTCAGGGCCAAATAATACTGATACCGAAAAAAATCTTTGAATTCGGTATCGGTATCGATAGTGCTATTTTAGAATGTTCGGCCAAGTTCAGCCGAACTGAACTCTGCTGAACCGAACAACCGAACCCAAACTCGGGTTTCGAACCGATCGACCAAACGTCCGAACATCTGAACCACATTCTGTTTGCACATCCCTACTGGTTTGAGCCCCTGTCCTGACATCTCCTTACATCCATGCCCACTTGCTCCCCAGGCCTGACTACCCGCCTGGCCCCAATCCTGACTCTATGCCCTAACCCAGCTCTCTATCCATGCTCCAGATGCTTCTTTGTTCCCACATCTTGATAGGGAGACAAAGTAATTCAGATGATATCTTTAATTGGCCCAACTTCTGTTGGCAAGAATATGCAAGCTTTCAAGCCGCAAACAGTGTGTTTCCATTTGAGTTAATGCCCTAGCGTCCAAACTAGTGGGAAAAGATAAACTGCAAACTATATTCCCACCCAAGCAAGTTGTGAAGACTAATTTTATGATGGGGGCTACAGAGTCTTCTAAACTCAAGCCAGGTTATGCCATAATGTTTGCTCAAGGCATTCTGACTAAGAACAGACAGTGCAGTGAGGAACCTACATGGATTTGCTAGTCTCTTCCCCTTCTTTCAGGGAATGAGTCACTGCTGATGACCAACAGAATGTCACACGCTACACTTGGGGGGCCAAGGGCCCCCAAGGTCGTCAAATACTCAAGTAACAATGTTATGAAAGAAGACATCTTATAAATAATGATAAAAAAATCTGTTCTGTTCCTTTGCACTGACCCCAGATGAGCAAGCCAGCCCCCTAAAGATGCAGTTTTTATACTGAGAGAAAAATGTTCGGAAGACTTACCATTTGACTAAGAATCTGTTTGACTTTGAAAAATACATTTTACTTTCTAATAAAAGCTACCAGCTAGGTGGAGTGTTTGTGGGCATAGGAAACAAACCAATCATTCACTTGTATTGTTATACAAAAAGGTCATCCGTTATCTCACTTCTGACTTCCCAAGAAACAGATTTTGAGATAACATACAAAGGGGGTCACACCATACTAGCAAGCACATGAAAAGCATTGCTATTAACATATAACCCTGTGAGAGGGCAGGTCTCTTTGCAGATGTAGGCCAAATTATCTCAATTTCAAAAGTAGTGAGCCTCTGTTGTAGTCATTGGAAGGTAAAGTTTTCACGATAAACTAAGCACTTCATAGAACTAAGCCCTTAAAGAAGGTGAAAAGAATTTCATGATTGGTTGAAGGCATGTTTGTTTTACTGGTAATCTAAAATACTGAAATCAAGCCTCCATTTTGATTGTCATGGTTTTTGAAAAATACACTTACCAGACCATCCACGTTGTCTCACTCATTACTTTCAATAACAATATTGTATTAATAAAACATTTTAGAATGACAGTTCAGAATTTATTCCACATCCCTGCATATGGGGTGCTGGCACAATCTCTGTGGGGCTGCTCTCTGATATACGGAGGGATGTTTGGAAAGGTCCAGTCTGCCAGTGAAGAAATAGAAATGTGGCCAGGACTCCGCCTCTTCCCTGTAGCACGATTTGATCTTAGGCCGTTTTTAGACGAGTGCGCTCACGCGGGGTTTCAAAAACCCCGCGAGGAGAGATAAGACGAGACGCCACCGGCAATCGCGCTCATGACACAGCGACGCGCATTCTTTTCAAGCCGCGAATGACCTACCTCGCTCAGACTCCCGGTCAGTTCGCGCCTTGAAAAGAATGCACATCGCCGTGTCATGCGCGTGATTGCCGGCGGCATCTCGTCTAATCTCTCCTTGCGGGGTTTTTGAAACCCCGCGTGAGCGCACCGCACGCTTGTCTGAAAGACGTTGCAGCGTGAGCACAAAGACGCCACTCAGCAGGGAAGTAGAGCGAGTAATCTCCTGCCAACCCCAAACTCCCTTGTTTATGAAATTCCTCCTAAAATATATCTTTTGTCATCTCTGATAACTGGCGGGTCAAGAAGTGTATGGGTTATTCACCTCACTCTTGTGTTCCCCACCCTATTTGAAAGGTTTCAAAGTGTTTCTTGGAGAAATGAGTCTATAGAGTCTAAAGAAAAAAATAAGCAGAAGAGAAAAACTGAGAAAGCAGGGCCCCACAGAGGTTAGGATTGCTCCTGTCCTAACACAAGTTATTAGCACTTAGCAGGGTCCCTTGCATCTCCTCCCCAGCTCAGCTCTGCCACTGGACTCCTCTGTTCTCTCTCCTCTGTGCCTCCTGTTTTTTTCATGTTAGGTACTTGAAGGTCAGTAAGGAGGAGGTTGAAATAGTCAAGAGGAGAGATGACTAGAGCACGGACTGGTAGGGACTTGGCAGTGGAACCAGTAAGGAAGGGCCAGATTTCAGCAATGTTATGCAGAGAGAAATGACAGGCCTTAGCAACAGACTGGATCTGAGGTGCAAATGAGAGGGAGGAGTCAGAAAGATGAACCCCAGGCAACGTGCCTAGGGGGCAGGCTGGATGGTGACCCCATCAATGGAAGTCAAGAGGGAAGAGGGAGAGGAAGGTTTGGGATGGGAGGTGAGGAGTTCAGTCTTGGGGCATTTTTAAATGAGACAAAACTTCCACAAGCAGGCAATTAAAACCACAATTAAAACTCACACCTACTCACGTGTGAACGACTCTTGCGCATATTATGTGGAAACTTACACGACTTAATCTGGTTTCTGGAACCCCTGATAATGAGGGTTACAGAATGCACATTCCAAAACTCATGCACTAAAGACACAGATTAATGTCAAAACACTGATTGCGTGAGATCGCGTTTGTGTCAGTTGCCATTTTGAAATGGCATGCTCCAGTGAACTGAATTGAATCCGTCCGAATCCAATTGAATTGAATCCAATGGAATTTGCTCCAATTGCCATTGCCAAAATGCGGCTTTACAGATACCATGCGATGTGTGACTAGCACTCACACGTTTGTTGAGGAGTCCTATGATCGCAGGAGACTGATGTTACCTGCGAATTTCAAGCATGCCTAAAAACGCTCTTGGACATATTAAGCTTGAGCTGATGGTGAATCATCTAAGTAGAGATGTCAGAGAGAAAGTTGGTGATGAGACCCCAGATGGAGGGGAAGTTGATGGGGATGGAGAGATAGAGTTGCGAGTCATCAGCATACATACAGGTGATACTGGAAGCCATGAAATTCAATGAGTTTGCCCAAGGATAGATTGTAAAGGGAGAAAAGAGAGCCAAGGACAGAGCCTTGGAAAACTCCAACAGAGAGGGGACTGATGCCACTTTTACAGATGACAAAAATGGGTTGTTATAAGTGCTCAAGATAATAGAGTGTTATAAATCTGTAGTTTTGTAATGTGTGAACGCACTATTCCCCTTTTATGCAGTGAGATCTCAGAGCCTTGTAAGACCCACCAGATGTGACTCTTAGAAAGGCTGCAAGATCTCGCTGCATAAAAGGGGAATAGTGCATTCACACATTACAAAACTGCAGCATTTATAACACCTGGTATTATTTGCAAGAGTACCAGCATGTAAGTGTAGATAGATATACTTTCAAAGTGCATGTCTGTTTATTAATGTCATTTTCTATTTTTTAAACTTATTGCTTTATGATGCCACATTCCCATTTCAAACACACACACACACAAATATTTATGGACAAAATCTTTGTTTAAATTATTCGTTAAGACGAGATGCATTAATATGCACCCTTCAAGGTCACGGAAAAAACAAACACCATAAAGCCAAGAAATGAAAAGTGAAGGTTCATCCACACCTCACATGGCTGTCTTAACTCTGAATCAACAAACATGGCCTATGCATAAGGCTTTAAAATAATGACTATGTAAAATATAGACTATTAAATACTATGGTATATATATTACACATGTAGATAATATTAATGAAATATGTATTATATGCTGATTGATAAGAGCTTCAGAAACACCCCCCCACCCAATTATAGTTTGAAGACCCTAAGAAGACGGGTCCAAACAGCATCAGGTTTCATGCAAGGGTGCAGAGTTATATTATTATTAGTTATTATTATTAATCACTTACATAGAGCCTTCAATGCTCAAAGTGCTTTACAATCCTTATGTAAGCAATCCTCACAACAGTCCTAATGTTATTATACATAGGATCATAATATAAGTGCTATTTACTGTCAGACCAATGGTCCATCTAGCCCAGCATTTTATCTCTGACAGTGGCCAACTTCAGTTGCCTCAGGGGAGTATGCAACAGATTACAATGGAGTAATCAATTTCCTGTCATTCTCCTCCAGCTCCTGATAGTCAAGGGACTTATTCTCCTGACCAACTCCTAGTAGCCCTTAATGGACATGGCTTTCAAAAATTCATCCAATTCCCTTTTTGAATCCTGCTACGTGCTACTTGCTTGTACAACATCCTCTGTCAATGAGTTCCACAATTTTATTGTACACTTGGTGAAAAAGTACTTCCTGTACATTTAAAAAAAATAAATCTGCTCCCTGTTAACTTTATGGAGTGACCCCCGGTTCAATTACTTTTAGAAAGGGTACTAATTAGCAGCTCCCTATTTACCTGTTCCACACCTTTCACAATCTTGTAAACATTCCCATTTTACAGATGGGGGAACTGGGGCTGAGAGATAGTACCTTGCCCAAGGCCACCCTTAGTTTATGGACAGGATTTAAACTCTGGTCCAACACCTTACCCACTAGGCTACACTGGCTCTCATCTGAAACCAAAGAGAAAATAAGACATTTTCAGACTCAACAGCAGTATGCAAAACTGCTGTAGTTATGATGATCCTAACCTAGAAGTGGGCAAACTGTGGCTCTTTGGCCCCACTGTGGTAAATGGATGCAACTCTCAGGATTAGGAAACGCTGCCCACCCCTGTCCTAACCAAAGATGATTGAAAGCCTGGATGTAACAGCTTTAACTCTCACTCGATGATACAATTAAATTCTGGGGCTTAAATATTTGTTTAAGTATGTAATAATGTGGTGTGTTGTAAATTATGGAGTATGAATTAAGGCTGTCATAACCAGGCTTTTATTCACCTTGACAAAATCATAAAGCATTCTTACCATCTTTCAGTTTTTATTAATGAGATGTAATAAATGTTCACCTACTGGAAAGAATTATCACAAAAAAATAAAAAAGGACAGAATTAAGCATCAGAGGTGTGACTTAACCCTAGCTTTTCATTTGTGGTGTTTAAAGTTCATTGTATTCAGTGTTTTTGAAAGATATATATTAATACCTCGCTGCCTTGGCTAATATTTTAAAAGAAGTTATTGGTCCCTAAACTTCAATCAGTTCAGACCAATCACCAAAGTATGTAAAGTTCCAAAATATGGTCCCTTTGAAGGAGGGTTCACTGAAGAAGGCCCACCTCCCACCTGAAGGAGGCCCACCCTTTGCGGTTCCAACTGCTTTTCTGCAACATAACACACCCACCCAAACTCTCTGACTTGTGGCTTCCCTACGTAACCAGCTCTTTGCTTGCCCCCTCTGCTGAGCTTAGAGCCTAACACACATCCACGCCCACCCCCCATCTCGTCCTCATGCACGGAGCAAATGGGGGAAATGGCAGTTGCTCCGTGGGTGCAGATGAGTGGGGATGCGTGTGCAGCCATATGCATGCCCCACCCATGCACCAGTGTGCCCACGGACCCACAACCCAGTGGAGCCATGTAAAACCAGCCTTTGAGGAGCCACTAGAAGAACAGAAGGTTGCTGCCTTGTAAACAAGGTTCTTCGAGATGGGTCCTAGCATTCTCACACCACCCATCCTTCCAGCCCTGCATGGAATTTTCTTATATTCCTAGAAAGGGTTGGAAGGAACTGTCATTCTGAGAAGGAGAGTGCTTTTTATACCAGATGAGCTCGAGACCATCACGTGGTCTATTATTTGAATATGATGAGCATGCACAACCCAGTTGTGAGAATGTTGGCAGCCATCTCAAAGAACCTTCTTTACAAGGCAACAACCTTCTGATCAGTCACATGGGGAGGAGTTGTTTGTAAACAAACAGCTTTATCTTCCAGTTGGATGGTGTCCCACTGCTGCTGCAGCGCTACTAGCAGGCAGATGCAGGTGAAGGATGGGGAGCACCCCACCTTCAGCCCCCACCCCACCCCTGGACTCCCCTTCATTGTTTGTAAGCACAGAACACATGTGTTGCTGGAGAAAAACTAAAATGGTTGCCAACTGGAAGTTTTTGCTCTACTGACTCCCATTGAACAGCATAGGCGTTGTTCATTGAGAGTTTGCTACCGCCTTAACTATAGGGCCACGACTGTGGCCACATAATAGAGCAGAAAAGAAAAGAAAAATGACATTGATCTTATCTAGCAGACAGGATTTTGGATAGGCATAGCACTAGCGTACAGAAAGTTTGTAGGAGATAGGTACTGTGTGCTGCTTATAATATCAATTTTACTGCAACAATCTGCAGAACCTGAAGCGACTGGAGGCAAGATTTTTGTCTACAAGAATCATTAAGAAGTGCAAACTGAATCAGATTGAAAGGTATGTCAAAATAAGAACAGTCAGGGGGGGAAAGACATCTACAGAGCCCATCAAGTGACTAACTCAACCACATGTCAGAGCCAGAGGCAACGCAACAGCCAACAACACAACCAACTGCCTCAGGACTCATACAAGGAGCCAGATGCTGCTTCTGGAAATCCAACTTCCACAGGTTGGCATCTGGATCCCAGGACTGTCATCCTGAGAAGAGGGAGAGTGGACACAATATGGAGTGATAAAACACAGGCTTCACTGGGCTCTGGCTGGGAGGTTTGAACCACTAGGTTATAAATAAAACATTTTTTTCCAAATGTTTTGCATAGCTACTGCTAGTGTTGTAGACAAGAAAAAACAAAACAGAAAAGCACAGATAGTTTTTTAAAAATACTAGTGGCAAGAACCACTATCCAACAGCCTGCCCCTGAATCTTGGAAGTCAGATCTAAGACTAGTTCTGACTTTGCAAAACCAAACTGCAACTGATGACAAAGACTTGCCTCGTTAGGACCGAGTGGGCCAAAGTGAAACTATTTACCCAGTTCCCCACTAAAAACTTTTCATCTGAAAAGGGACCTGGACCTCTGCTCTCTCTGCCACACAAAAATCCAAAGAAAGTTCTGCAGAAGTAAAATCAAACATCATCGCCTCTTAAAATATACAACCATTCTAGGGGGAGAAATCTTAGTCTCACTGTAGCCAATGGCAAAACTCTCATTGACTTCCATGGTACCAACATTATATTTAGTTGTTGTTTTTTTTTAAAAAAAGGAAAATTATGAATACAATTTCCATTGGAACCAGAGGAAAGACTCTTGGTGAAATGGATGGGACTTCAATCAGGTTCCAAATTAAAAACCTTTTATTAAGAATCAGAATTTTGCTTTATAAATTCACTCCTAGGTTTTCATTTAGAAACAGGTGTTTGCCTAGGCACCTCTGGGTATGCTGCCTCTAGGTACAGAAATCTTCTGGTGCATACACAAGATAGGTTTGTTCACATGTATATTACAACTATGCATGCAACCTTGGCCGCTGTCTATGCACTGAGAAATGTATACTTCTGAGCTAAACACTGTAAGGGGTTGGGGGTCCAGGACAAGGGCAGGGTGAGGACTGGTGTCAGGGAGCTGGGATTGGGGCCAGAGTAAGCTTGGTTCTGAACAGGTGAATGGAGAAATTCAATCAATACATTTTATTCCAATAGCCACAGGCCAACGCAAAATGATAACATACCCACAAATACATAAATAAAAGTAAAATATAAAATGACACAGCAGCTAAAGTAAAAAGTAAAACCACAAAGCAGATAATTTAGTTATTTAGTGACAGAAGATGCTTTTCTCAGTTTAAGGTCCAGAACAGATACAGGACTCTTGTCAGGCAGGGCAGATGCAGAGCTGGGTTCAGAACAAGTATCAGACAGGGGCAGGAACAGGATGTAACCAGGTGAGGCTGTAAGTTCCACGCAGCTTGCTAATGCTGCAACTAAACAGGAAGCTGGGCAGTGTGACCAGAGTTGGCTCTGGACTCTGGGATAAGCCCTAGAAAAATGAGAACTGAGGGTGGGGCATGCCACTGGGATAGGAATGGGAGGCAGGGCTCCATAGAAACACCTGCTCCAGCAGCTGTTTTCAGAGCAGTAGCACTCTTCTCCCCCACCCACAAGAGCAGCAGCGAGGATTCCTGCTGCCAGGGCCTAAGGCCCTCTCTGGTGCCTCTTCCCTGCACCTGACCTGAGGGAGCAAGCATTTCTATGGTGCCCTGTAGGGTTGCCACCTATGCAAACCTTTAAGGAATAGTGAGGAACACTTATGAAAAATACATGTTGCAGGGCCTGCATTGGCATGTATGGGGCTGCAACATGTAATTTTCAAAAGTGTTCCTTAAGGGTTTGCATAGGTGGCAACCCTAAAGCCCTGCTGCCCCCACCCCAGAAACTCTGGTCCCACTCCCATCTCTCCTACAGAGCCCAGGCTGGGCTTGGTGACTGGGCCACATTAGAAAGGAGGCAGGGTGAAGAGAATGTCCTGCCTCCTTTCTGATGTAACCTCACCCCTCTTTGCCCCACTCCCTTTGACATGGCCCACCTCCTCCACATTGCTTCTCCAAGGAAGGTAGCAAGCAACTCTAAGTGTGACAGGCTATAGTCAGGACTGATGTGGCCTTGCCAGCAGAGAGAGGCCCCTTGACAGTTACATCAGTGGTTGAGCCAAAGCTGTGGTGAAGCATTGGTTCAGCAGGGTCAGAGGGTGCTCCAGGAAACCCGGGATGGGGGTTAGGTTCAAGACCCAAGTCCTGAGAAGCACAAACAGGAGGACACAAACACATGCCACTACACTTATTTGGAAATCTGAATCGTCACAGCTTTCCTTTTGGGAAGGGAACTCCAGTTTACAGTCAAAATCGAGTTCAGGACCCAACAGCTCTGACTATTTACCAAGGCGAGTAAGAGGATGGGACAGTTACATCGGTTTACTCATTCACACAAGATATAAATATAGTTTTTAAAAGATGTATTAAGAAAATGGCACTACTTGCCACCCTAAGAACCCTCACAGACACACACACAGTCACTCCCACACATAACCACAACTGCAAGAAATGCAATTTTACAACATCCACAAGAATAATTATAATGTATACATGGCTATTTAAACATGTATACACATTAATGAATGCAACTGCAAATACATTTAAACAGCCTACGATAAAGCGTTATTTTATATGAGTAAGGAGGAAGAATCCTTAGCATCTGGAAAAGAGAAAAATGAAGTAAGCAGCAGCCAACTACAAAATGGTCAGTGTAGGGCCATAGCAGATGGTCTCTTTTGAATTTAAAAGGGCAAGTCCCAGAAAGAGCTTAGAAGAGTTCAAGCCTGCATGAGGTGTGTGTTCATGGAACTGACAAAGGCAAAGGCGTGGTCCTGAAAAAGCAGTTGCTCCTGTGTTTTATATACCACTAGCTCATCCTATCAACAGAGACAGAATTTGTATTCTGGTTGTGTTCAAAATATGTGAGGAAGTTTCCAAAACAGAGGTAGACCCAACCTCTGCCCTGCAAAGCCCATAGTGTATTAAGAGGAAGATCCAACAGAGAAGCAAAGCGATCAGCATGAATATAAATAGCATATACCTTATGAGTTCTGACTTTGTTTATTGCTTTTAAAATGAAGAGTCGGTTCTTCCTCAGCTTCAGTTCCAGTGTTCTAATGTCTGCCCCTCCTTCTCAAAATTCTGCTTACATGTCTATTCACATGAAAAATTAAGAGACGTAAGTAGACAAGTAGGGCAGATGAAACGACTCCTTAGAAAGGATTTAAATGGAGGGGGAAAAGAAGGAGCAGTCAAGGGATTCAAAATAGAGGAAGGGCTGGTCTGAATCATGGGCAAAGGAGAAATATCTTAGCAGCTGCATTTTGTAATGACTGGAGCTAAGCAATAAATATGCCAGAGCATCCAATAAGGATAAGGTTATTGTGGTCAAGGAAAGTGATCACGAGGGCAACTCATCCTCAAATCTCTCCCCAAAACCTCCCTCTTCCATCAGGCCTTCCCTAAGCCATCACCCCCATAGACTGCTCTTTTATGCTTCTCCTTATACAATGTCATGTTTCAGAATCCCCCTCCTCCACTAAGCTAAGCATGTGCACCTGCAACTCCTCAGCATCATGAATGTATTCCTGTCCTTCCCTATAGAAACAGAGCAAAAGTTGGAACTGGTAGAAAAATTTCTGTCAGAAACTTTTCTCCATCAGAGAATTCCTTTTTGATCAAAATATCACACTTTTACTCTCCAATGATCCCAGTCACAGAATAGCAAAGACTCCTCAAGCTTCTCAAATACGCATTGAAATGTTGTAGATAGGCTTTATTTCAAGATTTATTCTTAGGATTAAGATATTCTTTATTTTTTTCCTCATAACAAAATTTTTCTTTTAGTAAAGGCTTCATGGAATTGCACAAAAGACTATCCCTTTTCAAAATGGCTGCCACCAATGGTCAGACTCAGCCCTTTTGTACAGGAGACAGGGGGTGCGGGTGGGAATGCCGTGAGTCAAAATCACAGTAGGAGGAATCACGTGAAGCTCCACACGTGGACACAGGATTTTTAACATCATTAGCCCATTTCTGCTGTGATTTCACTCACAGATGACTGGACTTTGAGCTCTGTCATCCATGAGTGAAATCATGGCAGAAACGTGCTAGTGATGTTTAAAACCCCATGCACAAAAACAGATCTTCACATGATTCCCCCCATCCCATCTTGTGTGCAAACGCCCTCAGTCAATGCACTTGTTGGCAGCCTGTAGAATAACCTTTTCAAAATTTCCTGTAGTTCTCATCATAGCGACACCATCAGGAAAAGAAAATCTATGTCTTGAAAAATCCATTTAATCTGATTTGGGACCACAAGCATTAATAACTAATTGCTTTATGCAGCATAATGATATAATTATTGTATGACCAAGAGTTACATTCATTGGGGTGCCCAATTTCACATTTATATAGCTAAGGTGCTTTATTTCATTTATTTCCTGAATTTATGTTTGCTTTTGGGGAAAATTACAATACTTCTGTTTTTTTACACTCAGGGTGTTTTAAACCAAGATGCTACCACACATGGTCATCCCGGAGCCACGCATCTGCCTGTCCAACTGAAGGTGGTGTGAGGGGATGAACGCTCCCGTGAGCCACGCAGCACCTACTCATGGCCACTCATGGCGCACTACCGAGAAATCCACTACTGAAAATACAAGGGAAACCAAAAAAGTGCATGTCAACGGGTGCCCATGCATCCCCTGCTCGTATGAACTGGAGCAGTTACCCACACTAGTAGACAGCCTAATTTAGGAAACACAGCGCATGCCTGTACCCAATGCTGTCTTGAGATACAGTATAGAGATTAGGGATGGGCGAACGCGGTTTGGAAGTTCGGAGTTCAGCCCGAACTTGGCCTGTTCGGACGACCGAACCGAACTTCCAAACACGAACTGACCTAAGCGAACTCAATCCGAATGGCGAAATGACTGAACAGTTCGGTCAGTTTGGATCACGTTCGGGTGGCAAAAAAAGGTTCACTGTAAGGTCAAACGTGACAGGGAGGGGTAGTACTAGTCACTGAGGAGCAGACTTCCAGGCACCAGGGGTGGAGAGGCTTGCAAGAAAT
>QEPC01010693.1:1784208-1809197 GCA_003113815.1 Sphenodon punctatus
TAAGAGAATCCCTGGCATAGGCTCCTTCTCTGCATATGCTGTGCAGGCATATAAAATTGGGACCCTTTATCACAGTTTTCTGATATTTGGCAGAGATGATAATGAAATGATAATGAAAGTGTTATATACAGCCCTGCCAAATTTCATGTACACTGGTTGGACTACAAAGATGTTAGTCAGATATACATTTATATGTTAATTGCTTATACCACCAGGACCCTTTATCCAATACTTCTGAATGTTGGCAGAGAGAGTAAATATTGGAAGGGGTGTAAACCTGCCAAGTGTCACCTACATTAGATATGAGGCAAAGAGGTTACAGCTAAGAATGTATATGAAGAATTTTGCAAAATAAAATAATTCAATTGCTTCTAAAATTTGATTCCTTTACTCAATCCTTGTGAAATTTGGTACACTTAAAGCCTTCATTTGGAGGTATATGCAGCCCACGTTTCAGCCACATATAGCAAAAAACAACAAAGTTATAGATGAAAATGTGTTTTCCATTGAAACCAATGAAAATGAAAGCCAAAATGAAATGGGGGGGGGGGCTGAAGCCTCCTGAGCACCCCCTGTGAATTCGCCCATGGTTGTAGTTCCCCCACCTGGGTTGTGCAGGCAGTGGGACAGCTCTCTGGGCAGCAGGCATGTTTTTTCCTGCTGCTCACCAACCCAGAGAGTGACGGCCTGGGCCGGGCTGAGGAGCTAGTTCACCACCTGGACATTTGTTTTTAACCTTTTTTTGATGATCCTACAATGAATAAGTACACAATATTAAAGTATTTATTTCTGAAACTATTACATTTGCTAAGTCCTATGCCCCAGCCATTCAGTTTCTCATTTCAAAATCAGATATATGCAAGCTTGCTTGTTTCCCTAAGATGTAGGAGAAATACATTAATATAATTTTCCCCCTGGATAGTTTTCAACATGGACTCAAAGAAGCTGGGCAATCTTTTATTCTCACCAGTTCTATGTAAAGATACACCACCCCAATAATATAAGTAATGTATGTCAGAACATTATGGCTCTGATACCAGATGTAAAGTATTTAACTCAATGCTTTCAGAGCGAGGGAGTGATTTAAAGCCAGCCCAAAAGAACAAAAACAGAAGAAAGGACAAAGAGAAGACAAGTACGTCAGGCTGAGGCTGAAGTGCCTGCAAACCATGGATTGGTGTTAAATCCTGAACTTTAGTGAGCAGGAGATGAGCTGGGTTCATCTAACACCAACAAACATGATATAGCCACAGGGTATTTCACCCTGGTTAAATACCAGATGAATTAAAGGCCGCTGCCAGCAGCTGTGATGAATGTCACCGGGATGCGGTCTGATTGCTCGCTGAGTGCTCTGAGTGAAGTATGTCGGCTCCTTCTTCGTTAAGGTCAGCGTGTATTTCTAATGGTTCATCTGCAGGGCTTTGCTGGAGGCACCAATGAGAACACAGGTGCCAGAAAATGTCTCTTCCATGCAGGGAGGATTGGGACAATCAGGATTGAATAGTGTCAGATGAAACTTAACGCCAACATGTTTGCAGTTTTCAAGGACTCGCAATCCTGAACATGGAATGGACTGGAATTTGTGGTGAGGCAAACTAACCTCGAGAAACCTTATTTAGCAGGCATAGTGGCATACACATATCTTTTTCTTCCCTCTGTAGACTCCTAGTAGCATCCTTGATATTCAGCAAAGCTCATCCAATCCCTACCTCTGCTTCAGACACTGCCAAACTTTGATTCCGTTCGCTGTTTATGAGGTTTGGACCAGGAGATTCAGAAAGAGGTTCTGCTTTTTTCAGGCCTGCTTCTTCCATTCCCAGTGATTCCATACATGGGTTAATCTCAGTATCTCTGCCTTGATGTCTGCTCTAAAGGTTCCTTGCAAAGCACAGCAACGTGACACTGTGAAATGTCAGGTCACCCGCTTTCTCACCTAAGACTTCCCACCCACTTCCTACTCTTTTTCTTTCCTTCCATGTTTATTCAGTACTAAAAGGCAGCTGTTTTTCATAGTTTAGTTGCAAAGGACAGAACTAAACAGAAGCCACAATGGGTCTTATTTTCTCCAATAAATAAATAGCTAGAAAGGCAGATCTCCCCAAACCTTCACCTACATATTCTATTTAGAGAGATAGATTTACTACTCAGTTCTCATGAAATATACTAGACTAACAGTACCATGAAATAAAGTCCTTTGTTTCTCAACAGAAATAGATACGGAATAGGTACTGGCAGACAACAAAACACTTGCCCCACTCTAGTCCATCAATATGCCTCAAACCTTTCCTTGCATGGACTACCTCTTGGGATAAAATGCTAATTGAGGCTTTGTACATACTCATGTACTGAAGTTCTTTAGTCAGTGACCAGTACTTCTTGTAGCTGCACTAATACTGACTTCTAAAAGTGGAGAATGGCAACCCGGATTTTGCATTGACTGAGCTAATGGAGTCTTGATGCTCATTTAGTCCATGTGTTATGAACTGGAACTGTTCTCTATCAATCCTACCAGGGACAGGACTTAGACCCCTGGCAGGCAGCTCCCAATTCCGGGATCTGGGCGAAGGCACTATGAAACAGATAGCAAAGTCCTTCAAATAGATGTTTATTACTATATCAATGTAGAAAGAACTGAGAATATAGCAGTAATATAGCACCAATACACTTGCATCTAGCAATAACCTTAACCTACTCTAACAGCAAACACACACAAATAAGTACATACATATGAGTTCTTACGCGTCAGAGGTCTCAGGTCTGGTCTCGAGAGGAGAGGCAGGGCGGGGGCCCAATCGAAGTCTATCTAGGAACCTAGATAGGAAACTGCTAGGAGTCTGGCTTTTCACAGCCTTTGAGAGCATCGGAAAGGGCCAGTCATCGATCCACTGGCGGCTACCTGAGTAACCGGTCAGAGGGTACCATGCAAGGCACCTTCCTTGTCTAGGGCTGGCCTTTTTATCCAGTGACTGCCTTATGATTGCTAAGCCTGGGAAGTTCTCCCTTTGGCTGTTCAGATTTGGGGTACTTCCTGCTTAGTCACTGTTATTGCGGGATGTCCTGACCAGTTAGATCCTTCCTACCCCTCCCTCCAGATGGGAGGCCTGACCTTTGGCCATGAGTTGCCCATGCCTCTTTCTCTAAGGCATCTCTCTGTCTGATTTAGGCCATTTTCCCTCATTGTATTGCTTGGTCCTTATTTATTCTTGTAACCTTCTCTCTTGTTTATGTACAGTCATGTTCTGGGCATGGATAGTTCTTTCTGGTTCTGTTCTTAAAAGAATATATCCCTGTCAGCATATTTCTCTCTCCTCCTGCCAGCCTGTTTTCCTCCTAATACGCATTTTCAATATTCCTAAACTAAAAGTTACTATGAAGCTTAAAGCAAGCAAATAAAGCATATAGGAAACTCATAGCATCCTTTCAATAGTTACAGATGTGTACAATATTCTCTTGGTGCTTCAATCAGTCTATTAATTCACTACACATGGTCTCTCCACTGTGGAACATTGGCTAATAGAAACATTTGTCCCAGCCCATTCAACACTTAGGGTAAAAACACATGTGATGGTGGTGCAGCAGTGGTTCAACCCAGCCTGAGGAGAAAAACCACAGTGGATATGACCTGGGCCGGGTTGGGTAACAAACCAAATGTGCCTGCTGGCCCACCACCCGCACAGCCCAGAGAGGATGGGGAGAAACACAAAAGTGCAGCTGATCAGCACCGCCCCTGCGCTGTGCCCAACATCCTGCCTCCTGCCATGACGGGCAGTCATGGCAGTCAATGACAACCAACCATGGCAGCCCTAACCTGGACTGGTATGCCAGCCCTGGAACAGACATTATAGCCTGCTGTGGCCCGCTTTGGCCCAGTCAGGTGTGACTTATCCTGGGCTGTGACTTCAGAGGTTTTTGGAGGCCAGAGCCTGGGCTAGCCACTGACACGACTCAGAGCAATCTTAAGCTAACATCTGGCGTTACCTGCACGCACATGCAGGTGACCTGGTCTGGTCCCAAGCGGGCCAAAGTGGGCTACTGTCACGTCTGTTTTTAACCATACTCTTGAACAGACATCAGATGGGAAGAGTTGGCTAGGAAATTCCTGATGAAACTTTTAATTCTCAGTTGAGAATAATCTTTCCATTGGGAAAATATTTCATCAGGTAAGTCATCTTTCCTGACAAATTTCCCATTGCAACAAAAAATTTAGTGGCTCAAACCCTTTAATTTTTGTCCAAGAAAGGTGTGTATGCATAGTGTGTGGGTGCAACAAACACAACAAAATCCTTGCCTTTTGGATGCATCAATTGGTGCCAAGCAGATCAGTATAACTTGATGTAGATCATTGCATATAGTTATAAACAACCTATTAGTCTGTAAGTTATCATAACTGATTCTGATAATTGATTAGCAACCTGTCATTGATGAGGTCTGGCCCCCTCTGGTTACCCAGGTTCACAGCCTTGGAGTGCTTCTGGATCCTTTGCTGCATCTGGAACTTCAGTTTGTGGCAGTGGCTAGCAGCACTTTTCACCAACTCCATCTGGTGACGAAGCTACAACCCTTCCTTTTCAATTCAGATCCGGGCACCATCAAACATGCCTTCAGTACCTCAAGGCTAGATTACTGCAATGCATACTATGTTGGGCTGCCCTTGGTGATTGTTCGGAAGCTACAGCTGGTGTAGAATGCAGTGGCCCAGCTCCTTTTGGGTGTGGGTCACAGTGAGCACATTACACCTGTGCCTTACAGTCTTCACTGGCTTCCTATAGCTTTCTGGGCATAATTTAAGGTGCTGGTTTTGACTTTTAAAGTCCTAGATGGCCTGGACCCAACACATATAAAGGACTGCCTTTCCTACCTCCACCGTAACCCTTGTGGTTGGCCAGGAGCGGGGAAAGCTCTCTTGAAGTTAGCACTTGCCAATCTTGTTCATACGGCAAGGGCCCGCAGAGAGGTGCTCTCTGTTGCTGCCCCAATATTATGGAGCTCCGTTCCCCCAGAGGTCTCTCTGAGCCTGATCATATTCCGGAGGCAGCGTAAAACCTTTCTTTCTGGCAAAGCGTTTGGCAGGCAGGGATAGAGGTTTGGATGGGTAGGTTTAGGTGTGAGGGTGGGTTTTTAAAAAAGGGATTTCAATATTGTAAGGCCCCCCTAAGCCTTAGGAGAAGTGCAGGGCAAATAAATAAATAAATAAATAAATAAGCAAGCAAGCCATTGGTGGAGCCTTAATATAAAGCATGGCCACCACATCTCCGTAGAGACAGACTGCTTCTCTGAATTTTCGAACAACAATGTAGAAAAGACTTTTCCAGACCACATGCTCCTCTATCCCACACAGTTTCCCATCGCCTAACAAGCTGCATGATTGATGTTTCTGCAACAACCTCTGGCCAGTGGCCACTTTTAGACGAGCGCACTGCCCTCGCCCATCAGGGTATTTAGTTCGCGGTTTTAAATCTCATTTCACTCAATCTTCTGGAAAAAGTGCAAATTAATGCATCTCTGCCTTAACTAATCATATAACTGTAGGGTTTTTTTACAAAAAGAAATGGGGAATAATAAATTCAAATTCAAATCAATCACCTTAAATCCTGTCAATGGGACTCCCATGAGGTGGATGGGTGGAAGAACAGCGACCCAGTGTTACTGAGCACCTCTGAAATAGAATACGAGAAGTTTTACCATCTACAACCAAACTTAGATTGCTTTTAAAATTGCAGTCCTTGTGAAAATTTCCTGCAGAATTTCAGTCATGTTTGTATTCTCAAAGAACTCGACTGCTCTAGTTGTAAATTTCAACAACTGCCAACTTTGAATGAAAACAATTATTACAAATATTACACCTCAGCCTAATGCAAGATATTGGGGAAACCTAGCTGAATAACTGCTGTCAATCTCCTGTACAGTACCTCCTGTTAAGATGAATCTACCACTTACCTCCCCCACTGAACCACAGAAGGCAGGTCCCTCCAGATTACTCCTACATCATCACAGCTCATTGAGTGAAAAAGAGAAAGGCAAGCAGGACTAGGCACATTCCATTTAAAACTGCTTGCCTATCTATACCTCAGTCCAGCTAGCAATTTAAAAACATGCTTAATTTCATGCAGGTGAGTAGCAGCACTGAAACCAATGGCCCTGAGGCGCACATGCTTTGAGAAATACAGTACCGCGCTGGGGTTTGGATGATAGCGGAAACATGTCTGCTTGCAACACAGGAAAATTCCTGTCTTTGCTAGTCCTCCATCCTGAAAGTTGACAGACTTGCCAGTTTACCATTTGATGAAGTCTTGAAATGTATAAGGGCTTCTCCGTGCACAAAATGGTGAAAAACACGAGTCTAAACTTAAACGTAAAACATTTCTGGTCCTCATAGTCACACAGAAAAGCTTGAAAATGGAACTGCAATGTGCTTTCAAAGTTCAGAAACCAAAAATAATCCAAATTTTATTTTCTATCAAAATCTCAAAATGTTTAACAGCTTATTTAATCATTGTGAGGACCCTAACTCGTGATTTTTGAATATTTGTGGCCTGTATTGAATAATTTGGCATTGATCCAGCAAAGCATTAACTTGAAGCATTTCAGTAGTCCCATTTGAAGTCAACAAACATTATACACATGCCTGTGTGTGGCACATATACAAATCTTTGCAGGTTTACGGTCAAATTTTGGGTGACCAAATCTTTTGTGCACTCAATTTTAGATACAGAGAGTCTGATTTTTCAGCCATGTTGAGAACCTGCAACTCTATTTACAGTAACTGTAGCCAGGCTTGCAGGTGATCAGCACTTCTGCAAATGAAGTACTGGTCTCCAAATCTGCATAGCAAAAAAACTTAGGCCACTTTTACACGGACCCCACCCACCCGCAAACACCCAGAAACACCCATCAGATGGGTGGGAGAGTGTCCGTGTAAATGTCCATGAGTGGGTGGGGGTGCGTGCCTGACCCACCCACCAACACCTACGGAGCAGCCAGGAGGGAGCCAGCACCTTCCATGGGTGGAGGTGGGTGGAGATGGGTGTTCAACACATGAGCATCCATGTAAAAGTGAAAACACCCACACCCACGCGGAACGGACCGGCGGACACCCACAGCACCAGCGCCACAGGGCACTCATGCGCCGCCACGCAGACACGCCCACAGGGCAGGGGGACGCCAGACGTCCGGCCGAGAGCCCGTAAAGGAGGGAAGAACCAGGGCACACTCGCCCAGGCTCTCATGATGGCGACCAGGAAGGCCCACAAGAAGGCCATGGGAGCCGACACTGCCCCACATGGGGGAAGGAGCTGGGTGAGCACGGGGACTCTGGGGCGCTGGGGGGGGATAAGCCCCAGCAAGGCGGTGCAGGGGGGGAAAGCGCCCCAGGTGGAAGGCACAAGGGGGGGTTATGGACTGCCAGCAGGGGGGGCAGGCCAGGAGGCACATGGGGGGCAGCAGGGGGGGAATGGGGGGGAAAGCACCAGGAAGTAACACGGCGCACGTGTCCCGGCACAAGGAAGAGGAGCCACACCAACACCCCCCCAGTGGACGACCCCCAGCCCAGCACCTCCCAAGGGCACAGCCCAAGGAGCAACAGCGAAAGCGAGGTGAGTGCAAAGGAACCCACCCCCCTAGGAGGGGAGGGCCGTGCCCCAGGCCCTGACCACTGGGCCAGGAAACACAGGACAGGGGGCAGCAGCATAACCCGGTGTTCTGTCCCCGCAGGACAGCTCCCAGACAATGGAGCACCACACTACCGGGACGACAGCCAAGGAGGGCCTCCCAGACAGTCAGGTGAGCAAAAGGGAACCCCAGGGGGGACAGGGGGGGCAGGCCCCATGGGTGGGTGGAGGGGGCCAGCAGGAGCCATAGTAACTCCTATTGCACTACCCCCAACAAGACATGACCACCACCACATGCGGTCGGCCCCCCACACGTGGGTCCCAAAAGGGGGAGCCCTGGTCCAGGCAGGAGATCAGGGACTTCATACGAGTGTGGGGGGGCCAAAAGGGTCCAGCATGACCTGGTGCGAAGCTACAAGACCAGACAGGTCTATGAAGCCATCGCCCAGGAGATGCAGCAGTAGGGGTACAATAGGGATGTCACCCAGTGCATGCAGCAGGCAAAGGACTTGAGATCCAGATATAAACATATCAAGGATAATAATCTCAAGTCCGGCTGGGCCATGTGCACAGCCGAGTTTCAGGAGGAGCTGGACAAGTTCCTCTTCATGGACGGGGACATCGTGGCCTCCCGCACACACGGCAGCGCCTTTGCCAGGGGCAGGTGCAGGGCCACCACGCAGCCCCCCCTGACAGACTCCACAGAGCAAGGGGGGGAGATGGCCCCAGCGAGGCCAGCCAGGAAGCGGGAAGGGACAGCCCCGTCCCACAGTGGAAGGAGACGCCCTGGGGATCCGAGCACCGAACCACCACACACTGTGCGTGCCCCCAAGACCCACAGGACAACCAGCCACAGGGACAGGGGGCATGCACAGAGCCAGCAGAGACCCTGGACGGCCCCCAGGAAGTGGAGGAACTAGATCCAGGTTGTGCATCCCAGCGGGGCCTGGCGGGTGGGTAGGTTGGGGAACGGCCCGGACGGAGGCTGACAAACACTCACGGTAACCCATCTCATTGCAGCACAAGGCAGCCTGGAGGTGCACGAGGTGGAGGTTGTGATGGAGGAGGAGGACAAGGGGGGCCAGGCAGCTCCCCCTCCACCAGGTGGGCGAACCTCCAAGGTGGGGCACACGGGCCAAGGGGCCACGGTGGGGCCAGGTGTGGTGGTGGGGCGGTGGTATGGGGGGGCAGGGCACCCAGGGGCCTGCAACCATCAACCAGCAGGGCCCACCAGGGGCTGGGCGGAGGGGAGCAGGTGGGAGGGGCTGGAGGGCCCACAGTGGCTCCCACGGCACACCCAACCATTAAGGGCCACTCCCACTGCAATCGGCAGATGGGGGGGCATGCCACAAAAGAGCAAGGCAGGGGGACCCCATGGGGGGGGCAGAGGGGAGCTGCCGCACTGTGGGGGCTGCCCCACCAGGCACCCCGGGGTCCGGTGCTGGCGGGCAGCGGGGCACACAGGCCGGAAGCCCTAACGTTGAGTCCAAACTCCCATTCACAGACCAGGAGCCCACTCGCATAAGAGGAGCAGCTGCCAGCAGCATGGAATGGAACCGGGAGATGTGGGCCAAGAACTGGTGCCAGAGGGAGGATCTCGGCACAGAACTGCTGGCAGAATCACAATGGTTAGCCAAGGTGCACTCCCGGGAGCTCGCTCTCACAAGGGAGCTCATCAGAGGGGAGGGGTAAAGGAACCGGGAGATCCTGGCTGCCATGATGGCCCGGTCCCGCACCAAGCACCTCTGAGACAGGTGCAAGGCTGCCGCCCTCCAACACGAGCAGCGGCGCACCTGTGATGGACTGGAGGATCAGGCTGCATGGGTCATGGACCTCATGGGGGAAGCCATGGAGGCCCTGCGGCGTGACTCCAAGCGTGACAGGCCACGCCATGGCATGGAAGGAGGGCTGGCAGCCGACCAACACCATAGTAGCTTCCCACTGGTGCCAGTGCCCCCCTCCTGCACCTCAGTCACACATGGTTCCCCCAGCAGCAACCCTACCCGGGCCTGGTCCACGGGATCCCCCTCCCCCACATGGGGCAACCAGATCCACTTGCGGGGCTGCCCATCCAGCCCGCACCCCCATGGACCCACCCCCACTGCCACCCCAACCCCTCCACTGGGCGGCGATGCCCCCACTCCAAGACTGTGTACCCCAGGATGAGCAACTGCCCATGGTGGCCACCCCACCCCCACAGGTAAGGCCGCAGCATCCTGGACCCCTGGGGGTTTTGGGGTGCAACACCAGGGGGGGCAATGGGAATCCGGGGAACTGCGCGAAGCTGGACCCCGGTAGGGAACTCATTGTTGAACCCACTCTGAACACATGCACTACACGGGATGGGGAGCAACGGCCATTGCCAGAGGCATGTATACCTGCTCGTTGCTGCAGTACTTGACTGGGTAGGTGCCGTGATACCATGGGTGGGCCGTCCCGGGGGGGGTACCTTCAGGGAGTGCCCTACGGCACATGCCATGCTCGTATGGGGAGTAGGAGGCTCCCTGGATGCCTATGGGGCACCCAATTGCCAAGACAGGGAGGCCGGACCGTCCACCCGGAGAGTACTGTGGTCAGCTGTGGCCAGGGCACGCCGACCAGCGAGCCCCAGTAGTGCGGCCAAGAGGGGGAGACGATGCCCCAGACGTTGACCACCACCCCTTCCATTGTACATTTCCCCTCCAATAAAGGTGTTGTACCTATACCTTGATGTTGCTTCCTCTGTCTGGGGACATGGGGTGGGGTGTGGGGTTGTGCGGCATGCAAGGGGGCACCGGCAGGTTGGGGGCTCTGTGCACTCCCTGCCCAGCTGACGGGGCTGGAGGCTAGACCAGTGATGCCTCATGCAGTTGAGGTGGCAGGAACAGATGTGCAGTGGACCTGCTCACGTGAGCCGGCATGCGTTGGTCGGCAGGCCTGTGCAAGGCCCGCGCAACCTGAAGCCGACAGCAAGGGGAGGGCGCTCGCCGCTGGGCAACCCACCGGACCTGTTCCCTGGACCCACTAGGCCACATATGTAATTGAAGGCCGGATGCAGGTAACGGGTAGGGCCCAGCTGTTTTGAAGGGAGTCACATGCCTACAGACATGGGTGTGGGTCCAGCGCTGGCCAGCGTTTGGCTGTCTGGGCAGCAATGCGGTGGCAGATGGCATCCCTGTTCCCCTCAGAGCTCTGCAGGGCTGCCCCTCCCTGGACACGTTGGTACAGGGGCACTGGCCCGGCCCTGAGCACTGGTGCAGGGACAGCGTGGAGCCCAGCAGGGTGAGGCATCGGACAGACGCCCACCTCACCCATCGCATGAACGCTGCCCTCCTAAGGTCTGTTGCCTTCCGCCACCGTGCCCCCAGGACGATGGACCGACGACCCTGCAGGTGGAGCAGGGTAATCTGCTGGAACAGCATGCTCAGCAGCAGGAGGCCCGCGCCCAGGAGGTGCAGCAGTGTGGCCCTGGGCTGGGGGTCCTCATCCCCCGGCAGCATGGTTCTGCTGCTTCCCACTTCCTGCCACACTCTGCTGGCACGTGTCGTAAGCACTGTGCGCTCCGCTGTCTGGCCTGTGCCCACAGCCCACTCTCCCCTGGTATCATGGGAGCTCCTCTGTGTGCACCCAACCCAGGATCGCCATTCTCTGTGTGCTGCATGGTCCCATACTATAGCCCCTCTGCCCCATGCCCGACCAGCCACAGCGTGTCCCTTATGTACTGTGAATACCTGTGGGGGCAGGGCAGCAGTTGGTGCTGTACAGGGGGTGTGCTGGGGCAGCAAGCGGGTGCCGGGTTCGGCTAAGCATCCCTATGAGCGGGCCGGCCACATGCCTGCTGGAGGGGATGGGTGACCGAGGTGCAGGGGGGGGCACCCCAGGGTACCCCTGCCTCTGCAACCACACTACAGTCTCCCCAGCCTGGGTCTGCCTTTCCAAGCTGCAGCAGTGCGCGTTGTGAATACAGTGCCTGGCTTGGCTCCATGCCCTGGCACAGTGCCCGGCCATGGCCCCCTTTCATATCTTGGCACCTGTGCTGCATCCCTTCTGTCCTGTGCGTGGTTTGTGGTGCCCTGTCCACAGCGGGCCTGCCTATCTCTGGTATGCAAGGCCATCTGTGGACGAGGATATCCGCTCGGTTTGTGCTCGTCCCAGTTGTGGCAGCCCTCCATCTCCTGCCTGTTGATTCACCGGAGCAGGCCCCACTGCTGCCATGGCCAGTCATTCTGCAGGGCCCTCACCTGGGGATGGCAAGGAGGGTTGGTCTCCCTGTGCGGACATGCTGTTGGCGGCCCTATGGATGAGCCCCGATATGCAGCTGTTGGTGGGCCACCCCCTGTCGGCAGGGGATGGCTTCGGGCTCCTGTCGCAGTACATGTGGATGATGGGTCACCAAGTTGGGGCCCCGGCTTGCCGGGCCCATTCCCTCGAGTTTGCCTTCACCCCCCTGTGTCAGCCCCCTTGGGGCCACCTGCCCACTGTTGTCGTGCCGTGGACCACTGCGGAGGTAACGGTCACTCACCTGCTGATGGAGCTACCCGGGTATGGCCTCGCCTTGCTGTCAGGGCCCCTCCCTGTTGCTGCCCTGTACACCGGCAGCCTCCTGCATGCACGCAGCATCCCACGTGTACCCTCGGACATGGGGGCCGTTCTGTGGGACCTGGGCTTGCTGGCCCCTGATGGTGGTGGGACGCTCCAGACCAGGGCCCCCTCTGCTGTGGAGCTTGCCGCCCTTCGATCGGTGAGGGACCTTCCAGCTGTATGGGCTGCGGCCGCAGGTGCCGATCCACTCCTTCTGCGCTACCTGGTGGATGCTCATATAAGCTCCCGAGGCGTCTGAAGGGGCCTGTTCACCTGGGAGGGTCTAGTGCCGGGGTCGCCGCCCCGGGAGCACTCACCGGACCATCCAGGAGAGCAGCCCCTCACCACCACCCGCTCGCTGCCACCCCGGTGCCCGGGACGGTGCATAGCCACCCCCCCGGTGCCTCTGATCAGGCTGTGTGCTGCCATCTGCATCTCTGCTGGCTGCCACCTGGATGTTCGCTGGGTGTGCTCACCCACCCGTCCACACCCATCTCCACCCATCGGCGCTGCTGCGCCGTCCGTGTAAAAAAGACCATAGTCACAAAAATGAGAAGTCTCTTTTCAACATGCGACCCATTACAGGGGCAGGATGCAAACCTTATGGGAGTTCAGATTCAGATCAATTAGATTAGATCGGGGTAGTGGACAAAGTTTCCATCCCTAAGAACCACATACCAAAATCTTCACTATCCAACCACCACCCACTATACATGTTACAGGGCACCCATAGGACAACACTGCAGCCCTGCAACATGTATAGTGGGTGGGCAGTGGGTGGAGAGTGTCTTCTGTGAAAATGTCCATGGAATTTTAGAGTTGGGATTGGGAAGGATATTGAGTGTCATCCAGTCCAACCCCTTGCTTGGATGCAGGATGACTATGATTACAACATCCCTGATAGATGGCTTTTCAGCTTCTTTGTGAAAACGGCCAGCAATGGGGAACTTGCAACCTCTCTAGGCAGCTTGTTCCATTGCTGCACAGCTCTAACTGTTAGGACTTCCCGGCCTAGTATTTAACCAAAATATACCTTCCTTTAACCTGAGCTCATTGTTTCTAGTTCTGTGCTCTGCAGCAATGCACAGTTCCTTCCTTGTCACCGTAGAGGAACATGTTAGAGTCTTAGCCAGATTTCAGACGGTATCAGTCAGTTATTTGATCTTTAGAATACATCCAGGCTACACAGCCTCACACACTCAGGCCAAAATTGTCAAACTTGGGTACCTAAAGTGATTGGATGTGATGAACACTCAATTCCATTGATGAGCCATGGAGAGTGGAGGATAATCAGAACCTGTGGAAAATCTAGCCACTTATTTTGTTGTCAAAATAGAGATGTAGAGGACTAACCCCTACTATTCAAGTCCAAAAAATTTCTCCTGTGCATTTTGGACTTTAAGATTGAAGTTGGAGCCATTAAAATAATCTTCCTTGCCTTCAAAATGTGAAGGACTAAAAGTGAACCCTTTTTCACGGAAACCTTTTCCCTTGTAAGCATGAAGGAAAGTTACCATCCAGCACACTACTTCTCATAAATGTCACGTTAAGCCCTATTGCTGTCAGGGCTAATTGAAATTTACAGACCTGATATTTCTTGTATTAAGTCAGTAACTGTCAGGCTACATTATTTCCAGCGAGACCTGACAGTTCTGTTTAAAAATTTTAAAGTGTCAGCCTGTTTTCCCTTCATGGCAAGAAAATAACACAAACATCTACATTTCTCTGCCACCAAAGATAGGGAAGAGTGATTGCCATTGCTATAGCTGGCACAACTGTCAAGAATGGGGAGTTATAATCATTCCAGTTATCAATGATCCAAAGCAAAAAACATAAGAGGCAGGTCTGTTTACCATATAATAGCTATTTGTTGGAAGTTTTCCCAAATGAAGGCTGCAATTTCCCTTCACTCCTCGCAGCTAGGAATTTATACTGTGTGAAACAATTCCATTTAGCAATTTCTTTCACAACTGAGTGGACAGGTTATGGATCGTGAGAAACAGGGGAAACACACATGATGACGGCATGGCAGCGGCGGCCTGACCCAGCCCAGGGCGGAAAACCGCAGCGTACATGGTCCGAGCCAGGTTGGGGCATTGAACAAATGTGCCCGTAGCCAGGGCACTGTCCCGCTGCCTGCATGGCCCAGGAAGGGTGGGGAGAATCATGAACGTGCAGTTGGCTGGCCACGCCCAGTGCCGCACCCCCGCATCATGATGAGCAGCCATGACAGCCAAAATGACTGTGTGGCAGAGTAAAGCCATATAGGGCTGAGAGCCCTTTAAGGTAGTTAGTGCCGGCCTAGTAGAGGCATGAGCAGCACTGCAGATGCACCAATAGAGAGAGGATTGTGCGTAATTGGGTTTGCACCTAGAAAAGGGCATGGCTCAGGTCAGCCCTGGGAAGCAGTTCTGGGAGAGCTAGTGGAAGCAGCTCAATCTGGTGAAGGCTGCTGATGGAGCAGTAGTCAGAGGGGAGAGCTCTGTTCTAAGCCCAGGAAAGGGACTTGATGACTGCTACTGCTACTGCTGCTGCTGCTTATTTACTGCTGTAAATAAAAGGTGCTGGGAGCCCTTAGAGGCAAACAGGGGTTGCCTTGACTTTGAATGGGACTTAAAAGCTGAGAGACTGCTGGGGAGGTGGCCCTAAATTCAGCAAGCCTGCTGGGGGTGGGAGCAGGGTGGGAGCAGGGTGAGGGAACCCGGGGGAGGGATCACTTACCTGGCTGCTGCTCTGGCGGTCCCTGATGGCCCGAGCTGCAGGCAGAGGTGGTGGTGGTGAGGACTTTACTAGTTTTAAATTGCCCGTGTGTCCTGCTCCTCCGGAACCAGGACGCGTGAGCATTTAAAACCTTTAAAAAAAAAAGGTTCCCTGCCTTGCCGCTCCCTCCCCCCCCCCCCCCTCTGCTCTGAGCGGCAGATTGCGGGGGAGAACAGCAAGGCAGGGTCCAGGAAGCAGCTGAGGCTGGTGGCGCACTGTTGAGAGCACACCGCCAGCCTTAGCCTGTGTGACTCCACGTGTGGCTGAGGCAGGAAGCAGTGCGCATGCGCGCTGGTCACTGCCTCAGCTGCCCAGCCCAAAGCTTCTCGCCTGGGTGCTTGGAACAAGCGCTCAGGCGAGAAGCTCCATTGCGCCCATTAGGCGCAATGGAAGGCTAGCCCTTCCCTCCACAGCATGCCCTATACATGCTATAGACTAGGGGCTCAGCCGCCCAAACCGCGTTTTCAATAGAAAACACAGTTTGGGCGGCTGAGCGGCTCAGCCTTTTTGTCCCTTCCGGGACCCACTCTCAGAGCGGTTCTGAGAGTGGGTCCCAGAAGGGAGATAGACCCTGACAGCAGCTGCAGCCTCTGAGAGGCTGCTGGTGCTGTCAGCGCCGGCGGCGCATTTAAAAAAAACAAAAAACAAAACAACGGCGGCCCTGGGAGGGGGGAGCCGCCACTGGTATATGGCCATTTTTACATGGACCCCCCCCACCACACACACACTGGGTGTGTGGGAGAGTGTTCCACTGGTGGGGGCATCTGTTGAAATGGTGCAGCGGCGGGTGGAAGATGAGCGTTCACCTGTGTGAACACCCACCCATCTCCATCCACGGAGCCATCTGACAAAATGGAGGAGGCTCCATGGGTGGAGATGGGTGTGTCCGTGGGAAAGGACACACATACATCTACTACGGCAGCACACTCATTCCCCCATCCACCACTGTTCATGTAAAATGGCCTAAGTGGGGAGGGGGGAGGGAATCATATTGGGAATCTGAATCCTCAGTTCAGCCATGATGGGTGTAAATGCTTATGTGAATGTTCCAGTAGTTAATCATGCTGGCTACACCTATGTAGCATCCCAGACTCCTTCAAGGCTCAGGGCTTGCTTTTTGGCTAATCCTGGGTCCTTCGCTTCTCTGTGGCCTTCTACCAGTAAAATTATACCTTGGGATATGTTCTCATCATGCCTGGTGGTTCTGGTGTATAGGGGTATTAAAGGAATTTCTGGAGAAAAACATCCGTGTGTTCATTCCTGAAGAGGGATCTCTTCAGGAAGAAGAGATGTGGATCTGAGGGAAGAAGAGATGGGGACCCCATGGATATGGACCCTATTCATGGGGACCTGGGAAGCAGCATTTTGTGGCCACAGACAGAGGGTGTTTTTATAAATGCAGTAATCCAGATTACTTGGCTCTTAATTCGAATTAAGGTGATCGTGTGAACACTTTAGTCCAAGTTACCGACCTGAATTCAAAATTTAAACTGGGTTCTGGAAACCTAATTTTCGAGGATTAATTTGAAGCTGGATTAAGCTCTGTCCAAATGTGTCACCTTGTCTCCATTATCCTTGTTCTTGGCTCCCTGAGCTCTTTTGCTAAATTAGCTCTCAGTTGAGCGGAGCAAGAGGTAAGACTTTACACTACACCACTTCTGGTGAACTTCCTTCCTGATCAGAAGATCACCAAAATCTCAAGAAATCCTCAACTTTCTTCACAATCTCTGAACAGATGGATGTTCAGACATTATGGCCTGCTATGTCAATCAGAATAGATGTTCTTAAAAAAAAATAAAAAAAATAATAGTAAACATTTTCAATATTCAAAGGAGTTATTTACAGTTTAGTATAAATGGAACTTTTTACTCTGCTCTCAAGATAAAAGTATGCCTGTTACCTGCAGATGTACAATTCAAGAGGCATTAGATCTCTTTACTCCCAAAATAGGGTATGCCTGTAAACAAAGGGGCATTGGTATACAGGCAATGCAAGTATATATCTATAATAACTTGATTAAATCATTAGAGCACAAGAATTCTTAACATAGAGTGCATTTTTTCATCTCTTCCCACTGGTCTGTTACAGACTAACACAGGGATGGGCAAAGTTCACCATTCCAAGAGCCACATACCAAAACCTGCATATGACCAAGAACCACAAGACACACACATAAGCACGTAAGAAGATAAACCCCTCTTGCTTTGGGATCTACTGGCAGAGCCGGTGCTCTGGGGTCCTGGTTGCTGAGATTCTGAGGAGCAACTGTGATTCAGCTGGTAAAACCTGAGTGCAATGAAATAAGACACAGGACCATTAAGGCAACAGGACCAGCCCTGGCCAAGAGATACATTTGAAACGTCCAAGAACTGCACACGGTGGCTCCCAACCCACAGTTTGTCCACCTCTGGACTAGAACATGGACACAGTCTCTACCACTAAAACCATTTTCTAACGGGCATGGGTGGGATGGGTGGGCGGCATCGTGGGCAGGTGGTGCCTTCCCACAGACCTCCACCCATCTCCACGCACGGAGCATTGGCGCCCGTTGCTCCGTGCTTGGGTGATGGGTGGAGATGGGTAGAGCGTGGGAGCATGTACACACCCCAACCCACCGCCTGCGGCGCTCCCACAGGCACCCACCGATCCCCCTCTGCACCTGCCGCGGCATTCGCACAGGCGCCCCGCCCCCCCACCCGCACACATGTGTGAGGGGTGGGGGAGGCGTCCGTGTCAAAACAGCCTTTGTCCAAGCCAGAGACAACGGGTGCTTTCTAACATGACAGCCACTTGCCAGAGTGCTGCCAGGACTGGTCCCAGCCCCTGAACTAGCATGACAGGGGCAGGGCCACCAGGGAGGATCAGGAGACACACAGACGTGCATCCGCCCCACCACCACGCTGCATCCAGTGGCCTGCCCCTCTCCCTGGCAGGCAGACATGGTGGCCAGTGGCAGCTGCCATGGTGCCTGGAACCAGCGGCACTCCGGACTGGATCCAGTAAAGCAGGCTTTCAAATGTGAAACTCCACTTGCACAACTACAGACACCAACCTCCGCCTTCCCCCTTGGTTCTAACAATTGCCTGACCCTCTCGCTTTTGACCTGGTCCTGTTTTTGGCCACACACTGGGCTCACTCCTTTGGCTTCTGAGCGGAACAGAACCTTCACCTGCCCCGGGCTACATGCTTGGAGGCTGGAGACAGTCAGAACCTTCACCTGTCCCACCATCTCTCAAAAGCTTATTCTTCCACCCTGCCAACATTTCATTTACATCGCTTCAAATCAGGCTGACATTATGTAACTTTTCCCACCATTTGCTACACCTTTGTGTTGAGCTCTGTGTTTTTGTCTTGATACGGCCCATGAATAGTATAATTTGTGAGAATTGCTTGTTATTCTGGGCAGACATTATTGTAGTTCATTTCCACTATTTAGCATTGAAATGGATTGTAAACGTACAGTTATTATGCCCATTACAGCATGGCACCATTTAATGCCTTGTTATAAAAAAAAATAGCAATAATCGCTAGTAGCCCTGCCATGGAACCGAAAATCTGATTTGCATAACAGAAAAAGATTGATGAGAGTACTGCCTCCCTCTTTCGTTTTCCATGCAACACACCTTTCAAAATTGTTTAGAAAATATGAAGGTTAAAGGAAAAGTCACACACATTTAGGCTGGCAACTTTATTTTGTGAAAAGCAAGGAAGTCCAGGCAGAAGCTGAAGTCTATTTAAACTTGAAACATCAGAACAATTGGTTTGGAAAACAGAACCTAATGTGTGATCTGGCAGCTGGCCAAGAACCCCAGAAAGATGTTCATTTTCTCTGCTTGCACACTTCCTAGTTTCTTCCTGCAGATTATTGTTTCATAACAACAAATAGATGCTCAACCTACCCTCTCGCCAAGTAAGGCTGCAGTGAGAACTATTTTAGTTAGGAAACTGTTCTCAGAGAAGGCTCCTTAGGGTGGGGGATTCTTTTGAGTCTGGTATGATCCTACCCATGAGTGTAAACTGGCTCTGAGCCTGCACCTTTGTAGTTCACTTTTGCCTCCCTTCTTCTGGACATTATTAATTATAATTATTATTTATATATAGTAACATATCAAATAAAAAAGGGGTGAAGCTGAAGATGTTTAGAGGAGCAAGGGAGTTGCGAGCAGGTGAGGGTGGGGGCAGAGGAGGAGCAAAGCTCCCGGGGCAGGAGTGTGGAGGGATACAAGAGTGGCAGGGCCATGAAGCACCTTGAAGGTGAACTTGTGCTGAATGTGTCCACAATTTAGGGCTGAAATGAGATTAGAGTCCCCCTCCCTCGACAAGAATATCGTCAGACTTGAGAAGGGGGGGAGGGTGCAAGACCTTGCATGATCTCGTGCCCTCGCAAGATCTCACAAGATTTTATTGAAGGTGGGTTGGGGGAAGCAAGGGGGCCAGGCGGGAGGGGGGCAGAGGTGAGCAAAGGGCAAAGACCTGGCCCCCAGTCAGCTCCCCTATCTGCCCAGGAAGGGAAATTCTGGGTGGGGGCATGGGACCTAGGAGGGGAGTGGTGGGTCTAGCAGGGGGTCGGGGTGGGGTACTTACCCTCTAGAGGGGGTCCTGCAAACTGCGGCCTCTTTCTGGGCTCCTAAGTTGGAAAAAAAAGAAACCAAACTGGGCATGCGCAGAAGGGTCTGAATTGTCCTTTTTGGGCATTTTGTTAGCACATTGTGGGTGCCATCTTGGATGTGGGCAGCCAATTCTGAGTATGCCCAGACGTTCTCAGAACCAGCTGCCCACATCCAAGATGGTGCCCACAGTGTGGTGATGCTGCTGGTGCCATCTTTGAAAAGGGCTGATCATGCCCAGAAGGGATGATTCGGGCCCTTATGAGCATGCCCAGTTTGGTTTTTTAAAATTTTCAAACCCAGGAAGAGGCTGCATTTCACACTTACCTCTGAAGGGTAAGTATCCCACTCACCTGTTTGCTTCTGATGAGTAGACTTTTCAAGCTGGCAAGTGATTTTTTACAGAGAGAGAGAGAGAGAATGCAGTCCTGATTGTGGGTCTGCATATATTTTGCTTTTGGGGATTTTCTCTCCAAACTAAAATAAATACAAATTAAAATAAATAAATACCGATCTAAAATACAAAGCTCAAATGAAAATGTAAAATTTAAACTTTACTACAGAAAGAATAATCATCGCTTCAGGAGCTAAAAGAGGACTAAAAACAATCTGCCTAAGGAGCAGAAGCCATTCCAGACACCCCTTAGTTTGTCCCAGATAAACCTAATTATAAATCTAGCCAACAGTAAAGTCAATTGGCAAGCAAAATTGTGGTCAATCAGGCCCAATAGTAAGGTGAAACCCTGACTTAAGGGAAGATAGATAGATAGATAGATAGATAGATAGATAGATAGATACTAGGCATATCTATAATTCCAACTATTCATTCACTCTATGGATTCAAATCAAGACTGTGAAAAGATAGCAAGAAACAGTCAAAAGAGCTCTCTGTACGAGATAGGAAACAACCTCCCCACCCCAGTATGTTTTCTTTCTGCTGCTTTATGTGCTATGGAGACTCTGGGTATAAGCAGATGTGACCCGCTTAGGCCCCCTTTGGTTCGCTGTGGCCTGGGAGTCACCAGCTTGTCTTTTTTGGCGCTGCTCAGAGGTCAGCCCGGGACTGCCCCGGGGTCGATCCCATGTTCTTCAGATCCTGCGTGCACATGTGCGCCTGCGTGCCGTTTCTGTGTGGCACAATGTGCTGGCAATGGAGGTGCATGAGAGTAGAGCCCCACTGACAAGATCTTGCCACTATAACTGCAAAGGGCTGCAAATTTCTGACAATTCTGCCCTCAGTTGCGTACACATATTTCTTGTTGCCTTAGCAAACCGATATATTTTTTCTATCCCTACACTCTTGCTATTTACATGACAGAAGAGCCTAGAGGCTTTCAAAGTGCATACAGTCTGAAGAGATGCAATATACAAAGGCTAGATGAAATATTATTATCCCCTTTTTACAGAAGAGAAACTGAGGAGCAAAAAGCTTAAATCCCTCCCGGCGTGTGGGAAGAGCTGAAGCAGGACCGTTTAGGTGGCGCGCCCTTTGGCTGCCACTAGTGCTGCACCGGAGTGTGGGGCTGGGAGTTGTTGCTCCCGCATTTCCCACCTGCTGGGTCTTGTTACCTGGCCATGGTCTCTCCTCTACTGACCATCTGCCTGCAACTGCCACTGCCGGGGAGCGTAGGATCCCCAGCCCAGGACTGGTGACATTCTCCCCACACTCCCTGCTGACGGAGAGTGGGCAAGGCTGAGGATATCCCTCCCGGTGTCTGTGAGAAGCTGGAGGTGGACCATTTAAGCTGTGTGCCCTTTGACAGGGATTGGGGGGCTGGGGGGGATTTTGGTAAATTTAAATTGTGCAGCGGGTAGTAGGGCTCTGTGCATGGTATGGGTGGGTTATTGGGAGGGGTTAGGAGTGGGACTGATGGGTGATTGGAGAGAGAGGTTTTTCTGTTTGGGAAAATGGGGGTAGGTGGGATTTGGGGGGCCTCCTCCGACTAGTGAGAGCAGCTGTGCAGCCCCTCGTGGTGGTCTTCTCCCAGTGAGGGAGGGGATGGGGATTGTATGATGGGGTTGTATGGGGTTATACCTGGGGTTAGGGGCGTGGATTAGCCCCCCCCCCGTGAGAAAGATTGGGATTGAAGTGGGGTGGGTCCCTTCCCCTGCCACCCTGATGGAGAGCCTGTTGGGAGGCAGGGGCCAGGCTAGTGGTGATTCCCTGGGGGGGGCGGGGGCAATAGGAGTCATGATGGGATAGGGGAATTATGGCCCTGGGCAGCAGGGGAGATGTCATCATGAATGGAGGGGCTGGTGGTTATTGCCGGTCTCCTGCTTGGCCCCCCCAGGGCCCAGATAACCAGGTGATTGAGGTCTCAGAAGACCCAGGCTTGCCACTGGTGCTGTTTAACATGAGTTCGGTAGCCAAGACATCATCTGTAATTCATGACATCATCTTGGATTGGGTGGCTGACCTCATATATGTGACAGAGATCTGGCTGGACGAGTGTTCAGGCATGATTTTGGCTGACCTCATTCCACCACGCTGGCTCTGGGTACTCTGTCCAGCAACAGCCCAGGCCAGAGGGTCAGTGCAGGGTGTGTGAGTAGCTATTATGTTTAGGGATGGGTTGGTTGCTCTGAGGTTTTCAGTGCAAAATGAGTCTGGAATACAGGGCCTCCACCTTGTGTTTGATTTGGACAGAGCCAGACCGGACAGGGACAGGTTGGGGATTCTGCTAGTGTCCCATGCACCCCACTGCATGGCATCATCGCTGTCTGGTCTAGCAGCTCTGGACTGGGACCTGGTCTTGAGGTCCCCTAAGCTTATTGTTTTGGGGGACTTCAACATCCATGTCAAGGCTGGATTGCATGGGGCAGAGCAGGAATTCATGGCTGCCATGGTAACCGTGGGTCTGTCCCAGGTGGTGAGGGGCCCGACACATGAGTGGAGACACATGCTAGACCTGATTTTCTG
Organism: Sphenodon punctatus; assembly: GCA_003113815.1. NCBI lineage: Eukaryota > Metazoa > Chordata > Lepidosauria > Sphenodontia > Sphenodontidae > Sphenodon > Sphenodon punctatus. The sequence continues at coordinate 1,806,663 of QEPC01010693.1, forward strand.
CACTGACCTTGAGGTGTGTGTGTGTGTGTGATGTGTTCACCCTTGCCGTGGTCGGAACATTACCTCCTGCGAACCTCCATCCCAGTGCACCCAACCTGACCGTAGAGGTGCAGGACCAGTTCGGATGGTCCACCCCAGGAAACTTATGGAACCGTGTGTGTGTGTGTGTGTGTGTGTGTCCGGAATGCTCTTGGAGAGATACCTGTTGACCTCGATGGCTGTTCCATCGATGACCTAGGGGTCTTCTGGAATGGTTGGCTGGCTGGGACTATTGATCAAGTGGCTTCTAGGCATCAGATTCCAGCATTTCGGCTCTGCAGGTCCCCGTGGTTTGCGGAGGACCTGGGGCAGCTGAAGTGTGAAGGGAAGTGGTTGGAGCGATGGTGGTGTCAAACTCATGCTCAAGACAATTGGTTGCCGCATAGAACATTTCTGAAGTCCTATGCCGTTGCATCTGTTCATTCACGTCCAGCGGAGCTGTTCTGGGTGGTGAGAGGTCTGGTCAGTCCAGCTTGTCTCCACCTGGAACCAGATTCATCCACGGCCTGCTGTGACATGTTTTTGAAGTACGTTGTGGACAAAATTGCTCGCATTGAGCATGACTTTGACTCTGCCATTTCGGAGGCAGTGGCAGAGCCAGAGGTTAGGAACACCCTGTCTGGTCAGGTTTGTGGGAGGAATTTAAATTGGTGACATCTGTCAATGCAGCCAATGCGCTGGTGTCTGTTTGAGCCATGGCTTGTGAATTAGATCCATGCCTGTCCTGGTTGGTGAAAGCCACCAGGGAGACGTTGAGACCAGTGCTGGTGGGGGTTATCAATGCCTCCCTTCAGGAGGGGAGGGTGCCGGACTGCCTCAAGGAGGCTGTGGTTTGGCCTCTCCTCAAAAAAACATCACTTGCCGTTGGTGCCCTGACGAGTTACTGGCCTGTTTCTAACCTTCACTTTTTAGGGAATGTTATTGAACGGGTAGCAGCTCATCAGCTGCAGGCGCATCTGGATGGCATCAATTTTCTTGATCCCACACAGTCTGGCTTTCATCTGGGTTACGGCACGGAGACAGCGCTTGTGGCCTTGGTCGACGACCTCCTCGTAGAACTAGATACGGGTCATATGACTCTGCTGGTCCTATTAGATCTATCAGCATCTTTTGATACCATGAACCATGAGTTGTTGGTGATGCATCTTCGGGACCTGGTGGGGGTGGATGGGACCATCTTGCAATGGTTCCATTCCTACCTCACGAATAGACCTCAGTGGGTGGTGCTAGGGGACTGTACTTCGCCCCTGGGGGCTTCCCATGTGGGGTCCCGCAAGGTTCCATTCTGTCCCCTCTCCTGTTCAACATGTATATGAAGCCACTTGGGGACGTCATACGGAGCTGGGGGGTTTGTTGTCATCAGTAGGCCGATGACACCCCACTGTAGCTTTCATTTTCATCTGACCCTGCTGTTCCGTTGCTGTCCCAGTGTTTGGCTGCTGTGGGGGATTAGATAAGGTCGAGTTGATTGAAACTCAATCTCAATAAGACAGAGGTGATGCCAGTGGGCAGGGCTGGTGATCTGAGGGAGGAAGTTGCCCCCATCATTGGAGGCATCCGTCCTCCATTGGTTACATTTGTGCGGAGTCTGGGGGTACTCCTGGATTCACAGCTATGCCTGGATTCCCAGGTGTTGGCTGTGGCCAGGGGCACCATTCGCCAATTACATCTGGTGAAGAGACTCTGTCCATATGTCTTAGACTCTGACCTTGCCACTATTATCCATGCATTCATCACCTTGAGAATAGACTATTGCAATGCACTCTACGTGGGGCTGCCCATGGTGACAGTTCAGAAACTGCAGCTAGTGCAGAATGTGGTGGCCCATCTCCTCACTGGGACAGGCCACAGGGAACACATTCAACTGGTGCTCCAAGAGCTTCACTGGCTGCCTATTGTCTTCCAGGCCCAATTCAAGGTGCTGGGTTTGACCTTTAACGCCATTCATAGACTGGGTCCTGCTTATCTGAGTGATGGCCTCACCCCCTGGGCGGCTTCTTGGTTATCCGGGATCACCTTCCTGGAAGTCCTGCATTATTGGTGGGTTCGGATGGACAGGAGGGTGTTCTTGGCAGCTGCACCATTGCTCTGGAATTCCCTCCTTGTGGAGGTTCACCTCAGCCCAGATTTTCTTGCCGTCCAACGAAATTGTCAGACCTGGCTCTTCTGTCAGGCGTTTGACGGGGGTTAGATGAGTTGGGGGGTGGAAGGGGATGTTTTATGCACAGGTTAGATCTTATCTGTTTTATATGTTATCTTGTTGTTTTATATTTATATATTTTAATGGATTTTTTATAACTTTTAAATATTTATATTGTGTAAGCTGCCCTAAGTTGCTATTGTGAGAGGGGCAGAGTAGAAATTAAATAAATAAATAAATAAATAAATAAAAGGACTGTGTCCAAGGTCACACTAGATGTCTGTGAAAGACTCAGTGCCATAACTACTGAATAAAATTTACTCAGTGATGGCAAAGAAGCATCTGAGGGCACAATT